>JAAWXA010000002.1:37766360-37788836 GCA_038090715.1 Florisuga fusca | reverse complement strand
GGGGGGGGGGATGGCTTCATAGATGTTATTTTGAGAGAAAAAAGAGTTCAGTCGTAAGAACAGGTAGATTTAGTTGCCTCATATTTGACAGACACAGAATTAATTATTTTTTTTTCATGACGTGGTTAAATTGACTAAATGTTTTGCACTGCACTTAAATAATGTTTTTTCAAATGGAGGTTTTGTGCTCTCATATGGCATCTATGAAGCCATACACAGCCTCTTGCCACTAGAGAGCGCACAATCATTGCTTTTGTTTTGGTGAGCTTTTTTTTTGTTGTTTGTTAGGGGTTTTTTCGATTTTGTTTTGTTTAGGTTGGATTTTGTTGGGGTTTTGGGTTTTTTTATTTAAAAAAAAAAGCTTTATCAGGGGGCAAGATTCAGATGGCCAGCAGAAACATCAAAGAGACTATTTGCACACAGTGCCAAACCCCTGCAGATTGAAGGGGAACACCTTTCAAGAACAGAAACCTTTCACAAGGGTTATCTGAAGCTATCGTGTGTGCACAAAACAGCTTTGATAGGTTCACTTCCATGCCAGCTACAACAACATCAAATGTAGGTTTACCCACAAAAAATAAGGATATTTATTAATAATACTTAAAAAAACAACCAAACAAAAACAACCACAAACCCCAAATAAAACCCCAAATAAAACCCACCCCAACCAAACAAAATGAAAACAAAAAAACCTCAAAACTCTTCCCTGCTATTTAGAAAACTGTATTTTAATGTCCATGGAGGAAAAATGTCTAAGAAAAAATATAGTGGAAGCCTACAAGTACTGTAAAAAACAAAAAACATCAATCCAGGTTAAAGTATAAAAATCTTGTTTGTGCTGCAGTAAGAGAACAGGTGATAAAGATTTAAAAACCTAGCTGGAGAAAAATGGAAGGATAAAAATTTAAATGGTATTTCTATTACACTGAGTAAAGATGCAGAGAAAAGGAAACTCAAAACCTTCTTTCAGCTACGTTTTTCAAAGATAAAAGATCCTTGTTTAAGTGTCTTTGAAATCACAAGGACCATGCACACACACAGTGTAAGAATCAATACCTTGCCTTAGCCTACTACTTCTCTTTCCCAGCCTCCAACACTTTTTTTAAAACAAAACATTACAATGAGTTGACATCAGCCAACCACTACTGTCCCCCTCCACATTACCCACAGCTCTGTACACCACTTTTCCTCCATAAGCATTTTGTGTTATCAGCAGTTGGGACAATTTATTTTGGTAAGAGCTGCTCGGTGAAGGAATCCTTTGTGACTCAGCCAGGCTGTCTTCTGGCAAGACAGCCCCACAGATGAGAATACAGGCTCTACTACATAGCAAAAAAGTGAAATACTTTGATTCCTGCATGTTTTTGCAGGTTGTACACCAAATAAAAGACTAATGCCTTTGCTGAGACTTTTCAGGGCTTTGCCTTCCTAACAAAATTCAGAAATCTAGAGGGCTCACAGAAACATGCCAGTGGTCATAATGGATGTATCAGTGAAGTACTTTATCATTTATACGGTGCAACTATTCGTGTCAAACTGAGTAGCAGAGGCAGATCTCAAGCCTCTCCTACCTTTGAAAACATTTCGATTTGTAATAAAACTGTGCAAAAAAATATTGTCTTCTACTTTCACACCATTTCTGAAAACTGCCCGAGTACCTTTTAGATTTTTTTTCAAGCAACCAGTTTCAGCATTAAATCTTCCCACATCTTCAAACTTTCTGTCATGCTTTTGGCTCTGTGGTGGTGCCAGGAAACACCTCTCACTACAGACCAAATGGGAGGGCTTGAAATAATGGCAACACTAACCATCCCTTCAGAAAACTCCCTGCACTATCCCACTCTTTGGGATAGATTTCTTAAGAGACAAAACTACTGGAAGCAGCAGGTGCCAAAATATGCTCCAGAAGCATGTCCTTAGTAAGACTGAACTCCTGTACTCAAGAGTTTAGTTTGAATACTATTACAAGACACACAGAAAAGCCTCCTGACCCAAGCTGGAAATGGGTCAAGGCCCACTGGCAGACATTTAATTCAACAGGGAGCATGCCTATTCCGGAGTCAGAATTCAGAACAAGCCCTTCAGCAGCTGATAGACCTCCAGTGCCTTTCCTACAGCTCCACAGAGCAGGAAAGTCCTCCCACACCTGTCCCAGTTCCTCAGGAAAGAATCCAAGAGCACCTTTCCTTCAAAAAAATGATAAAAAAAAGGGGGGATCAGGCCTCCCCACACCTGAGCAAGCAAAGAAGGGCCAAGTCCTGATGTTCAGTCTGTGCCCCTCATTATCTGGGATCAGCCATGCAGTGAGGATGTATTGAACCTGCCATAGCATGCTTGAATAAGGGTATTGGCTTGCACTTAACAAAAGGATTTACAAAGCCAGCTTGCAGGGGTGCCCAAGAAACCATAAAGTCTCAGTGGAAGAGCAGAGGGAGGGAGGTTGCCGGCCGCTGGCACGCAAGCGGGAAACTTGATTTCTGATCAGCATGAGTGCTGCAGTGCTGCCCAGGCATAAAGACAAAGAGTTACCCGAGCAAAATGCTGTCGCACACCCCAGGTTCATGTTACCTTAATCAATCTACCGCCCACTAAAATGAATAAATCACAAAGGTACTCCTTCTCCTGGCCTCCACCGTGTACTGCACTGACTGCTCTGCAACTCATGCGTGACGACTCTGCCGTGATGCGGTGCTCCAGCTCGCTGCAGCTGACAGCTGAGAAAAATAACCCCAAGGATGGCAGGGAGCAAGGAAACTACTGCCCATCCCAGCAGTGTACTACAATGCTCAAACATTGCTTCACCTGAGAAATACGCATGGAATGTGTGAGAGAAGACCTAAGGCAAGAAACACAGAGCACATGGAGGTAGTTGACATTAGAAAAAGCAAAATAACATTTTCAGGAGAACACAGACGGTCCCATCTCCTATCAAAATTGTGAAATCACAACAAAAGAGTATATTTCTTACAGTTTCTCAGGAAGTTTTTTCTATAGAAATAACTTAGGCAGGTTAATGGATAATCAGGAGGTAAGTAAGAAATAAGACTGTTCTTGGATTGTGTATTTTGTTCCATGTGATAAAGAAAAGTCACAATGGGAGATTATAAGTCATTAGAAAATTAATGAAGGACATATCAGGTGTTTTATGAATTAATGATGCACCCACACATCTGTTCATTCCTTTCTCCCATTTGTAAAATGGGATTATGGATGGATCCTGCACAAAAAGAAAGTTAAAGTTGGAAAAACAACGAGACCAATTTTCTATTGAAGACCGAACAAGGACATGACAGAAGTCTGCAGAACAGTGGGTGGCATAAAGAACGGAACAAGGACTGGGTTAGGACTCTCAAAAGAAGAAGCATCCAGCTAAATTATGAGGCAAAAAGTTGAAAACCAGAAGTCTTAGTTGAAAAAAAAAAACAAACCAAAACATTAAGAAGGAAAAACAATACATAATTAAATCCCAGAATTCTGCCACCAGAAATATCATACACAATCATGGAAGACAGGTCAGCCCTGTCTCTATATATTGCCCACATACAGAACAGTCAAGTTGCAGCCTTCAGCTCTGGAAATTCCTAAATGTGCCGTTTGCTAGAAGCTAGGAAACTACAGCAGAGAAGGACCTTGCTATTATGTGCTCCTTATTACACTCCCCCCTAAATTATCAATATCAGTCATTATTAGAGACTGCATATTGGATTAAACAGACCACTGACCAGATACTTTACAACCCCCAATACTAACTTCTGCTTACAATTTGCCTTACTTTCCTGCAAGATACTCTGGCAAGCAAGCAGTGAAAGCTGCAGAAGTGTTAATAGAATGGGATGACTACATGCCACATCGATATACCGTTTGTTTCTAAAGCAGAATTATGAGGAATAATCTCAAGCAAGGCTGAAGAAACTGTCTGGAATTGTCTCATCATAAAAATCTATCTTCTCAGCAGAGCAGTGGTTGATCATTAACAGGTCATTAAAATGTGTACAGAGCATAAAGATCGGTCCTTGTCCCAGGGCGCTTTCCACATTAAATGCTTTCAGGTTTTTCAGGGCTGCATTAAAGAGCACACTACTGTTGACTGATGCCTGTAAATCCTAACTTAAAACTTGTGTTTTGCCTGAGGATCTGCACACACTGAGACATTTATAGAGGTTACTGTGCACTACACACATACTGTCTTATGCACCCTCGCTAACAAAGTGCTACCCATCATTTTATCTACAGAGCCACAGCAGAAGATACAGCCTTATCTTTTTTCACGATGCTCTATTACCTCACTAGAGCACCTTCATCATCCCAGATCAGCCAGGAGAACCTCACAACCAGCCTCAGAGCTGCTGCAGCTGACCAGGAACACACTGGTTACTGCTATCGGTGGCTCCATCAGGGACACAGTTTAATGTAAAAATAATGAGGGGTGGTGCAAAACACCACAGAAGACAAACAGCCTGTCCTAAAAAGTACTTACTCGCCTCTCAGGAAGGGCACCCAGTGAAACAGTTGGAAGGCAATGACCTCCAAAGCTCTTATTCTCCAAACAAGACCTTAACACAAGGAGACTGCCTAACTTCTTATCTAGCAATCTTGAGGGATGTGAATAAAAGAAACACTACTGCTCCCTTTCCCTTTCACTTCAGCAAGGTTTGCCTGCGGCAGGAGTTATTCCCACCACCTCACAGTACCCAAAAAGAAACAACTTGCTATTGAGCAGCAGTGCTGTTGATTTCAAACTCACCGTCTCCACAGTTTCCTGATGGACTTGGGAGAGGTGGTGCTGCTATGGGAAACACCACAGGACCATAAAGCTGAGAATCACAGGAATACCTGCTATGCTTTGCTCTTCAGCAGCAGGAAAGGGAAAACATAAAGTTGATAGTATATTAGACCAAAAACCACAAAATGATCTGCTTTTTCAGTTACTTTCTCAGGGAATTTTCACTTGACACCACCTTTGAGTATGAATTTTGAAGCAGACAATTAAAAAGCAGAGACACACCACCGTGTGGTGGCACTAGATGTTTGTTTCCTAGTGGTAGCTTTTATCCAGCTTCTAGATACAGGTCCTTTTTTAAAACAAACAAACAAACAAACAAGCAAAAAACTTGAAGATTTGGTACAAATACCTTCAGTTTAAAAAATAGCACATAGATTCTACGGTCTGATGATTTTTTTCTTCTTAAAACATTCATTATAAATCATCAAGATAGGTGAAACGACAGGGTTACATAGTTCTTCATTTAACATTCAAACACTAACGTATTTTAAGAGTTCTGAGTAAATGCTGTAGCTGATTTCTTTGATAAGTAACATTCAGAAATCAGTCCTTTAAACAGTCCTGTCCCGGTACAGCAAGAATACATCCCATAACGCACATGAGTCAGAGCAATAATTTATTGAGTCCTATTACCAAATTCCTGCAATGCCATATTTCATTGATTTCAATTTTAAAACATCTTTCATGCTTTTCATGCTAACAAAATTACATGCAGATTTGAAAGCTCATATTGGAAGGGAACATCAGCTACTTGGTGGAAGAACTTAAAAGGGCTTGCAATTTAAATTCAGTAAAAGAAAAAAAGACAGGAAAACATACTGACAGTCTTTTTGAATTCTTATTTTGAGATCTGAAGCTGACATTTGGACAAAGGAAGACATTTCCTCTCCTCACATTTAACAAGAATTTCTAGGCATGATGACTGTCATGCACCCCTTCTCAAGCCAGAACGGGTTTCAGGAGTGCAGCTGTAGTTTAACTTCAGGACTGGGTCTGGACCCTCCTGGTTCAGGGGGTTCGGGGAGTGTTTCTTGGGTGGGGCAGATGACAAGCTTTATCCTACCTTTTGTCTGAGCAGGTGTAGTCACTGGTTCACAAATATATGGGAGTTTTTCTAAGAAGGCTTTCAAGTCAAGCAGTCAAGACACATTTCTGGAGGTAAAGACCATGATATAGCACTTGTGCTTTGATGAAGAGTTCTCCTTCATAAAGCACACATGCAAACTCTTCAATGTGCTGCCTGTTTAACCTTTGTTATAGCCACTGAATACATGTCTGTCTTTGATACTTATGGAAGTGCATTGTGAGGAAATGATTCCTCTTGCACAGAAAAATTAGGAAAAAATATTATTTGCTTCAGACATCTCTAACTTGGTAATCTCCAGTAATCTGTTTTTACTTTTTCTTTTATTATTTAAAGTGGGAAAGCTCAAAAGTGGATTCTGAGCTCAAAAGATAAAGGGTCATATGTTTCTGACTGAATGTGTGTTCCCCAGTCTGGCATTTCTTACTATTTTTATTGCTTGAACTACCATTGTTTCTTAATGGAATACAATGGTAGCAAGGGGTTGTTCTTCTGTTCTAATGATTTCATATAAGTGAAAACAGGTTTGAGTTACCTATGTCTCCTTCCACCTGCATCTTGCCTCTTCAATCTACTTAAACTTTTCTTTTGAAAGAAGTTTTATAGCACTCCAGCTTCCTTTCTCTGATCTTCCCTGAAGGGACATCGTTTCTGAAGGTGGAAAACTACCAGCTTCTCAATAAATGGCAAATGATTTGTGCAAGGTACATTTAACATTTTAACACTGTAAGCTACTTTTAACATTTTAACATTTCCATGTACACGTAAAATACACAAAACCTCAAAGAAAGTGATTCTGCTACCATTTGTACATTAATAAAGTGAACTATTTCTAAAAGAATGTTCCTAGCAAAGGTTTCTTATGAATTATGACTGATTATTTATGCAGTCCACTTTGTTCAACTGGTGTCTACGTTCTTAAAGAGAACAATACTGTATACAGCTGCTTTATTAATAATGTCACTGGCTCTTTGTTGCTATTTTTACGTCTCTATCTTCCTGTTGGGCCATGTAAATAGAGATGCCTATAATTAGCGGACACACAGCATTGTTTCACAAATCTTAGCTGTTACATTAAAATAGGAAGCTTCTTGGTTCTTTGGGAATAACTTCTATTTTGCCCTGTTGTTAGGATACACAGTCATGAAGCCAGTAATGGTGCAATGGAAAAATCAAAGGCAGTATCTACTAAAAAAGGCTGTTGCTGCATTCTACCTCTATTGAAACATTAGGAAAACATTAACTGCTCATTCAGATAAAAAAAGATTATTTTCATTTTTATAATTAAGGTATCTTTCTATTTCCAGCTTAACATCACAGAACTTGTTGGTGTTCAGAATACAGAATTTTTGTTCACCACAAGACAAAATCCTCTAGTCACCAAAAGTTTTAAGTTCCCTTCACCTGACAAACAGAAGACATGAGAAAATAGGTCTGCACCAAGATCTGTTGTTGTTTCCCTATTGAGAGGTTTATTGTACCTCTTGACTATTTCTATATTGGTTCTTAAATATTAAGGTCCAAGCCCAAGAGCTATTAACTAGGTTTTTAGGTGAAGATTAAGGATTTAAAAAAGACCGATGATCCACATGTTATAGAAGAGCATCATAAAAAAAAAAACCAACAACTTTGTCTTTGTCTGGTAAATTTGCTTTCTCTTCTGAATACATTCTACATTAACAACATAGAACAGCATGCCTATAAATATTTAACACCTGCATATGTTTTTGTGAAGGCACTTGTGTTCACAGATTTCACAGGCAGAAAGGACTGCTTTGGCCATGTGGGCAGTGGTATAAAGATTTCAACCTACAACATGCTTTGTGGAAAGAGATGACATATTGGCATAGACTTTGCAATGAACAGATTCATCTTGCCTCTAAATAAGCTGCCATAATGCTTAGTGCTTTCATTGTTAATCAACCTCAGCCCCACTTCTCATCAGAATTTGTCTGTTCCAGGCATGTCCTTTTCCAAAATCTTTACCTGACACTGACACAAAGATAATTTTGTACTAAGAATCGTATTTTAAATTGTTCACAGGATACAAATCAACGAGATAATCACAAATACTAAAATTGCTTCTGACAACAAGTTAAGTTCTTGGGTTTTTTCTCCTCTTTTCTTCCTTTTTTCTTCTCATGGTGGTAGTAGAAAGAGTTTACTTTGAACTAATCAGGAACAGCGAAAATCCAGAAATAAGTTTTTAATAGAGACCTATTTAAGAGCCATTGTCAGAGTCAAGTCAGTCATTAAGACTCAAGTCTTTGTTTACATGCTCTGTAACTTTCTTTCAAAGTCCTGAAGAAAAAAAAGCCCACAAGCCTGAAGGACTTCCAACAGCCTGTCTGCTCTCCATAATAAATACACAAGTGGTACATGCAGCATAAGAGAACAAAGTAAAAAGCTCTGTGGGATACCTGACACTCGAAATTCAAACTACTAATGTCATAAATTAAGTATATACGCCTGTGTGTCAGGCAGGGTATAAAGTTCTCCAACCGCTTCAATGGACCTTGTGCAAACAAAGAACAGAACAACTGGCTACAAATACCAGTTTTCTCGTGATAGGAAAGAAATATCTCAAATCAAGAAGAAGTATGTCAAGGCCTGAAACTTTTGCTTACGCAGATTTAAATAAGCGAGCAGAAATCATTTCAAGTCCCTCAGATACCTGCTCTGTTTTTCTGCCAGAGGTTGCTGCCTTGCAAGGGTGACTGCATACAAAGCTGCTCCTGATCTGCCACACTCTGCTGACTGCCCAGATGATCCCACGTAAACAAATCATTGCTTTGGGTTAGCACCAGATGCAGAATTGCAGACACAGAGGCAGAGACCTTTTCAGCTGTGTGCTTCTAAGAGCTACCGGACCTTCTGTATTTACCTTCAGAAATTGTCCTGGTTTGGGCTGACAGAAATACATAAACACGGGAAAGGCAAGAAGCAAGCAGGAACAAGTCCTTCATAGCTGTGGCTCTTGCTGCATGGCACTTTCTCCACAATCCAGTTATTAGATTTGGGGTTTTCAAGCATACTCAATTCCCTTTCTCCAAATCTGACTTTCCAATACAGTTCACCAATGTCAGAACTGTTGCAATCTACAGGGATTACTATGGATCAGTGGATCCCTGAAAGGAAAGTGTTTAGAACAATTGCACCTCACAATGGAAAGGTATTCCCTATACACCCTCCTTCAAGCTTCTCTGTAGGAATTAGACTTTCTTCTAGGAGACAAGCATGCTGCTAGCCTGAAAACTGGTACAGTCCAAAAACATACCTAGCCAAGTGTGCCAACAGTCCTAGCACAGGCTAAAATTTGGTCCTAAAATTCAGGCAAATCTCTTCAATAGGGGATAAAATATTGGTCTAAAATAAGCACTGCTTGCTCTCCCTCCCACCCATTACAGAAGCTGAGTCAGCAGATCAGGACACCAGCTCTGTCTCAGGGCATGTTCTCATGCACAGGCACAGACTAAATTGTGATAAGACAAGACTACCACAGCATCAATCAGCCACTGGCAGATGAGCAAGGCAGATCTCTGGAGGGCAGTCACCTTGGCAGCCTGCAGCACCGAATTTGCAACTGCTTACCAGTCAACCACTTCTGCAGCACTCAGGCCGTGGTTTGAGGTGACAGGAACCGTGACTGGATCAGCTGCTGGTTCAGTGGAGGCAGCCACGACCTGACCTGACCTGACCTGGCAGGCAGCTGGCAGTAACAATATCCAAAAATGCAGCAGCAAACTTTGTGGAAGGCTACCTGCATCTGGCCTGCAATTTATCACAGCACAGACTGATGCAGCATACGCAGCAAGGTTATAAGGAGGAGAGTTCTAGGTAAGGTAACAAAAGCCAAGGAGCTGAGGGTTGCAGGCTGAGGGCACAGGGCCTGCTCTGCCCTGCCAGGAGGCTCCCTTGCCACCCAATTGGTTCTTCTAAAAACCCAAGCCTTTTCTTGTAGTCCTGTTTATATTACACCATCTCCAATATATACAACCTATTAAATTATATTTACTTAGCTAACTTCCACACCTTTTCCCTTTCTCTTTCCTCAGATTTGGATCACAGCTTTCTTCTGCCCAGTATTTTCTTCCCTAGAATGACAATAGAGCAGATACAATAAAGAGGTGTTACCAGTCTTTGTTCAAACTCTCTTTGTTCAGTATTTCAGCTATTTACCTCCTGCTCAGAAGTTCCTGTTTTCCCACTGAGAGGGGGAAGGGAAGGCTGTGCCGAAGGTGGCTGTTTGTTTAAAAAGTCTGTGTGCAGATATTTAGTACAATTTCCCTTCAAAGCATGGTATTACTAGTTTCAAATCAAAGAAGGAAAACTCTTCAGAGAATTCAAAAAATCTGGCTACGAAAGTAGTATTTTGCAGGTAACCCTATCTTCATGTACCAACTCTTCCCATGTCAAAATGCTCAGATCCACCCACACCAAAATCACTGCTTGCTATCACGAACCACGCACAAACACAGAGGCACACACGTAGTCACTTCCTACTGCAGACATTATTACAGGTCTTAGCAAGTAAAACCAAAAAAGCAGAAAGGAATTAGGCCACTGAAAGACACTGCTATCTGGGAGCTCTGCTAGTTCACACCAAGGGAAAAAAAAAGGAGGAATACAGCATGCATAGCAATTTGCCTTTGACACTTGAGTAGGCATATGTCGTTTACTAATCCAGTGATAAGGCAGGAAAGCCATGGGAGACATTCATTTGTTGGACTGAAGAAACATGTTTAGATTGACATTTGTGATGCTGAGCTGTTCTGACATTTAAAAGTATCATAAGATTACAGGGAAGTGGATGTAACAAAATGACTAATGCTTCATCAGGAACTAAGATACCTACATGTACTGTGGGGTAGGTGACCACAGGGTCATTTTAATGTAAATTACACATTTGGGTTATAAAAGGACAAGTCTGAGGAATGGATCTGAATAGCCTCCTCTTTTATCATCTGTCAGCTATGCTGCCCAAGGCAAAGAAACTGCATGTATGAAATAGGTAAACAAGATGGTAGCACATTGGGGGGAACGTTGGTAGTAAGTAGGTTAACTGTGACTTTAATTTTCCCAAGGTCAGTTTTGGTAGAGTAGGTCAACACAAAAAAACAAAAAATAAAACCAAAAACAAATCAAACAAAAAGGTAAGAAGTGTTAATCAGGATCCTTCTAATCTCAGTATAATTTGACAGCAAATGTTCCACACGGGGATATCACAGAAGAAAGGTCCTAAAAGAGGCGATGTCCTATTAGTCTAAGCCACAGAGCCGGCAAATGAAACAAATGGGGAAAGCTTCTGGGCACACACTTTTCATCAGCAGTGAACGGAAGGAACAGAGCCGCCCCTTTACCAAATGCTAACAAGTAGATAGGAAATTACCATCGGAAAGGAGCTGCTGATCTTTAAGAGCCTGACAAACACTGTAAGGGCTGATTAGAGTATACAGCCTTTGCAGTAGGTAGGCTTTCATGTTCTTTTTATTTCATGTGCCGGGATGTTGGGATGACTGAAGTCAAGGGGGAATTTGCAGAAGGTTTTAACAGCATCAAAAACTGACTCATAACATTAGATCTTAGTCTGGTTTCATTCCCACTGGCTCATTTGGACTCTATTTGCACCCCTTCTCAGGGGCATTTTCTTGTTTGTATACATTATCTAAGTAATTTTATAGAATGAGCAAGCACCACAAGTCAAAATTATGTGTTCTTTTAAAATGCACTTCTCCACCACATTTTTTAACCTAAATTGAAGCAGCATTTTGAAATTCAGCTCTGTTTTTAACATGAAAATTACTTCGGATGTAGGTTGGTTTGAATTTTTTCCAGTCTAGCATTCCACTGTTCAGCTCAATAAGAAAGTGTAAATTAGATGTAACCAAGCTTAGAGAATTCCATTCTATTTATTGCTATGCACTCTGTTTAATTTTAACTTGAGTCGGTAAAACACTTTCTAAGAGACCCCATCCCACCTTAGACACATTATCTTGACTTGCTTACTTCAGGCAAACATTTCTTATATAGCCCTCTGTTATTACATCAAGAGGATGTCAAGTTCTTTGGATGGCTCTCTGGTCATGATTGCCAAAGTCTAGAAAGAAATCCTGAGTTTAAACAAAGTATTTAAAAACCTTATTTTCCTGGCTAAGATTCTTACCCTTTTTTACTGAGAATATAAAAAGGAAAAAATCTTTGAATGGAATAATGAAGTTGTAATCAGTAACATAAAGAATTGTATACCATTATTCCACTCTTGGCAAGTCTCATAATTCAATTACAGTTCTATAGATCTGTGCAACACATTCATAATTGGTTTTATACATCTTCACATGGAGGTCATAATGCAAACAAAAAGCACACCTCTTCAAATAGGTCATTAGTTTCCTTACTGCAAGAATATACTCAAAACAATAAAATAAGGATTCTGGGTTTCCCGAACAAAAGGACAGCAGTTCTCCGATGACAAATACCTTTCTGCTTAGTAGGAATTTTATATGGCATCCAAATTCTGACAATAGCCAGAATCCTGTGCATTTGGAGAAGAAAATGAGAACACCAATACTATATTAGTTTGTACTTGCTATATAATACCACAGGAAAGGAGAAATATTTTTGATCGTGGAGGTCAACCAGCAAGCCACAATAGTAAATAACTGTAGTAACTGTACTGCACAGTTCAATGAGCATGACTTATGCACATGGTGAGGCTTTGAAATATAAATCAGAAATCCCAGCAGAGATCCTGCTTTTCCATGTATCCTGATTTTCTCATATTGAATAACTTTTCAGCCTTTTTGTAATAGCTTTCATTGAGGTCAGCAGAAGATAGTGGTAGGTCTGACTGAAAACAAGTCGATCCAACATGCTCAGAAAAAAAGCATTTGGTTATTTAAAATAAAACACCTGCCACAATGCAAGAACCAAATATGTCACCAAATAGGCACCAATAACCTTCTACACTACTGTATCACTGTGTCGCTATTGTATCACTATACAATTTGAATATTCTTCTAAAATACTGCAGTATTTTTCATGGTTTTGTACTCCTACATATTTATGAAGTGACAAAAGATGGATGTCTCACACTGAGCAGGGCCTGTTCTTTCAGTTACCTTACACCTCCTTCTCATAAGACCCCATTTTGCCAAGTTCTGATTCTTCTATGTTGATTACTTGTGTCAAGCCTGAAGAGCAGTTTGGATGAAGATGATGCAATGGCCTTGAGCAAATTGCCTTGAGCTGCGGGGTAAGGAAGGCTTGAAGGCACAAAAAAACCCCAAAACAACCCTGCAACTTAAAAAAAAAAAAAGTTGGAAATACAAGACTTGAGACAAGGAGGTAGAAGAGTATGCAAGAGAGATACACCAAAAACCATGTTGAAATACTTTTTGCTAAGTATGCAACAATGCTGGAAATACAGTTCTTCACACACCTTCATTATATCATTAGTTAAGTATACATTATGGCAGAGCCTGTAATTACATGACCACAGACTTTCCCCTTTTCCACACCACCACCTGGCATGCAGCAACAGAAGGGAGAGTCTTCTTCAGAACTAACACTTTCCACTATTTTGCTTTCTCCTTGTTTACTTGTGTGACCTGCAGACTTGTTGCTGAAGTGCAGCTCTGGGCTTTATATCCACATGGGCTCTTTAAAAATACTTCATTATCTGAATTACCTCACAGGTCATTGGTAAACTATTAAACACATCTCTGCGAGATAAAGTGGCATGGTACCTACCCCAACTTTACAGACCGTACACTAAAATTAAGAGTACCTGCCAAATTTCACTGGAAAGCTCCTTTTGCCCACAGCACTTCACACAGCACTGCATTCTGCCTTTTGAGAATACAGCTTCTACTGACTTCAGCTACAACCCAAATAATAATTTCTTTTGCATTTCAGATGCAAGGTGGACGATGCAGAAAACATGGAGAAAAGTGAGCACAGTGAAATGCCAGGCTGGCTTGCTTCATCTGGCATCCCACAGGAACACTGTAGTGCAAGCAGAAAATAAAAATCAGACTTTCCAAGGAAACAATTAGCCAGGAGACCACCCCTTCTCTTTGAATTATCCCTTTCCTTAACCTCTGATAGGCCTTCTGTATGCACTGGCAGTCCCAGGAACTCCTCGTGAAACTCTCCTCTGTAATGCCAGTGACAGACATTTCTTGATAAACATAATATGATCACACAGGTTTTGGCTGGATTCCAGCACCTGCACACAATTCAATACCAAACCAACACTGCCAGGGTGAACACCAGTTCTGGCACTTCTTAATGTCCAAGGTGTTCAGCTATAATAATATTTTCAATGGCTTTGTATGTGCCTATGCATACACAAGCTCCTTCAAACAGCACACAATGTTACTGCAGGGTATATCATGCTTTAGAAATTAAACCAAATCAGTGCAGATGCTGTCATTTTTGGGTGTTGTGAGGTTGCTTTTCCCCTCTATCATGTATCACAATTTATGTTTTTCAGTCTACAGCCATAGTAGCCAGCATCCAAGCATGGACTAATCCTCCCCTCACCTGCTCCTTGTCAAAGTCTGCCCTACAGTAGCTGTTTCCAGTTGGAGACAAGGCTGATTTTATCAGCTGGAGTGTCACTTTAGAGATACATTGCAGAAGTTTTATTTTTGCTGGAGGCTTTGGCTTTCTTGCCTGTTCCCAGGTGCTTAACTCCTGCCTGCACTGCTCTGTGTGTTTCCATTTTTAAATTTCACCTATGGCTTTTGGTACCCCTCTCAAAACTGTGTTGCCACATTCAGCTATGACCTGCAGCTGCGGCCCTGGGAACAACATTACTGTTGGGTGAAGATAATGGATGCTAAAAATATATATATTAAAGGCACTCTTTCATGTAATCACAACACATACACATGAATGAAAACAAAAAAAAAGGGAGGGGAGGGGACTGAGGATGGACCCTGCTAGTGTCTGTACAGCTTCCAGGCTACATAGATGGGGTCTGTGCAAAACAGTATCACCTTTAATATATTTAAATTGAGGCCTGGACATAGCATTTAAAGCTGATGATACAAACCAGTCTTGTTTTCAGGTATGAAACGAGGTTTCTTGTCAGCTTTCCTTTCAAGTTATACACATCAGGCCATCAGCTAAACACAAGCAGCACTTACTCAAGTAGGATCAGAGAAGATGCTTTCCCAATATGTCCTCTTTCCTGTCCTGTCTAGCATTTTTCAATAGATTTATTCTTTGTAACAAGATACAATATATCAAAAGACTGACAACATGCTGCACATCATTGCCACGCTTACCTAGTTCCTCCCAGTTCTACAAAATCTGATTATAGCACATCTTGCATTGGACCAGAAGCATTGTGGGTGCCCAGGGCAAACTGCTGGAACAGCATCCCTCAAATGATGCAAATTAGTTGAAATATTCTTTGTTTTGATTTGAAGCTTTTCGTCTCCAGCAAACCACAGTGATCTGGCAAAGCCTGGATTTGGTATTAATGAATGTGGAACCAAGGCCCCAGCCTCTTTTAGTTCATCACCAAAAGCTTAACACCAAGCCTTCCTTGGATCAGACTCATCTGCACTGAAAGTAAGGGCTTGATTCATTCCTTACTAGTCTTATACCTGAGCCACTGCTTTCAGAGGTGAATCAGTGCCAGAAGCTTCCATGGGAACTGGCTCAGGCCACACGAGCAGAACTGCCTTGCCAAAAGTCTTGATGGACACTAAAATCTATCTGCTATTTGACCCTAGAAAACAGGGCTTGGTCACCCCTGCAAGGACAGAACTGAAACAGAAGCAAGCGCAGAAAATCAGTGTTACAGGATGTATTTCATACAAAAGAAAAAAGAAGCTAAAAAAAAAAGAAAGAAAAAAGAAAAAAAGTAAAAATATATGTGGGGGGGGTTTGTTTTTTTTTTTAAGCAGGACTGAAACTGACTATATGGCACTATTATTCCCAGTAGAGAACAGGGAAGAACAATGCACTGAATAAGAAGGCACTCACCAAACAAGGGCAGCACATTATAATTCCTGCTACATTTCTCATTTACAAGGGCTGAGAGTCCCTGAGAAAATTTCTCCATGGGCCTGAGAAGCCCATTTTTAAGAAGAATCCTTGAGCCACCACTGCTGTAACCCTGCTGGGTGTTGCTGTGCAGTCGGCATAGGACACAGGACAAAGAAGACACATCCACAGGCTCCACAGGGATGCAGGAGTTCTCCAAGCATCCCAGGGCAGGGAGTGAAACACATCTGCTTTTGCTATAGAAGCAGCACTTTGTTAATGGATCAAATAAGTAGTCGGGAACTTGGGGGCCATTTATGATTTTGAAAGAGTCCTGTGCGACTCATAGTCAATTAACTGCTTTGCCTTCATCCTTTTTCTCTGCCTGCATTCTTACTACATTGCCAGCAAGTATACCTCTTCATCATATATGGCATGGGAAACTTTTTTTAGATAGGCATACACAACTTTAAGATCTTCTAATATGAGGTTTTAATAATGTGTAACAAAACACCCCAAGAAGAAGACAGGAGTCCCAGGGCAGAAAGAGGAAAAAAAAAAGATTATTACATGGAGAGAGAAAACAAAACAAAACAAAAACAAAACCAACAATCACAAAGAAAAGGGACACAGACAAGTCCAGAGTTTTTATTAATTTAAAGACAAAATGCAGTATCTCCATCATTTGTTGTATCTGCCAACATCACTGACTTCACAAGCAATTCAGTTTCCAACAGTACAATTATCCAAAGATGAGGCACTTCTGGGAGAAAAGATTATAGATATAAGGTCTTCCACAGCTTCAATAATGATTTTTATTGGACCAGCAGGCATAGCTACAAAAAGGCAGTTTTCAGGGATGCAGTCCCGACCTCTTTCCAACTATACCATCAAACTTTGTCATCAAAACACAATGGTTTGAGCCTCAGCAGTCATCCTCACGAGTCCCACACCCAGCCACAGCATCATGCTAAAGCTAAGCAACAGCCTAGGAAGCTGCAACTCTTCCAGTAGGACTAATGAGCAGGCTGCATGTTTCACCAACATAAGGACACAGGGTTCTGAAGGCCAAAAAAAATTATTTAAAATTAACTTTGGGTTGCATAAGAATTTTTCTAAGTACAAAGGAAAGAAATTGTTTCCTAGAGTTTGGGAGGGGTGAGGGAGAAGGAACTATACTATATCCACTATCCACCCAAGAACAAAGTTTATGTTTAAGTGTGTCTTCAAAGCATTCTTCTCATTAAGAGATGACATTTCGTACATATTCTACGTTAACCTTGAGGTCTTGAGAATATTTAGCATTTTTTTACCCTTTTAAAATGTCTGTGTTCAGTCTGAGTGGCATTTTCACCCTCTTACCATGTCAGTCTTAACACTGCTTTCTATCTGTACTTGGAGCACATTCCAGACAGCACTTTCCAAGGCTTCTGTTTTCTCGTGTCCTCCAAGAAGCTCTCTCTTTGCAAGGAAACACCCTGATCTTGCCCAGGAAAACAAAGACCTTTAAGGAAGCAGAACTTTAAACAACGATACGATCCTAGAGGAAGATGGAAATAATATAGATGCATGTATCCACAACACTAAGGGTTAGCAATGGAACAACAGCACCTAAAAAATAAGGGAGAACAGAAACCTGACTTTGTGTTGCTAGTTTTCTTGTTCACGGACAGGAAGATGAAGCTACTGGATGAAGTGGCTGTCCAGTACAGGATACCTTTTTTTCACTCAGTAATTCAAAGGGAACTGTTTTAAGACACCTTCTCTAGGCAAAGCACTTGCTCAATACATCAAAAGTTGTCTCAGTGTTGTAAGCCATATGTAGGATGTGCAGGAAGAGCATGGGATCTTTACACAAAAATCTCTGAACTGCACTCAGAGAGGCCATAAGACTAAAAGAAAAAGCTAAGTGCAAGGAGAGCTTAAAAAAAAAAATTTCAGTTTTTATCTTCTTCACAGTAGATGGTCTGTACTACTTCTGGTTTCCTTAACATTTATATAATTTTATTGCTAACGTAATTCAAAACTGGAATATCTGTAGAAGATTGTGATACAGCTCTTAGGAAAAAAAAAAGGGGGAGAAACGTCTATTTAACAAATATTTGGATATGTACAGTTGTTCTGGGTTTGGTAACCTCAATATTTTAAATAATGTGAACTTTCAACATCTATTTAATATTCTGAGGGTCTCCACTTTACTAGCATAAACAAATTCAACAAGAATTTCTTTTCTCAACTAAGCCTTCAAAGGTCTTACATCTGAAGAATAATGAAATAGTGATCAAAATTACCAGAAATGTCATTTTGAACCATAATTTTATGTGGTACAAATAACGTAAATAACCACTTACCAGGCTTCTTTTTCAAGTACATATCTTACTTTTAGCATTTTACTCAAAGAATAATCTGCATAGACTAGCACAAAGTAATGGAACTGTAATTACAATTTACTAGAATTTGCACCATCACAAGCTTTTGCTTGCAGCAGCAAGATAACAACCTTCCAAGGTATGCAATATGTGTTTTTGTCAAGAACAAATAGTCAATACAAGCCTTAAAATTAGCAGGGCAAATTTCATGGGAGACTGTATCTAGCAACATACTGGTGTGAAGCAACTGTCTGAAGAAATCAATGTCCTGCTAGAGAGTAAATAGTTTTATAACTACATCCATAGCAACCACAAAACTCTCCACTTTTGCAAAGTGATCCATAATGCTTGACTTCAGAAAATGATTTAAAGCTCTGAGAAGGTATCACTAGCTACCATTTATCTTGTCCATAAAATTCCCAGGAAGACAAATATATAGTCTTTCTGGGCAATCATTGTACAGAAAAGAAACACTTGAAAGACATTTCATGAAATTGCTATACTTGCTTCTTTTGAAAATACAAATCTTCCTTGAAGATAGTGGATTACACTGTAGGACTAAGTAACAAATAGGTTATTTTTTTTATTGCAGTGTCAACTCAGGTGATCCACATGTGAATTAAAGACTTTATGTAACATCTCTTATACACTGTTTTTCACCAATAGATCTCAGTGTGTCTTACAAAGATATGTATTCATATTCCATGAATGGAGAAGTCATTCAGTGAAGTTAGAGAGATGCAGATAAATTCAGTGAGGTAAATTCACTGGACATCTAAGGCCAGTGAATCCAGTTCTGAGCCAGAAGCCCCTGTCCTATTCAGCAAGCACCATGACTTCTGTATATAAGTCATTCAGATAAGATTCCACACATCAAAGCTGTGCTTTCTGCCAGTTGCCAAAAAGCCTCTCTCAGAAATCCAGTGGCGTTTTCTAGTTTGCTCTTTGCACGGGAATAAACTGACCCTGGATCTTTCCAAATAAGTGGGCAGGAAACCTTGCACACCCTCTGGTCATGCAGGCAGATGTAGAAGGCAAAGGAAATCTGTCAGCACCAGGTAATTTAGCCTACACTTCATGCTGCAGCTCTGTGTTCATTCATACTAGACGTGTACAGTGCTTGGCCAAATGGCATTACAAAACCAAGCTGAACCAGGTGTGTGGGTCCATGACTCCATGACTGCTGAACACACACAGTGAACCCCATCCCACAGTTACACTGTCTGTAAAGCAGCTATGGAAAGGACAGATAATAGCTGATCCATCATAAGACCTGTCTTTATAAAGCTAACTCATTTTGAACAAATTGGAAGCAGCAGACTGAGTTAATAGCACACCAGTGCTCTGCAGAGAATCATTAAGTAGGAGCCACTAAGCTGAATTTACTGTGCCACTCAAGTACAGCCTCAGTGCAGAAGTAGGCTGGTACGAAAGAAAACCCAAGAAAATCCACACAGCAGTCAATTCATCTTTACAGCACCCAAACTAAGGTGGCAAGAGCAAAACCTGATCACAGTCAATCCTTCAGCTAAGGGACCGCAAGATTTCACTGACATGTTAACTTTGTGCTTTCCCATTCTCTTTGGTTGAAGAATAACACAGATCTGCCCTTCGCCTGTGTCAGAGCCAGGAGTCACAGACTGCACTCCTCTTGCTGCACACACATCCCTGACTGACAGCAGCAATAATCAAATATTTATGCAGCCCCAGAGTGCAAACTCACAGAACGTTTAAAGCTGCTGTTTAACACCTCTAGCTTAGCTTTCCAATAGTATCCCAAGAAACACGGGGTCTGGCAGATGAGTAGCTGCAGTGAAAACAGATACTACTAAAACAGTCCTCTTCCCTGTCCATCTCCCAGATGTCTCCAGAGCAGGGGCAGCAGCAGCAAAGGTATGCTCTTATCACAGCTGCTGCACTTCAGAGCTTGGTGCTTAGACAGAAAATTATCTGTCCGGGCTTCTGACTCCTGAGACTGAAATACAGACACACACTTCGAGTTTGTCTCATTTACAGGTTTGCAAAAGGATTGTGCTGTGAGCTGGGGGATCAGTACTGCAGGTCAGGAACATCATAAAGAGCTAATTTGTACAGACAAGCCACAACTTTCATATACATAGGATGACTGGAACACGCAGTAACTGACTGATGTTGGGTACACAACTCCCATTTTTGCTGAATAAGAACGGCCAATTTTGAAATAGAGATCTTGTGTAAAGCTAGTCATGCTCTCCTAAAGCACATTCTTTCTCAGAAGACAAAACAAAACAACCCAAATGTACACAACTGCTGAAAAAGGTTTGACCAAAACCCAATGCCAAACATAAACACATACATATGAAGTCACTTACTTGATTTTAATAACTGGTTTTATTTCAGTTAATTCCACATCAAGGTATTCACTATTATGTTCTTCTTTGCCTTTAATTTCACAGAAGAGCTACCCTATTTGCTTGAAAATAAGTGGGGTTAAGAAGCAGAAATAAACTGCTTTATTGCTTTCAACTTCATACTAAAACTGTCCTCCATTCTCTCAGATACATCATCACAAACCAGTTTAAGTTCACCTGCATCACAGACTTCTGTCAGCTCCTTTCAGTTGGCCAGGAACTACATCTTGGCACTGCTGATCAATAAAAATACATACGTGGAAGCCTGTAGTGCAGAAACAACTTTATAATAGCCTACAAAGTCAGGATACACTGAGGTTTTCTCTCTGGTACTGGTAAACATGTTCTCAAGTGCTTATGAAACTTAAACGAAAGCTGGGTCTAAACGTCAATAGTAATGAACTCCAGCATCTCCAATGGTGGCTGAAGAATATTTTTATAATTATTGCAGGTGTCAGGCACAGTTGGTAGGAAACAAAATCCCCCTAAAAACCATCATCACTCTGGTGGTGATGAAGGTAGGCTACAGAAATCATCACCTGTCAACACAAACTAGAAAGCACACTTCCAACAAGGAGTAAGCAAGAGCTTGTCTATGCCCCGTGGCCATTTAGCTCCAAGTAAGTGCAGCTGATGCATATTCACTTCCAGGCTGAATATACAACATTCCAGCAGAGCTTGAGAAAAGCCTTGGGCACTTCTCTAACAATCTGCAGTGGGATGACTCTTCAGATAAAGCATACAAAAGGCTCATAATTCTGTTGTAATTAATAACTGAAAGAGAGTTTCTTTCAAAAAGTAAGATTTTATTCACAGATCAACTGCATTCCCTGTATTTAACAACTGAAACAAGCCTACAATCACATACCTACTAAAGTAATCCCAACCGTGCCAGCACAGCAGCTGGCATCTCGATGCTCATCCTCTCTGTTTCTGCCACAGGCCCTCCAACACATGTCAGCCTGAAGCCTCACTTGGCTATTTCAACTTTGAAGTCAGCAAAGCCAACAGTCATTCCACTGCTCTGATGGAAACACCACCTCTTCTAGCCTTGAAAATGAAATTAAACCTTCAGGCATCATCAAAGCAAAAAGACACAGGAAACTTAAAAAAAAAATAAAATAAAATACTTGAGGCAAGCAGCTCTTTAAGTTCCATAGCAATTAATACTGGAGAAGAGCAGACTTGAAAGAAAGGCATTATTTTAAAATGGATTTTAACTCATGAGATGCTGAGTACCTATTGCTTAACACACCAAGAGCAGACAGGCCTGCAGAGGGATGGGTCCCAGCGCCGTGTTGCTCACTGCTTACTACTGAGAGAAGCGGCTCAACCCAACTCTGTGTGTATGTTTCCTTATACTTCATAAAATAACTGCAAAAAATTAAAATCACTACCAAAACCAAAAGATGCTAGTTGACATCCTGCTCTGCCCAGCTGTATCTAATCACTAAGAACAAAAGGTATTTTGTTTTTTTTTTAATTGATCTACAAAATGAGAATAAGTTTCCTAATTAACTCCCAGAACACGGTTTTATGTGTGAGCGATATGGTACGAGGTGTATACAACCAATGCAGTTAAAGAAAAGCCAACAAAAAATCAGTTCCCAGTCTGCCAAAACTTTTTTTTTCCCCCTTACGGGAGGCGATGATACCACAAACCCTGCTGGCGACTCAAAATAAAATAAAATAAAAAATAAAATAAAATAAAAATAATAAAAAAAGAAAGATTAAAAAAAGACTTAAAGAAAATAATAATAATAATAAAAAAAGACAAAAGACTCCATGCACCCTGTGTTACTTTTGCACTTGTCGATAGTTACGAGGCGGCGACGCTGACCCCCCCCCCCG
>JAAWXA010000002.1:37675546-37765897 GCA_038090715.1 Florisuga fusca | reverse complement strand
GGGTCCGGTGGGGTGCCCGCCCGCCTAGGGCTGCCCAGCCCTCCTCCGGCTGCCCCCGGGGTGGGAGAGGGGCAGGCGCCTCACTGGGAGGGTTCATGGAGGGAGTCCGGCAAGGACGGGGTGCGGGATCTCGGCCTGGGATTTGGGGGTGAGGGGGAATCCCCAGCGCTAGGGAAGGGCCACGCGGGGCTCCCGTGAAACCACCTCCTGATCTCCAGGACTTTTTACGTGCCGAGGCCATGAAGATGATGGGAGAGAGGGCTGGAGCACCTCTCCTCTGAAGACAGGCTGAGAGAGTAGGGGTTGTTCAGCCTGGAGAAGGCTCCAGGGAGATCTTACAGCGGCTTTCCAGTACCTGGAGGGTCTACAGGAAAGCTGGAGAGGGACTTTTTATAAGGAATGGCTTTAAAATGAAAGGGGGTGGATTTAGGCATTCCAGGCATTGGAATGGGCTGCCCAGGGAGGTGGTGGATTCTCCATCCCTGAAGGTTTTTAAGAAGAGACTGAATGTGGCACTCAGTGCCATGGTCTGGTAACCACAGAGGTAGTGGATCAAGGTTGGACTTTACGATCTCAGAGGTCCTTTCCAACCCGGCTGACTCTGCGATTCTAGATTAAACACTAAGAAGAAATTTTTCACTGTGAAGTTGATGAGACAGTGGAAGAGGTTGCCCGGGGAAGTTGTGGATGCTCTTTGCATGGAAGTGTTCAAGGCCAGGTTGGATGAGACTTTGAGCAACCCATTCTAGTGCAAATTGGCCCTGTCCATTCAGGGGGTTGCAACTAGCAGATCCTTAAGGTCCCTTCCAACCCAAACCATTCTATGCTTCTATGACCACCTCTGCCCTGTGGTGAGGCTGAGAAGCCAAGCTGAGACAGCTCTTCTCTGGAAAAACACCTTGCAGGAAAACATGCCATAGCCTCATAGCCAGCCCCAGCTGCCAGCCATTATTGTCCTCTGGCCTGTTGCCCCTTGCACCACAGTCAGCAAACTTTGACAGGGGATGTGCTGGACCCTGCAGGTTGTCATTCCCACTGGCTGCCACCTCTCGTCAGTGGCATTTTGTTGGGAAAGGAACCACCACCAAGTCTGTCCAGCAGAGAACCAGAGGAAATACCACAGGCCTCTCAGAGCTGGAAATGGGGATTTAGCTGAGATCTGCCAAACAACCAAGAGTCTCTGTGATGCAAAAGACTTTCTAAAAGCTTCGAACAAGACTGGAAACTGAAAGTTTGAGGTCATTATTGGCCTGCTACCTGACAGTTTTGAGCTGTTAACAAACATATATTTTTTAGTACTTTTCCAGTCACAAGTAACGCCTTTTAAAAACAAAAAAGTTTCCCAGTCATTTAAGAACTTCTAAAGTGATCTTCCATTCCACAAAAAGTATGGCATTTCAACATCAAGCCTCCGGTTAGCTTTTTTTTTAAAGCATTCAGGAATTCTCATTAAGCAAAGCATTTGCACGCGACAGCTCCATAAAAATGAAGTGTTTTCCATATGTTTGGTAGCTATTGTCCTCAAATTGTTTACTGCTGCTCTCCTAGTGGCTAACAAAGGATGGATTTTGCAGTATTACCTTTCAGCAAGGGATTGAATCAGCTGGGAAGGGGGGAGGAGAGCCACAGAGTTTCTCCTGAGAAATACCGGGAAACATTAATTACCCAAAGGAACTTCTTTTTTGTGCATGATTGTGCCTCAGCTCACAGATAGGTGTGTCACAGCACAGGGTCTATGGGCTTTTGGAATGTCTTTGTTCCTTCTCTGTGAAGCCTCTATGTACTTACAGTCACTGATGACTTTTTTAAGATGACAGAAGAAATGCGCCAGAGTTTTGCAAAGATGAACTGCAGGTTGTCAGAATGAGATGCCAGCCACTTAGCACGATATGATATACAGATCATATAAATTTTTTGTGAGGAAAACAAAAAATACCATTAGCAAACCACACACTCAACCCATTTGACACAACGTCTCAATCACGAATGAGGAATTTTACACTTTTTAGGAAAACCGTAATAATTTGTGGAGTTGCCAGCATTTCTATATTGGTTGCATTCCTATTTTATCCCTTCCTCTTAAATGAGAGCTGAGATTTTAAAGGAACAGAACACATCTGTGCACTGGTCTGCTCAGAGACCCGCTTCAACTGGCTTGAAAATAAAAAGTGCTTTATCTGGTTGTTCAGCACTGCCAAGCTTCCTTCCAATGCCGGAGCTGCTTTGAGATTCCCCTCTTGCTGTTTGTGAGGATCGACTCTAACAGCATTGATTTTTTTCTTCTGAAAGACTCTTGTTTTCGGTTTCCCACCTATGAGATCAGGAAGTAAATGTGAGTAAACTGGGAGCTAAAATTCATGCCAATAGTTTGAGTTGTTCACATCACTTTCCCTTTGAGGGCTGATATATTTATTTCACACTGGATGTATATTCTTCTCATGTTTCCAGGATGTTTTTCAGTAGTCTCAGTTTATATTCATATTGCTAAAACTGTATTTATTTTGTTCTGTTAGCTTCTGGAGGTCAGTGTTTTTTCTCTTTCAGCCACCACAGACAGAGCAATAAATTTCATTGCTTTTGGTCTGCACATCTGTCATTGGAACATCCCAGGTCCAGTGAGAAAAAAATAAATAAAACAAAACACAGATAGGGAAACATTTGTTTTCTGTTTCATCCATAGTAAATATATTAGTATAGCATAAGTTTTCAATGTCTGTTATAGAGGCCCAGTATTATGACTAATTCAGCAAAAACTGAGCAGCTACATTTCTGGGCAACTTCTCTGAGCTCTGGCTGCCACTCTGAATTTCTTAACACATTTTTTCCCAGGGAAACATATTCAAAGACTGAGTTTTGTTAAAAATAATTAAAAAAAAAAGGATGGGGCAAACATTCCAGAAGTTTTCTATATCACTGGTATTCCAGGAAGCAAATTGCGAATTTTATTCTTTAACTTGAAAACATAATACTTTGTGTTTTTAATGAAATGTTAACTAGGAGTCTCTAGTTTTCTGTTTTCCATCCTTGCACTGAAGGCTAAAACTGGAAAGCCTGCAGGGACCATCTGAGCTTAGCTAGATTTTTTTTAGTGTAGATAACATCAGAAGCAAAATAATTGAATGCTGCTGCTTGAACAATCAACCTTTTATTACAGAACTACCAAGAGAGAAGAAGGTGGCCCATTTTCTGTATTTTAAATTAACCTTTCAAGGGAAGGATTGGTAAAGCTTTTAAACACCACTCAAGATTGTAACCTCTGTCAGCTATTATAATGAAGTAGACTGTGATTAGAAATAAACATCTACTTTGGTGAAGCCTTTCAACGTAAATGCTTTAGTACAAGCAAAACAGCTTATACAAATATTATCAGGTTTCTAAGTAAAGGGCTTGCTCCTGAATGTCTCAGTATCTAATTAATGGAGTCTTCCATTTAAGCTGGTTAGATTCTCAAATCCTGACGTATCAACATTTTTGAGATTATTGATGGAGCTTTCTAGAACTACCTTCTTTGGCAACAATCTAACTGGAAGTGTTAATTAAAGTAGACTCACTACTGAGGCCTGAGGAGTGGATCTGACTGGAATTTCCTGAACTGTTTTTTTGTGTGTTTGAAATATAGTTTCCCCTCTCCCCTCCCAAATCATAGAACTTTCAAATGTCAAAGTTCTTCTTTTTAGTTAAGTAAAACAAATAAACATGTAAAAGGAAAGGTGATTGAGATTTTTCACTGGTCATTGGCAGATTTCAGTCAACAACAAAAACTGTTTTTAAACCACCTAGGACTGATCTAGGAAAGCTAAGGGAACTAACTCTGAAGGGGGCAAGGAAAGAGTTGTACTTTTTGCGGAACCCAGGTTATACATAAGGAACATGGATTCATATCAGATGTCCAGGACAAATATGCTCTCACCCCTGACATCTCACTGTCCTAATCTGAGGACAAGATATTTTTAGTTCGCTTTAAATCAAGAAATGTTTGGAGTATTTCCTAGTAGCTCCTTGGAACCAACAAAGTGTAGGCTTTGAGCTACAAACATATTCAAGTAAATACTATGTATTACTATTTGGTGGCTTTTAACCATGCAGAAAAACTGATTTATACTAACCTAAACCAGAAATACTTGAATTGTACTCTCGCTATTATTCTGCAAATCTGCAGAGGATCTGTGTTTTTATGTGGGGTTACTGAACATGGGGTTTTTTTGGTTTTGCAGCTGGGTCACCCCCAAATAAACAAACAAAATCAATACCAATTGAAATTACGGTTTGAGTAATGACAGTGCATAAGGTTTAGTCATGAGATACATGTTATTATTCTAATGCTGGAAAATACAAAATTTAGCTGCTTATGATCTGTACTCCTTTTCTTATAAATACTTCTTTATTTACACAAAGTTTATTGGAATTATGTGAACAAAGGCCTGAGCATAGACACACAGACATTTTACCAGCCAAAAAGCTGTCTCAGAGCATATGCATTGCCATACAGAGAATTAACTCCGTGCTGTGAAAAGATATACACTGACTTTAAAATATTTTTTAAAAAATTTATGGGTTATTTATCAGTTTTGAAATCCATTATCATGGCATTAAGTAAACTGGTGATATAGGCTGCGTTAAGAAATCACAAAGTACACAAGCCATATATTTTCTGTGCTTTAGCCTTTCACCAGCTGTTTTATCTGCTCTGGGAATCTAAAAATCCCTCCCAGCCCTAAAATGCAACTGTGTCTTCGATACTGTGATGAGGAAAAATTGCTTCCTTCCTCCAGAGCTGATTTGTACTTAGAACACAGTCCCTGCATGCTGTAAACATAACCCTAACTGCAGGACAGAGAGCAAACTATCTCAAATTAAGAATTCATAGTGAGAACTGTGAAGTATACATACAAACCCTCTCTGAAAGGGAGTTCTGGTTTTCACTCTTCGGGGTCAGGGACCTCAAATCTGTAATGCACCTGCAAGAGTAAGCCCATATTGTATTTCACAGGCTGCTTCTCAGCTCCTCTCAGCTCCCTCCCACAGCCAGCCTGCAAGCAGAGCTCCAAACACAGCTGGTGGCCATTCCTTCTCACACCTGCACATCATGAGCCACCTGAACACTTCAGAGTGCCCAGTGGCATGTTATGTGAGGAAGGAGTTTATTCTGGCTCTGAGCATGTCCAGACAGGCTGAGGCATCCTCATCAGTACTTTCACTGGGGTCACTGCTCTGTAGACCCATAAATGCTGCTGTGGTACAAACACATGCTACTGATTACAGTATTTGAGAACATAAATGCTTCTACTGAGGACATATATGTTTTCTCTCCTTAAGGATGGTGCTTGCCCAAATGTTTATGTAAATCACAGCAGGTAATATTTATACAGCACCCAAACCCAGTGCAAAGCAGTTGCAGAAAAATACCACTTTCAACAACTGTAAATCCCTGTGGGTTTTTTTGTTTGTTTGTTTGTTTACAGAATCATTTAGACATTTTAGATGATTAATGAAAGGCTGAACAATTCCACTGTGGTTTCATTACAACATCACCCATGTTTCAGGAGAGACTTTACAGCCACCTCACAACTTCTGCCATCAGCTTGCTTGCAGGCTTCATTAACAGACAGTTTGTTCTGCTGTGGTTGGTGCAACACTGTGAAACATGCCTGAGAAGCAAAGCATGCCTTGTATTAGGCTAAATTAGTTGGTCGTGACTTGAGCTTGCTGTGTCCCTGCATATAGAGAGAGAAGTCATGCAGTAGCTGGCAGGCAAAAACCTGAGCAGATAGCATGGCTGGAAGTAGAAGCTGCACAAAATCAGACTGAAAATAAAGCATCTTTGTTCTTTGGGGTTTTTAACCTATCTTTTTAACACAGCATAATTAGCAAGTTGAATAATTTATTAAGTAAAGTTGTAGACTATCCATAATTTTAAATCTATATTTCAAAGCTGTGGATTTATTTAAAATATACTCCTTAGCAAGTTTACTTTGACAAATGTTGTGGTCTGTATTATACAGAACTTGAAAAGAGATGAGTGAATTGAGAAAATACAGAAACTTATTAAAATTAATACCATAAAGCTAAAATATTGTCAGTGCTGTAGTCACCAAGCTGTACAATATCCATGCAGTACCAGTGCTGGATACATCATCTGCTTACCCTGAAACAGCCACAGAACAAAAGATCTCATGATCTCATGGGCTGTGCCTGGTCGAAAGTTGGGCAATGAAATTGCTGTATGGGGATAATCAGTTTTAAGCAGGTGAGCTGCAAGATTTAAAGGTGAGAAAGAAAAAATGCCAGTGGGCTCTCTGCAGGATCTGCTGAGGAAGGCAGAAGCTAACTAGGGTGAGGTACCAGGGTGGGCATGTGGGCTGAAGAGCATCCAGGGAGAACTGGGAGCCTGGCAGGACACTGACCTAAGCCTTGGAGCAGAACAGTGAAAGGAGAAGGCAGAGGAATACAGGAAGACATTTTACTGCTCTTGATACTGCTTAGCACAGCTGTTCTGTTAGTATGGAATAAAGACATTTTACATCTATCCATTAAGAAAAGGAGATCCAAATGTTTACATGGTATAATGTGTTCTGTTACGGTCTGGAATCTCCAAGTGACTGTGTAACATGGTATCAGTATTTTCAAATCAGTAATTAATCTCTGCAAGTAGAGCAGTGCCAAAAGACTTCAATGGACAAAACAACCCTATTACTTGTATTCATAGGACAGTCTCAGACATGAAACGAAACAAAACCAAGGAAATAAACTTCCCTAGTGAAAAAACACAGTGGAGTTAAACTCAAAGCAGGACACAGAGATGCAGGCAGAAGCATTTTAGAATATGCAGAACAATTCTCATGACTACAAATAATTACTGGATGCTTTCTTAGCTCTGGTGTTACAGATGTACACAAACCAGCATGCAAAGCTGCTAATACCTGCTAAGTCTTGTGTCAGCGCATGAAAAGAATAGTGATGCAAGCCA
This sequence comes from Florisuga fusca, assembly GCA_038090715.1. Taxonomy (NCBI): domain Eukaryota; kingdom Metazoa; phylum Chordata; class Aves; order Apodiformes; family Trochilidae; genus Florisuga; species Florisuga fusca. Next base: position 37,758,930 of record JAAWXA010000002.1, on the reverse strand, counting down.
CTTGGTGCATTCTTTGGCTCTAGGTTCCTGGAAAAAACTATTGCAAGAGAAATAGGATCCTGGAGAAACAGGAAGTAAGTAGAAGCAAGAATTATTTTTCTATTGTGTCTGCATGCATTTATGGGAAACAGAGTGTGTTTTCTGCTGGCAGCCTAGGATTTTTAATTCAATGAGAAAGATAAACTTTGTTACATTTCTCAATTGACTTAGTCTGCTTAAACTAGAGTAGAGTAGATTAAGATTGGAAATGAGGAAGAAGCTTTTTACAGTGATGGTAATGAAACACTGGAACAGGTTGCCCGGAGAGATGGCAAGAGGCTCCATCCCTGGATGGGGCTTAATGAGGCTCTGAGCAACCTGATCTAGTTAAAGGTGTCAGTGCTTCCTGCAGGAGGGTTGGACTGGATGACTTTTAAAGGTCCCTTCCAAGCCAATGTGTTCTGTGATTTTGTGCTTTGTAAACTGCAGGCTTTAGGCCGCGTGAGAACGGTGCATGGTATCAGTCTGTGGAGCAGTCAGGGGATGGATGATGGGTTGTCTGCCTTTTGGAGGCACTGGGATTTCCTCAGAACAAAGGCTTATCTCATTTATGGGACATGTCTTGAGAAAGCTTATCCTTTCAAGTCATTTATCACCCTACTAACTAGCTACTGAGCATGGATAATGCTTCTTTGCTTGATCAGTGAGGGAAAAGAGAATTTCAGAAGAAAAGAAGGTTTTCATCTGGGGATTTTAGGAGATTGGGAGAAGAGCTGATAGGAGTTAGGCTATCTAAGCTCTTTGAACCATAAGAAAAACATACCAAGAAGGATTTTGCTAAATGCTTCTAGTGCAGCTAAAATACAGGGTTTCTACTGAGGGCAACCTATTTACCTAACTATTTAAATTACAAGAATTGGCACAGCTCTGTTGTGTGAAGTATTAGATTTGAAGTAAGTAGAGGATGCTCTGATATGGATGTTGCTCTAATTACTAATATTGAGGTGAATTAAGTCCATGGTGTATTTGTGAATGTCTGGCTTAATGCTAACTATGAGACAATTCTGATGTGAGTTTTGTGATAACATAGATGTCCCCGTAAGCCTCACAATTAAAAAGCTTCATTTCCTCTGCACTCTGAGGTTGGCTCACCTTACTGTTCAAGAAGGTTCAGACACCACTGAAAGCACTTGCTGCAGTGGGGAAATTTTTAAGTTCAATCTACTCCATGTAGTTTTTTTCTACTGAGAGGGTGTCCTTAGGTAGCACGTTTTCTTGGTATTTACAAGAACTTGACATATTTTGGTATTCTTCCACTTTGTCACATTCAGCTGGAATTGTCTAATAGGTTCAAAGTTAAGGAGGAAGAAGGGGACAGGTGGTGTGATAGCTTAGCCATCATCTGCTCAGAACATCAGAAAACTGTATAGAGATAAATACACATTTACACACATATATCTATATAAATCAAAGACTGTCTCCAGATAATTACTGTGAGGGGAAAATAAAAAAATTTTTAAAAAAATAGAAAAAAAAAAGTAGTCTCTAAATATATCAAATGTATGATCTTACAAAAGCAGTGTGGTTCTCTGAATATCCCCATCAATTTCTTACTTGCCTTTCTAACAAGGATTCAGTAGAAGGCTCAGGAAACAAGCTGTATCAATGTGTGCAAATGAAGGTCAGAGACCAAACTTCTGTGCTTTCTGTTTGAGTGATGTTATGATTACTGTTTCAGTGAAGCAGTAGTCATGGAGGTGATATTTTCATGATTCATTTTTCAAGCAATTCATTCTACAAGGAAAACACCAACCTTAGCAAGGATATATTCAAACTAAGTAGTGCTTTGATGAAATTAGACTATTTCTTGCATACAAGGATCCATCTTCTGCTAGAAGCCTACTTCTACAGTCGTTCTGAATTCACCAGTGAAGGATTTCTTAACCTAGTTCACAAGTAAAAGAAATAAGAGTAAGGGGCTTATTTACATTCACCAGTGCTGAAATGCAGGATTTACTGAATTATCTTTGTAAATAGCAATGAAGAACGCTGTGACATTTTTAAGGGCTATTTCAAGATACCTGTCTAATCAGAAGATGGTGCATAGGTGCCATCCTCCAGCCTGCAAAAGTATTGCCATCTGTAAAGCAGTTGTGGGTAAGGTAACCAGAAGGAAGAAAAAAAAAACACCAAAAATTACAGACAGAAAAGGAAGAAAAAACACAGTGGTAGAGGCACCTCTATTACAAATCATGTCTTCATATAAGAACAGAGAACAGGAGCTGTGAGGATGGATGATGACTGCCTCTCTAGCAGAGGGGAATGGAGGGGTAAGCAAGCCCCCAGCCTACTTCATCTGAGTGAAAGTTCAAGTTCACCTTCAGATCAGAAAAAGAGAAGGGGAGGCAGGACTTGAAGAATTACACCCAGCCCATACTTGCTGTTTGTCTCCCTGCCTTGAAGAATCAGTTGTTATTTCACAGTAATTCATTAACATGGTTGAAAATAACTGTTAGTAGGCATGAGCTTAAGACAAGCAGCAGTGAGAGGCATAGCCTCTCCATTAGAGACACTCTTCATTGAGAGACTTCTCTCACCACACAGAGAAGCAGCCCTTATCCTGTGAGTGTGTGGCAGTGAGTTAATTGACATATGTCATGCTAAAAAAAGCCATAATCACATTATAATCAGTCAACAATGCTGGTCTGAAGCAGATGTATTAGGCTGTGTTTGCTGAAAGGCAAGAGAGAAAATAAAAAATTTGCCAACCCAAATCACCACCAACCGTAAACACACCAAACCCATATTAAAATACATATGAAGATCAACTCTTCCTGAAGATCTGCCTGCTGGATTTCAATATATTTTACTAATCATCTCAAGCCAGATATTGCTTTTGAAAGCACAAGAAAAAAAATAGTTCCCAAACTCTATCTAGCTCTGCAAAGACTTGTGAGTGGGTAAACCCAAGAAAGCTTCATTGAGTAAAGATAAATCCTCTGCTAATTCTAATACTTTAGAACTGAAAGCAGACTTGAAAATTAAGAATTTTCCCAGTTTAAGTGTTATCTGTTCATGTGTAAGAATCTCCTTTTCAAAATGTTAATTTAGCATACAAAGCAAGCAGTCCTGGGGAATGAAGTTGCTTGTTCTTTAGGAATTTTTTAGTCAGCAATCCCAGGAACTTCCTTGTAATAACCCAGCTGAAATGCTTTAATCCTGACTTAAGCAGGCTGCCTTGAATAACTTAGGTTCCCTGCTTATTTATTTTTATAGCTTCTGGGACAATAAACCCCACTGTCATTTTTAGCAATGCATTCAAGAGGGACTCATCCAAGGCCTGATTACCTGGTGCAGAGTTCCCATTGATTATAATATGGTAAGTTTTAAATCAATCTAGTGCAACTTAGTATTTAAAAAAAAGTTCTCTGAAGCTGTTCTTCTCAAATTCTCCCATTCTGGGCCTTTTCACTCTATTTCCTAAAAAACATGGATCCATCAAGTCTGGCCCTAATTACTGTTGCAACATTAAAGAAGCAGCTATGTTGAACCCTCCCAGTATTTGCTTGCCACTCATTGGATGCTCTCCTGACTCAGCCCACATGCTGACATGATGGATTCTGTCTAAATATGATCATTTACAGAAGATCTTCTGGTGGCCCCCCCCCCAAAAAATATCTGGCCATTCAAAAATCATGTAACCAAGTCTCCTACTCTTCACTTTAGGACCAATTACAGTAGCAAGGAGAAGACCAGTGATGCTGACTTTGTGATAGAAGAGAACTTGTACACAACATGCAGGTTCTCAGGTGGAAGGAACCAGCAAGATACACAACATACCTGTGGGCCAGGGCCTATTTTAGATTGAGGAAAATTTATCAAGAGTCAGGAGTGTCCCTGGAGTGTTCTTGCCCAATTTCTATCATTCAGCCTCAGCCTCTGGTAACACCGTGCTACAGCAGCTAATAGCATTAGCATTCTAGGATTATAATTATTTGGTTGTTAACTAAAAAAAAGTTGATAACCAGGATTATGCACACCTTGCTGTTACTAAGACTTCCACCTCTACCTTTGAATCTGCAATTGAAAGAGAAGGAGGAAAATCCCCCACAGAGAACATTTTGAGGAGCTTTGTTTTGAGGGCCTGTATCTTTTTACCTAGGTAGACCAGACCTCTGAGAAAAATTATAAACTGATGAAAAAGTGGACAATGCTTCTGATTATCTCTCACTTGTTAAATGCGGCATGTGCAAGGATGTTGCAATTATTTCTCTGCCTCTTGACTATCTCTGCGTTTTTCTGAGCTCTCATGATCCCACTGCAAAGTGAGTAGAGTCTATATTTCCTCTGTATAACCTGTTTGGAGTGCATGAACAGCATATTTTTCTCATCTCGAGAGTTTCCCACATCTTTCATGGAGAGTGATACATAGAAGGGAGGGGGAACTTCAAGAGCAATTGTTACATCTCAGTGCCTTTTGATAATACCGAGTGTGCTTGTGAAATCTCTTGCACTTGAGCAACTGCTAAATTCTCTGAGGAGACATTTGCCAGGTTTTGCTTTGAAGAGAATGTTGCTGCACTAAGGTGTTACCATAAAGCTATGCCTGGTACAGAATGACAAGATGAAAGGGGCTCAGATCAAGTCTTGATAGCTTTGTCTTCAGTCCTCCTGTATTTTAATGCATATTCTTGCATTACCTTGCAGGGATTAAAACTGACTCGATCTCACTCCATATTCTCTGAAGAGTGACATATTTTAAACTCAGTTTCCTCTTTCCTCCCCATGTAGTATATACAAGTTACACTTCAAACTATTTACCTGTAGGGTAAGCAGTCCAACCTCATTCCATGCTTTCCTCTCATTTCTAATCTGATTGCTTTCAGAAAGTTAATTGTGCCTGCTAGGAAACACCTCAGCTTCCCAACACTGTCAAGCCATCCACCCTGTATTTTAGAAGACAAGGCACACCTGGAAAGGATTATACTAAGTAACTGCACACTCCTCTGCCAAATGGTTATAAACAGCCAAATCACAAGTCTTAGCATATAACTGTGAATAACACATTGTCATGTATAAGCTGGACACAACATTTCTGAGAAAAAAAGCAATATTTGAATGAATATGGTAATGAAGTACAGTATACAGAAGTGTAGGATACTGTGACTCTAGAGTAGGAATACCCCAGAACCAAGTGAAGCAACTTTTTGTTACCAAGTTTAGGGACTCTGTCTGGGTAAAGAAGATCATTGCTAGCTAGCAAGATTTTTGTGTGATGACAAATTCTAGACTGTACCAGGAAAAACCATCATGAAAAACTTGAGCTTCTGCTGTTTTACAACAGTGAATATATTAATCAAGTTGCAAGTGGAAGAAGGATTAAACCCAACAGCATGAAAGTTTTGAATCTTTTATTCTACATTTAGCCCCTCTGCTGGGCAAAAACCATAAGAGTAGGCTAAATGCTGTATGCTAGATGGCTGTGTGCTGATGTTTTTTTGCTGTGCTGGCTAAATCTCTGGGAGTAACAAAAGGTATTCCTTCTCTAGAGTAGACTACAGCCTGAAAAAATGCAGATGAAGTAAACCTTCAGTTAGACTAAGACTAAATACAGACAAGGGAAAACTGGCATGACTCAGTCCTGCTGCAGCCTGAAGCTTGAAGAAGATTGTTGATGAAGTCTACAATAAAAAACAAGACAAAAACGGAAGCATCTCTGTCACATTCAGATACGATTTTGTACAGAAAGTGGAAATCAGAAAAAAATCCTAAACTGGGCTTAAATACACCACTAAAAAGATTTGTACCAAAACAGCTTTAATTCAAATGCACAGGCAATGCTGTCTCTGCTCAGCTATCACAATACCGAGCAGCTTGCTTTGAGTGCACTTTGCTAAAATGCTTTCAGGTGAGTATTTTGAACCTTCAGAATCAGGTATCACAATACAGTCTGGTTTATCCTTGGTGCACGCTATAGGGAGTAGGCACCACAATATAGAATGAAAAAACCAAACCAAAACCAAAACCTTATAGTTTCTAAGAAGCTCTATTTTGTGACTGAAGTTTGCATTTTAAATACTAGCTAAGGCTTCATAAATGCCTCTGTATTATTATTTACATAGACCAGGAACCCAGCCAACACTTGCTAACAGATTTGGCTGGCTTTCCAGTTCTCTACAGCCTTCAAAAAGCAAACTAAAAATCCCCAAGGCTGGGGATTTTTAATCCCCAAACTGTAATCAACAAACTGAAAGATATTCACCAAGTCCTCTCACCAAGTGAGAGCTGACGTTTGTTTCTGTGACAAGAATATGATGTGGCAGTTTGCAATTTTTAAAGTGGGGCTTATAAGGAAAAGGGATTTGAAGAAAGGGTAAACGAGTTCAATTAATGTCATTATTTTCACCTAAACGTGGAATATGATCTATTTTTTACAAATGTAATCAAGACTGCTCACAGGCCAGAGCTGATGTTCATTTATTTTTCACCAATTCCTTCAGCACGATTTACAAGGACATATATTTAAAAGTGGTAATTCCTGCTGTTTCCAGTAGCTTTCTGAAAAAAACAAATAAAATAAACATATGGTTCCCTATGCTCCCTACAATTACCCTTCCCAACACCTCTCTAAAGCAGGTACTGTGGGTAATAGGTAACAAATAGATAAATTCAGTTTAGACATGGGGAACTGTGACAGACGTACCATTCTGTTGAGTGTCACCCTACTGCTCTCCACTTAAAACCCAATTCTACAATTGCTTTCAATGTGAGCAGTACCAGACTGGTAGATGGAGAGTATCTGAAAGTCCCTACCCAAAGCATGTTGACAGGATTCTAAAATCAGGTTGGAACAGACTTATAAGAGAAGTAGGTTTCATTTAAGCTGAATACCAAACACCTCTCCTTTGGACCTGCTGGGACTGAAGGCAGATACTCTTCTTATCCTTTATTCACAATAGAATTGTTATCTTTTAGTGCTCAGATTTTCCATCAACTCATGGTAAATCACAGGAGAAAAATCCATGTGGCCAGGAAACAGGCAGAAGAGAAATGCTTTTACACATTCTAATAATACGAAGTGCTGCATGTTCCAGGACATTTCATCTCAGCATTAACCAGCCCCTGTGATATCTATGTACTTCATTCATACAACTCCAGCCTTACCATGAAGTCCAGGAGCATTATGTAAAAGCAGCAGCACAGGCCATTTAAAAATGATGTCTTCTCTGCCTTCTTTCCTGTACCTCAGGGCCAGGCTGGGTGTTAGTTACTTACAGTCAGATGATCAAAGACACCCAACCTGTAAACACTAATTTGGTGAGAAAGCACCACTCCTTCATAAGATAATGCCCATCTAATAGAAAGGTATCCATCCCAATTTTCTAGTGATTTTCTGCTTCTTTCCTGTTGAAGCAGACTTACTAGAATTAAAGGCCCTTAGGAGTGCATGTCTTAGACATCTACATATTTAGTCTACTGGCTGATTTCATGCACCCTTAAAATAAACACAATTTTGTGCTAAAAGTATGGGAAGAAATGACCTAGTGGCCGAAACTCTGCATTTGGGAATAAAATGCATCCAGTCACGGGTTTGCTGGGCAACCACCTTTACCTGTTTTCAGTATACATATGTGTAAATAAGGAATTAGGACATTGCTCTTCTTTTATTAAATGCTTTGAGGCTTTCAGGTAGAGAGTGCATTATTCTGTTCACCAAAAATTTGTTTATTACAGTATGGTGTACCACAACTGAGTAGTAGAGGTTCCTTTCCCGGGTTAAACACTTGTGACACCTCCTACCCTTTTGCTGACATAAAAACTGACAAACCTGAGCCCAACGTGCTCTCATCACTTTCCAGGCTCTTCCAACTTCAAGATGCAACAGAAACAAGCATTGCTGGATGCATGTTACCAGAACCCAAGCGATGCTGAAAGATCTCACAGACCATATCATCCAAGAGCTGAGATACTGGGAGGGTCTGAGACAACAGGCAAGGCAAGAGCCTCTGGCAGAGGTGATAAGGTGTGGGGTGTTTTATAGGAATCTCCTTCTCTCAGTGCTGAACTATGACCATCTCCAAATACAAGGCACAGAGTGTAAGAGAGCTGCAGTCATACAGGACCTAAGGAAATTCAGAAATAAATGGGAAGAAAAGTAACTGCGGAGCGGGCTACTGGAAGGAATTGGTCACTTACCCACCAGTGCCCTCCAGTGGCTCACACAGTAACTCAAGGAACTGGAGAGAAGAACCCGTCAGTCACCTTTTCATTGAAACTGGTTCACTCGTGGACAGAAACGAGTGAACCAGTTCATCTGGACATCAAACATCTGGATATCAAATAGCTCTTTAAAAAAAAAAATCAGTTCTTGCATAGCAATCTCATATCTTCTATCATTAAACACCAGATTCATAAAAACCTGCGTTCCATCAAGTGATTAAAATATTAGCAGCAATTAGTGTAAAATGAGACAACGGAAGGCAAAGCGATTCCCAAGACAGAAATGTTTAATTGTACTAACTCTTCAAAAGGCTATACATTCACAATCTTTAAACAAAATTCAGTACACATGTCTGGAGCAAGTTGAGTATGTACCATTAGAAGATAATGCCTTCCTTAGTAATAATGTTCACATCTAAGGATTAGTTACAAATTTAGAACCTTGTATGCAGAAACCTTACACAGGGGTTGTTTTCAGTAACATTTTCCCAGTACTAGGCAAAAAAGAGTGTTTGTAGAACAGGACAGTAATCATTCAGTTCCAGTATTGTATCACAGTCTTTTTATGAGCAATAAAATATTAGTGGGGAGAAAATATGTAGTGCCAAGTTGAATGTTCTCAAGCACTGAAAGGCAAATACAAATGGTGAAGTATCTATAGAAATGTAAATAAACTATTTTAGCTGCTGAAACCTCACTTTTTGTCTGAAAAGAAAAAGAGTATTGTTGTAGACTGGAGGAAAGAATTCCTTAAAAACCTTCTCTCTGGATTTGCTTTAGAACAGGCTTCTGTACAAAAAAGAGCAATTAAGATTTTGGGGGTTCAGCGGTAGAAGTAGCATTGAAATAATAAAGAAATAATATTAAAATATATATTAATTTACCACATTTAGCTCATATAGCCCTTTATGTATCTTACAAAATGCAACTGTTCTACATACCGCATGTAAAAAAAGTTTATATATATAATATACACATATAAAGGCAAAGCTATTCAGCTTGGTATTAAAAAAACCCACAAAATAAATCATAAGCAGACACAATACAAATTATGGAGTAATGAGGACTGTCTGCTCCATGTGTGCGTTAGCGTAACAGTGCTCCCAATCTTAACAAAGCCTTTTCATTGTCTAAGCAGAGTGCTTACTCCCAGCCAGGTCTACAAGTGATTTCCTCAGTTGCCACAAACATCTGATGTTGCTTAACTTCCAGCCACCCGTTATCTTTAGCACTAAATCAGAAATAAGGCAAAAATAACTTTTCTCATTGATGAATATCTGATGACATTCATGAGATCTTCCAAAAATTAATGGAAAGCATGACAGGATCACATGAAATGGTTCCCCTGAGCTGAAGTTTCTTCCTGTCTATACGAAGCTGCCCCAATACTCACTTGCTTCAGAATAATCCAGCCTACTTCAGTAAGTATGACAATTATTCCCAGGCAGCTCCTTTGTTTCAGCAAGTTTTGAATGGAAAACAAGCTCCAGGATGGCCTTGTGCTCACGGTTTTCGGTCTAAGAACGTAACTGAGAATAGTGAACAACAGTTCTGATACTGCTCAGAGGCTGGGAGTGAATATTCAGAGTTGATGGGCATTCTTGTTGAGCTCTGTAAATCTCAATACTAGCCCTTGTCTCCCAGCTCCAAGAACGTGTTCACTGTTTCTGTACCCAGCACATATTTTACCAAAAAATTACAGTTTAGCATGCAAGAAAAGCAAGAATTGCTTCATTTATCTGTCTTCTTTTGCATCAACCTTTAAAAAAACCAAAAACAACCACAAACCAAGCCAACCCCACCGTCAAAATCAGAATTTTTCCAATAATAAATATGACCACATCCCTCATAAAACAAAAGCGCCTGGAAAAAGCTAGGTGAGATTCCTAGAGAATAAAAGAGACAGATGTCTTTAAGAAGCTTTCTGGGAGATTGGCCATAAAGGACTTGATCAGCACCCATTAAAGTTCTGTCCAGTGAAAGAGTAACTTCAGAATTCATCATTTCTCTGGGGAGGCTGTTTCAGGATTACAGCTCAGCTGACATGTCAGTCACTGGCAGGCACTGAAATAAATGCAGTCAGCGTGCTGACACATATCTATTTTGACAACACAAGCATGATCTACCAGGGAATTCCTCAAACGTTCCTTGGAGTGCTGTGTGGAGTGCAACACTTTGTAGCTGATAGTTAAGCCTGGAAACACAGCATGAAAAATCTGAGCAGCATTTACTTGGAGTATCTTTCCCCACTCAATGAGCAAAACCAGAGAAGAACGACCACAGGTACAACATTAAAATGAACCTTAGGCTCCGGGGCTTGGACCCCAAGTTAACATTTCCCACTTATTTTGAGGAATGAGATTCTAGAAGAACCTAACACGTGGGAACAGCAAGGGAGAAACAGAAAAATACAAAACCGCAGAGATTAAAAAACAGAAGGGGAGGTAGTAATCCCCCTCTCCTCCCTGATAAGGAAAGGAGAGAGAATAAGAGAAAGAGGCTTATGAGTTGGAAACTAAACTACACAACTTTAATGAAACAGGAATGATAAATAGGAAAAAAATTACTAAATATATACAAATATACAGGAAAAGATTGATCCCACGTTCCTCCCCCCTTTCCCCAATAACTCTCACGTCACCACCGAGGCTGCAGACAAATATTGGAGGAATGTAAAGGCCACAACAATCCCATTATAATCAGTACTGCTGAGCAATGTAAAANGACCCTCGTGATCCCTCAAATTTATACTGAGTATGACGTGTATGGGATGGAATACTCTGTTTGGTCAGTTCTGGCATCTATCTTGTCTCGGGCCTCCCCAGAGGAGGGGTTCAGGTGGGACCTCTTTACTCCTTCTGCAGGGTAAAATGTTTTCCTCAGAGCTGAGAACTGTCCTTGAGTCTGCATACCAGTCTCTGGCAGTAACTATAAACATCAAGTGTTATCAGTCCTAGAAGCAGACACTTACTGAGAAACTTCTGTTAATTTCAGCAAGTGCAGCTACTTACAAGAAACTTAGCTGAAAGCAAAAGTGCAAACTAGAAAATCACCTTATCCTGGCCCAAACCAGGACAAGGACCTAAGGAAATTCAGAAATAAATGGGAAGAAAAGTAACTGCGGAGCGGGCTACTGGAAGGAATTGGTCACTTACCCACCAGTGCCCTCCAGTGGCTCACACAGTAACTCAAGGAACTGGAGAGAAGAACCCGTCAGTCACCTTTTCATTGAAACTGGTTCACTCGTGGACAGAAACGAGTGAACCAGTTCATCTGGACATCAAACATCTGGATATCAAATAGCTCTTTAAAAAAAAAAATCAGTTCTTGCATAGCAATCTCATATCTTCTATCATTAAACACCAGATTCATAAAAACCTGCGTTCCATCAAGTGATTAAAATATTAGCAGCAATTAGTGTAAAATGAGACAACGGAAGGCAAAGCGATTCCCAAGACAGAAATGTTTAATTGTACTAACTCTTCAAAAGGCTATACATTCACAATCTTTAAACAAAATTCAGTACACATGTCTGGAGCAAGTTGAGTATGTACCATTAGAAGATAATGCCTTCCTTAGTAATAATGTTCACATATAAGGATTAGTTACAAATTTAGAACCTTGTATGCAGAAACCTTACACAGGGGTTGTTTTCAGTAACATTTTCCCAGTACTAGGCAAAAAAGAGTGTTTGTAGAACAGGACAGTAATCATTCAGTTCCAGTATTGTATCACAGTCTTTTTATGAGCAATAAAATATTAGTGGGGAGAAAATATGTAGTGCCAAGCTGAATGTTCTCAAGCACTGAAAGGCAAATACAAATGGTGAAGTATCTATAGAAATGTAAATAAACTATTTTAGCTGCTGAAACCTCACTTTTTGTCTGAAAAGAAAAAGAGTATTGTTGTAGACTGGAGGAAAGAATTCCTTAAAAACCTTCTCTCTGGATTTGCTTTAGAACAGGCTTCTGTACAAAAAAGAGCAATTAAGATTTTGGGGGTTCAGCGGTAGAAGTAGCATTGAAATAATAAAGAAATAATATTAAAATATATATTAATTTACCACATTTAGCTCATATAGCCCTTTATGTATCTTACAAAATGCAACTGTTCTACATACCGCATGTAAAAAAAGTTTATATATATAATATACACATATAAAGGCAAAGCTATTCAGCTTGGTATTAAAAAAACCCACAAAATAAATCATAAGCAGACACAATACAAATTATGGAGTAATGAGGACTGTCTGCTCCATGTGTGCGTTAGCGTAACAGTGCTCCCAATCTTAACAAAGCCTTTTCATTGTCTAAGCAGAGTGCTTACTCCCAGCCAGGTCTACAAGTGATTTCCTCAGTTGCCACAAACATCTGATGTTGCTTAACTTCCAGCCACCCGTTATCTTTAGCACTAAATCAGAAATAAGGCAAAAATAACTTTTCTCATTGATGAATATCTGATGACATTCATGAGATCTTCCAAAAATTAATGGAAAGCATGACAGGATCACATGAAATGGTTCCCCTGAGCTGAAGTTTCTTCCTGTCTATACGAAGCTGCCCCAATACTCACTTGCTTCAGAATAATCCAGCCTACTTCAGTAAGTATGACAATTATTCCCAGGCAGCTCCTTTGTTTCAGCAAGTTTTGAATGGAAAACAAGCTTCAGGATGGCCTTGTGCTCACGGTTTTCGGTCTAAAAACGTAACTGAGAATAGTGAACAACAGTTCTGATACTGCTCAGAGGCTGGGAGTGAATATTCAGAGTTGATGGGCATTCTTGTTGAGCTCTGTAAATCTCAATACTAGCCCTTGTCTCCCAGCTCCAAGAACGTGTTCACTGTTTCTGTACCCAGCACATATTTTACCAAAAAATTACAGTTTAGCATGCAAGAAAAGCAAGAATTGCTTCATTTATCTGTCTTCTTTTGCATCAACCTTTAAAAAAACCAAAAACAACCACAAACCAAGCCAACCCCACCGTCAAAATCAGAATTTTTCCAATAATAAATATGACCACATCCCTCATAAAACAAAAGCGCCTGGAAAAAGCTAGGTGAGATTCCTAGAGAATAAAAGAGACAGATGTCTTTAAGAAGCTTTCTGGGAGATTGGCCATACAGGACTTGATCAGCACCCATTAAAGTTCTGTCCAGTGAAAGAGTAACTTCAGAATTCATCATTTCTCTGGGGAGGCTGTTTCAGGATTACAGCTCAGCTGACATGTCAGTCACTGGCAGGCACTGAAATAAATGCAGTCAGCGTGCTGACACATATCTATTTTGACAACACAAGCATGATCTACCAGGGAATTCCTCAAACGTTCCTTGGAGTGCTGTGTGGAGTGCAACACTTTGTAGCTGATAGTTAAGCCTGGAAACACAGCATGAAAAATCTGAGCAGCATTTACTTGGAGTATCTTTCCCCACTCAATGAGCAAAACCAGAGAAGAACGACCACAGGTACAACATTAAAATGAACCTTAGGCTCCGGGGCTTGGACCCCAAGTTAACATTTCCCACTTATTTTGAGGAATGAGATTCTAGAAGAACCTAACACGTGGGAACAGCAAGGGAGAAACAGAAAAATACAAAACCGCAGAGATTAAAAAACAGAAGGGGAGGTAGTAATCCCCCTCTAGCATATTCCCTTTAAAATAGTGTAATTAAAAACTTTAAATTCACTTAGAAATTGGCTTCAAAATAGTCTGACAGTTTTAAAGACTTTCAAAAATCAAAATATTCTTCACCAGATTTCATTAAAATATCCCTGTAGCCCCCCTGAATAACTGCTATCACTTGTTTTGCATTAGTATTGCTTAAATGGGTATAATCATAAGCATGCAAAGTGTTAAAATGCCAATGTGTACGTAAGTTTTAATAGAAAGACTCCTAATATTTCAAGGTTACAGGCTTGATTCAGTCTCCATCCAAACCAGTGGGATTCTTTCCCATGGTGTCCAGCGGATTTTGGACTAGGCCTTAATAAGAAAGAACAAAACATTGTGGTTTATGGTGTAGAAACACACAGAAAGTACACTTGTGGATATACACTAGATACGTGGTGCAATTTTTGCATTGCACATCTTAAAAACAGTTGTAGTTCAGCCAACAGAAACAGACAGTCACCAACACAGAGTGCTAGATCAAACTAGGCTGCATAACAAAAAAACCCAATACCCATTCAGAGACATTAATGTTGTTACTGTTGCCTAGCGAGCAGCTTTGAACCAAGCTCACTGATACATCCACTGGAACCCAGATATAAATTCGAAAGGCAGAAAGCTGCATTAGTACGATGGCCTGATTGATTTTATATGTGCTCTGGATGACTTTGAAGGCAGGATATCATCTCTCTGACAGGCTTCCCTTCATAGCAGATTTGATACACAGCAGTGAACAGTGGAAACCTGAGGAAAACAGGGTGGGGGGAAAAGCAAACACAGCATAAATTTATTCTGTAACATTTTCTTAAATGGTAAAAATAAAATGAAGAGAGGGAAGTGAGAGACTGAAAAATCAATTTCTTTTAATACTTGTCAGGCACTAATGACAGGCTGAAAAGCACTGGATAAATACAGAATCCACATGCATCTCTAAATTGAGTCACTATTAGGAGCCTAGCTAGCTATAATGGAGCCTGCAACATTCATTATGTATGGTACAACCACTAAACGATCTAAAAAATGAAATAATTAAAAACAGTCGCATCTTTCCTTGACATCATCACAGTACTTATCTGTGGTTAAAAAGGACAACTGGCACACCAGCTATACAATATGTCTGAGCAATAATTTGGTAATACAACTGCAGAATAGGACACAAAGTGACCCATGAAAAATTGAAGGTCAAGTTTTCTATGTGTCCAAAATTAAATGTGGATTTTGAAACACTAAATTCTCTTCTTTTTCTTTTCTCTTTTGAATTGACCACATTTCCAACAGCCCTCAAATTTTTCAGGCTCCTCTGATAATCTGAAGGCTTGTTACAGCAAAGATGTTTCACAGAAACTTATTTTTGTTTTCTTTTTGTCCTGTACAGTGACAACCAGACAAATCCCATTATTATACAGAGCCTGGTGAATTTTAGGGATTAATTATCTGCTCAGCAGAACAAGTATGGCATTTCAGTCTGACCTTGCATAGTGATAAATTTTGACCAAACACACTACGTTATTTTGTCTGAAATAAAAAATAAAGAGCATTGGAGATGGTGAAATTGTTAACTTTTGAGTGATTCAGAGTACATCTGGACTAGGATTTTCTCCTCAGGAAAGTGGTTCCAGCAGTTACTCTAAAGCTTCTTCTGTAATGCACAAATGCAGCATTGAGCAGAACCCCCAACTCTACTGAGCAGTTTATATCCTTGCCCATACACTCTGTTAATATGTTAGACTGATATAACTGCTGTCACCACATAGCTCTGAACTGCACTCCTGAAAGTGAACTAAAGGTCACAAAAAAAGCCATAGGAAAAATAATAGCATTAGCAAAAGCTATTTCAGGTCACTCCATCTGACCTAATACCTGTTTTTATTTAATCCTTGGAACCAAAAATCAGGTTATAGCCACATTGTTGCTCTTTCATATCCAATGCTACACTGTTTAGGTTGCAAAACTCCTCCCAGAAAAAAGGTAGCAAACAACAACAACAACAACAACAAATCCCCAACAAAGCAAACCTGCAACATGTCTTCCCATCTATTATTCATTTTATATAACATCCTGGGCTGGGTCTGAATTTGCTTTTACCATAAAAACTCAAGCAGGCACTAGAATAAAAATTGTTATGCCTCTGTGAGATTTTACTTGAGAAAACACATGAACCCTCTGAAGCAAAAGCAAGTTTTACACAGCTTTAGATGCCATTCTGACAGTTACTTCTCAGTGAAGAAGTGCCACAACTGCAAGCCACATCCTTCATCCATAACTCCTGCTGTTTACCACAGAGAATATGACTCTGCTGTGCACAGGTCTGCCACACTTCACTCAGGGAAAGCAGAATCAAGGCTGACTGCAAGGCTCAGGGCCAGCAAACTCAAAATGCATTTTGTGTCTGAGGCCATTAAGAACTATAGTTCAGTCCTACAACTGCTGAAATGAAAAAAAAAAAACCAACAAAAAACAGCAAACTGCACTACAAATATCAGTGGGCATCAAACCTGCTACACCAAGGCTCTTCTGCTTTGGCTTCTGTATATTTCTATGTAGTGTTGAGACTTTTCTTGTAGGTTAAGAGTATGAAGTTTTACTCTTGGTAGTCTCCTACCTCTTCATCTTGTCTGTTTTACTGTGTTTTGTGTTTTCAAGGAGTAGCAAGTTTTCAAAACCACTTTGGAAGTTACTTTGAAAAGTCTTGTGGAATGAGACCTTTCATAAAGAACTGAATGTTGATATACCAAACAGATATTAGCAACTCTTTGCATATTTTTAATTAGAAATACAGTCTAAAGTCTTCTATAATGCACTCTATTTGTTGTAGAACAGAGAAGAAGAAGAAGAAGAAAAGAATAAAACAAAAAAACAAACCAATCAACCCCCCCAAAAACCCAACAAAAAACCCAAACCAAACCAAACCCAAAACACCAACCCCAAACACAGCATCCTGTCTCATGTAGAGCACCATAAACAGCAAGGACTGATGCCAACATTTTAATTAGATTTTTTTTCTGCAATTAGCTTAATTACTGTACACTGCAGAAACAGACTTTGGTGCCTTATCCACAAAGATAATGATAAAAATAAGTATTTTAATGCAAGTGAACAATTAAAACAAGACTTTAAAAACTTTAGGGGGAAAAAAAGAGCAAGGCGGCTTTGTGTTTTGGCTGGCAGTCATTTATTTTCTGATTTTGCCTCATCTACAAATGGGAATAGTTAGAGATAATACATCCCTTAA
This sequence comes from Florisuga fusca, assembly GCA_038090715.1. Lineage (NCBI taxonomy): Eukaryota > Metazoa > Chordata > Aves > Apodiformes > Trochilidae > Florisuga > Florisuga fusca. The sequence continues at coordinate 37,741,834 of JAAWXA010000002.1, read as the reverse complement.
TCTCCTAAGGAGACAAATGTGTGTATGGCTTTAGAAATTATACATATTCTGACTCCAGTAAATACAAATGAAAAAGCCAAGACAACCTGCTTAATTTCATGACAGAAAAAGCTGACATGGACAAGCAGATGGCAGGATTTATCCTAGATTAAACTGGAAGACACATTAGGAAAGAAAACGGTGGTATCTAAGCTAGAATACATGTGAACAGAAGCAGCCACTCTATTCAATGATCAGCTATACAAATCTTTAGTAATAAAGATCCTCTCCTTGGAGATAAGCAATGAATTTACTACTATGAAATGAGCCGTAGAGTTTCTTCACAAGTCTCTTTAAGAAGCTCAGTTTTGATGTATTTTATTCTTTTCACATGTTAAAACACACTCTTGCTTTTCTATGATAACAGAAGGCAGTAATACATTCTGTAAACTGAAGGGCATTCATAAATTTAATATCATAGTATTAGTTCTATCTACAGCAATATTATTCCCTTCTACCATTACTATGAGTAGTATTATCCACTTTTGTCTGTGATTTTAACTGGGGATTAAACTACTCTTATTACAGGTATTTTCTTTTTGGCTATTACCTTCATGGAGATATAAAGACTACAAATGCAAAAAGAGTGAGGGAGATAAAAAAGGGGTAAGTGGAACCTACATTATCCATTCTTACTTACTTTTCCAGCAATTCCTTCTGCTTGAGGATGCGATATACTTCTGCAGAAGTCTGTGGTCCTTGCAGTTTCTGACCATTCAGCATTTCTTTCTCCAGTTCTTCAATAGACTAAACAACAGAGGGAAGGTGAGGAAAGCAAGAAAAGGAGAGCTATGATAAAGTTTTCACAAGCCTAACAATATCATCTGGATGGGAAAAACAATTATCTTACTGAGCGTTTTTCCTTTGTCAAAAGTGTACTTGAGTGAGCATACAGAATATTCTCCCATATTCTTGTTCTCTCATATTCTCCCAATATCTTATCCCTCTGGCTCTGTTTTTTGATTACCTCTCCTTTTTAACACTTCTACACTCATTCTAGCCTTGCAAGACACTCAGAAATGAGGGGAAGGAGAAGGGTACTCACTCAGTACAGCAATCATGTCTCAGGCAACTGTACTATTATTCCAACAAAGCTGAAGTCCCACTACATGCAAGAATGGATTTCCTCAAGTGAATATGGTACCTTTCCAGTTTTAACAAATGCTTCTGCTACACGTCGATTCCTGCCACCGTAACACGTTGTGATGAGGTCAGCAATCCCACAGCTCTCCAGGAAAGTGGCAGTAGACACTTTTCCTTTACAAAAAATTCTGGCAAAGGCAATCATTTCCATTAGGCCAAGGCGAATAACAGCGGCTTTGGTATTGTCACCACAACGAAGGCCATCACAGAACCCAGCTCCTACTGCTACTATGTTCTAATGAGAAAAGAAAAAATAAATGGGAAACGAGTCAATTATTGCTTACAGAATCCTAGGAGACAGAAAAGGCAGAGTGAAGTTAAATAATAATAATGCTCATAATAATGACAGAGCATTATTATTGTCATTTTTTTTCAACTGCGAACATTTTAGTTGTGCAAGACTAGGCTGTTGTTTTAGGGTTTTTTTTTGTTTGGGGATTTTGAGGTCTATGGAATAATCTTAAAAAAGAATGACAAGTCTTATGTTACTAAGTATTTCCAAGGATAAAAGCATAGTCAAAACTCTGGAACAAGTTGCCCCAGAGGCTGTGGAGCTATTATAATTGACTATAAGAACAAACACGTCACATTACACCCTAACAAGATTTTATATAGATGGGGCTGTTCCTGCCCTGAGGTAAAGTTACACTGTCATCCCACTGCTCTTTTATCCATATTTTCTTTATGATTAGAGTAGTATTGAATCTAAGAAACACTTCCTGACTTCCATGTTGATATGCTAAGGGACCAAATTCAGCCAAGCTAGTAGAATTTAGCCCTACTAGGTAAGCAGAGCTTCTATAACAGCAACAGTCAATCAAGGATTCCCTGAAGGTTCAGGACACAAAGAGACCCTGCCTAAGAAAAAATTTTCTGGGTCCTTGTTTTTTTCCCTTGCACCTGGTGACAGCTTTCTACAAAGAATAGGCTGTTTCTTCACAATCAGCTACACAGTCCCTGCTTTGGTTTACAAACATAGAGATTAGTTGAGGAGACACTTGAGTGAAGAGCTATTTTCTTGCCTCAGAGACAAGTCATGGTTAGTTTGCCGCTACTAAAAAATGAAAAACCCTTCCTGAATAAACAAAACACTTGAGAAAAATGACATTTTGACAGACTGAAAAAGCAAACAAGAAAGCAGTAGATGTAGTTTAGTTCTACCTTTCTGCATGCCACGACAGCAACAGTGACCGCAGCAGAAACCACAGGAAGAAGAACATTATGGCACCTGATGTAGCACCTGAGGCTGGAGGGAAAAAACCACAACAAACCCAAACCCCAACCAAACCAGTTTTAACTGTTGCTGAAGAAGTAACAGTCAGAAGTGAAAGCAACAAGCTGATTAACAGTGTTTTTGGTTTTTAGACTGCAAGAACCAAGAAGGGGAGGCAGCTGACGTGCTGTGTGTCCAGTTGTGGCTAAGTGACTCTGAATCAAACAAGGTCAGAGGATGAGTCACAGCATTCTGAGCAGCTCGCTGAGGTCTAAAGGTGATCTTAGAAATTGCAGACACACATCTCAACATCAGACCTGAAGCAGGAAAAGATAATCAGACTTTAAAGGAGGTACTTTAGATCATCATGGCTTAAATCTTGTCTGTGGTGGTTCACTCGAGGTCTGTTTTCATCAAATTCCTCTCCCAGGAGGAACCTCCAATATTTGTTCATTTGGTGAAAGAAACAAGAAGTTGACAAATATATTTAAGAAGTTTTCAGATGGGATCACCCATCTAAATGGAATTTACACATATGTGAAATCTGCAAGTGTTTAGAGCTCAGCTATAAACAAAAATATTTTTTTAAGAACATCTGGGCTCCGTCCATGTACTTCTTGAACACCCCAATACTACAGCTTCCCCTTTCATTCAACTTTGCCCGCTTTGACTTCCCTTTCAACTTTGCAGCAGCCTGCCTGATCATAATTTACAGTATAATTCTGTTTATGGTATCTTGTTGTCTACTACCTTTTACAATGTTTGTCTTTGGAGCAACAGAATTATTGTTTTAAGTAAGTCATACTAAGGGTAGTTGCCTCTGAGGATATGGGGTAGGGAAGAAGGGAATTTGTGAGTCTAACTCTGGAACACTAAGCTCCTCCTTTGTACAATGCCCCTATTGTATGTTCTTGCACACAGTTTGCAGATAATGAGGAAACAAGACAACTGATTATGCTCTAAAATACACACCCACACCTAGAAGAATGTTACATCCTGGTCTACATAACCCTCAGGCCACAACTATAATTTACCAGGTCACCCATCTGGTTTCATTTAAATCCTTGAAGCAATCTATAACAATTCTCATGTCTAGTAGAAGCTGAAGTATAAAACACAGAAAGTTATACCTTACTAACAGACAAATCACTCCTTTTTAAAAACAAAACAACAAAAAAAATCTGTCAAAACTTGAGACTGCATCATCTTTCATCCAAAACCAAAATCAAAACAGGCAGCACAGTACTTGGAAATCCCTTAGTAGAGTCACAAATCCAAATTTGTTTCAGAAGGATGAATAAATAAAACACAGATTAACTCCCAAGAGCCTAATGGCACTAGCACTATAGTGATCTTCTCAGAAGCAGACTGCAGGAGAAGAATCATGTACCAACCTGGCAAAAACACCTTTCTGATACAGTTGATCCTGAACACTGCCACTGCCAAAGCCTACACCTGAAGTTGCAAGAGTTCCTGCAAATGTAATGAGCACACACGTGTGCAAGAGGAGACAGCCCATGTTTTTGGGAGCTCAAATACAGGCTGCATGTGCCTACACAACATGGGGGTCTGCGAGCCCAATAAGCAAGGACCACTTTAGCTTAAGAAAAAACCTGTTGTTCCAAAGGTTCAAAAATGCTGTTAAAACAACCCCACAATTACTGCAACACTGTTTGTCTTGGCCTGAGAGACTCAGAGTGATGTCAGAAGTCTCAAAACCACTTCATGCTTAAGCAAACATATTTCCCCCATCTCAGCATTAACAACTAAAATACTTCACACTAACAGATGAGTCTTTAGCTGGTCTGGTATCCAGAAGCTGGAGTTAGTCCCAGCCCTAGTTATTCTAGAATAACATGAGCAAGGGCTGGATTCAGTTACTTTATCACTAGCACAGTGAAGCTACACTTCAAAAAAGAAAAGTTGATGCCAGGCAGTGCCCACAGTACGTATCAGGACAAATGAGAAAAAATATCTTTTACTTCACCATGACCTGCTGCAAACATGCCAGAGGTCACAAATGCAAGGTCAGTAGATGACAAGGAAATCAAGGCTGACAACTCTGCAGACTTTGCTGCCACATTGTTCTCTTACACAGTCAGTGCTCAGAGACATCCAGTTTACAGTCCTAGCCTGTTTACAGTAAGTTTGTGAAGTGCTCATGAAAACAGCTTCAGGGGCCATTTCTGAGACAACCATTACCCCTCCATAATTAAATGCATCATTAGAAAATTAATGAATAGAGAAATATTAATTCACCCGAGATGTCCAGTCTTCCCTGAGACAGTCTTACAGCTCAGCACAAGCAACTTTCCCTCCTGCTTACACATTAACTTGCAGAAGCTCCTTGCTTCACATCATGACTGAGAGGTCAGATGGAGACTCAACAAATCAATGGTATCAGCAAGACTGTCGGAGATGTTAAGCACAAACTGCTTGCTTGCTCCTGGGAAACTTGAATGTAAATAATGGATTTCATTTCCACTTAATCTCAGGAAAGAATAACCACACAATCAGCTTCTGCAGTACCTACTCTTGCTATCTAACAGTGACTGCCATACACACACTTTGCAAGACCACCTTTGGAGGTAGTAATGCTGGGTTACATGACCTGGTAAAGAATAAATCTTCAATATAATCCTTACTTCTTTGCTGAAGGCTAAGCTGGAGACATAAAATTGAGAGGTGGACCATAAGCAACCTGAAAGGCAGCTACGGCTGCTGCTGCTTCTCCTTTCCACAGTAACTGTTACACCCCTCTTGGTCCTTGGCTGCTGTCACTTGAGGGTTTTTAATTCTCCAGATGCCTGAACATACACATCAGGCAGCTGGAGTGTGGCCATTTTGTCATATCCAGTGACGAGATCCTCACTTCTTCCCTCATGCTCACCCCTGGCATTGCTGAACCGGGTAGGTGATTCCAGTACAATTTACACACACAAATGCAGCTACTCAAGTTTCTGTTGTCTCTAAAGGATGGTACTAGGTTCATACACTATCTTAGCCTTGCCTCACATCTGTGCTCTTTGATTATAAGACAACATATTGGCACAGGCACTAAGGACTCTAAGAACATCTCAGAGGTGATACCCTTGGGTCTGTGCTACTCTGCAGCATCAACACCTGGGAGCACATCCATATCCAAGCACAACTGCATATACTGCTCCTAAAGCCCTGTCACAACCTTTAAGCACTTCCTAGAAATGTCCCTTCACTCTCTGGCAAAAGTCATCTGGAATTTGCTGCTGTCCTTGGGCCAGGCTGCAGGTAAAGCCAACCAGACACCTTGAAATGGTCCCACCCAAACCTGAAGTTAGTTAATTTCTGACCTCAACCTTTAGAAAAGGTCAAAAAATAAATGTGAAGTGTGCTGGTGTCCTCAAAAGAAAAACAAAAAAAATCTGACAGAGAAGAACACGCCAAGCACTGTTTTTTCCTACAGCAAGTTACTGTAGACAGCTGTTCTTCCTCAGTATCACTGGGTTTTATAAAGTGACTGCCACTGCTTGCTCAGTCAGTCTCCAAGCTGATGCAAGACTGCAGCTCAACTGTGCTGATTTCTACACTTCAGTACATCCCCATCAGCCCACTGTCACAAAAATAAATACAGTAAATGAAGTGGATAATATCTCTCTCTATATATATGCATATATGCTTATATAAATAGCAATCAAGCACATGTTCCTTCATTATCACCCAGCTGCAAGACTTACTATTACAATCTGAAATCAAGTATGCCTCAAAAAACAATTTTCAAACCCAAAATTGTTATTATTGTAAGGGAAAGCTGTGCTCAGAGCACCCCCCGTTGCCTTTCTGTATTTTTTCCGAACTTTTAGGCAACAACCTACATTGAATATCTTCCCTGCTTAGAAATGGCTTGCAGAAATAAAGAGTGAGGTAAGTACAGACTTTTAACGAGATCATAGAATGGTTGGGGTTTGAAGACTATCTAGTTCCACCACCCCCTGCCATGTACCACAAGACCAGGTTGCTCAGAGCCCCATCCAACCTGGTCTTGAACACTTCCAGGGAGGAGGCACCCACAACTTCCCCAAGCAACCTGTTCCAGTGTCTCACCACTCCCACAGCAAATTTCTTCTTATTGTTTAAACTGAAGTCTACTCTCTTCCAGCTCAAAACCATACCTCGTGCTGTCACTACATGCCCTTGTAAAAAGTCCTTCCCCAGTCCCTCCCTCCCTGTAGGCCCCCCTCAGTTACCAGAAGGATGCTGTAAGATCTCCCTGGAGTCTTCTCCAGGATGAACAACCCCAACTCTCTCAGCCTGTCTTCATGAGTGAGGTGTTACAGCCCTCTCATTATCTTTGTGGTCCTCCTCCAGATTCACTCCAAGAGCTCCACGTCCTTCCTGTGCTGGGGGCTCCAGAACTTGACACAGTACTCCAGGGGGAGTCCCATGACATCAGAGTAGTTCTAGTCTATTATATCAGATACACCAGCAAAGTCTCCTTTTCCCAAGCCGGTATTTATAGAAAAATGTAGAAGCTAGGAGAATGTATTATTTCTCATAGAGTACTATTTCTTATCCTTTAAATGCCAGCACAGTAGTTAAAAAGACAGTACAGACTTGCATGTGTGCCTTCTTACTTTTGCCCTCTAAGCTGTAGTCTGCAATGACAGTGTTGACATTTTGAATTGTCACTGCTATAGAAAAGAGTAAAACCTCTTGTTTTATACCTGTTTCTTCACACCACATGACACTGTCATCTTCTAAAATAGGAACTTCCTCCTTTCCTCAAGTTAAATAATGCTATTTTTTGCTATTTTCTTAATGAAGTAACTTTCCAAATTTAGTAAAATAACTGCCATCTGGTAGAGGCTATACTTGGATTTTTCCTTGAAAACAATGACATGAAAAGACGCCTATTTTTCATATTTTTCATTATAAGGATTATCGGATTAAGCATAAAAAAGCAGATCGCTTGTTGTTACCCTTAACAATTCTCATAATAATAAGAGCATACAACTTCTAAGAAAAAAGATCAGGTTTACATTTCACTATTCCCCATCTGAGCTTTGCATTTTTCTTTGCACAGGCAATAAAAATATACCCATCTGATTAATTTTGGCTTCTTCATTTTTGTTCAGAGGCACAGTTGTTCCAAATGCATTAATAAAATTTTGACTTAATAAACATCTCAGAAAATTATTTACATGCTGCCAGACCAACATTTAGGAATAAACTAGAAAGGGTTTTAAATGAAAAATTACCTTTAAAATATGATTTTAGTATAATTTGCTTTGAGATTAAGGAAGAGTTGCATGTTTAAAAAACATTGCCTATATTAGCATGACTGATCTACAACTCTTTAAATCACTTCAAGCCTTTTAATCAGGCAAGAACCTCTCAGTATTTTATACAAGTTAATCTATCCTTAATTCACTTTTTGTTTAGAGCTCATACCATGCATTTCTTTGAAAGTCTCAACTCGGTTAACAAAATATACTGCAATCAAAACCAAATTATCAGAGCAGATATGAATGTATACAGCTTTTAAGAAATGCAACTAGGGAGTTGAGTCTGCAGGGTGCATCATGAATAATGAAGCGGGAGGAAGGAACAGAACAAGGCTACAAAGAAAATACTCAACTTTCATCTCCTTTCCTTTCCAAGTCAAGAACAGTTCATTTAAATTCTTTTGCACTGCCAAAGACATACCAGTATATCTTGCCTGACTTGGACCTTTACAGTAGAGTTTGAGTGTCTGATGACCAGCTGCTCAGTTTGGCAGGCACACTCATCTCTAGCACCCTTTTCACAAGCTTTGTCTGGAATAAAAATGGACATAGCTCCTCCATCAAGGAAGAAATTAAGCTAGCCAGAAAACATCAGATTGTGCAGATTTCAAGGAAAAACAAGTCTCTAAAGCTATTTGACTAACCCATGGGTCTAGACACAGGGATTTCTTTGCTGTGTTTGAAAGCAGTGTCTGCGGAGCCAAATTATGAGCTCCATAATCTTGATAAATTGTCCCCTTAGCCCAGTGCTCAGACCCACGGCCTCATCCTTCTCAGGACTTCCAGTAGCTCTCAAGACAAAATTATCAAGAAAACCAGTGTGCAAAAATTATGTTATGATTGCTACCAATCTACTTCCCACTAAGCAGGAATCAGAACTCTTTAGTTTAAACATATCTTTAAAGATATCATTCATTGGTATAGTAGCTTTACAAGTGAGTGGCACAGTTTGCTTGTAACTGCAACAGAGAAAACAAAGTTATACAAGATAATTATCCAAAATATAAAAAATAAAAAAGTCAAATTATCTACTAAACCACTACACCCTTCAGAAATGCTGCAATGATGGGTTTTAGATAATGTAAACTACGGTACTATTGGCCAGGGTACCAAGCAACTAATGCCTTCCTTTCTCAAATGGCCTGTAAATTAACCTGAAAAAAAACCAAAACAGAAAAAAGAGTATGTTTAAGCTAGCCTTTGCCTCCTGTCACCATCAATTTTGTTACCAAAAAATTTTCACATGAGGAACTATCAAAAATAACTTTTTTTTTATTCAGGTAATTTCTGTATGTGGTTATCCACATGAACCTTACACAGTGGTGCAAGAGTGCTCCTGTTGTGTAAGTCAATGAAAAGGAAAATAGTTTTGTCAACGGACACAACGAATTAATGCCAACTTCTTTCTCACTTTATTTTTGTGAACACACTGTGGCAGAAAGACAAAGAGAAATAAAATGTATTTAGAAATATGTTGACCAGTTAGATGAAATTAACACGTGTTCCATGACTGTGCATAAACTAAGTAAGAAGTACAGAAGAAGAACCTGGGAGATGCTGAGACAAGGGTCTAAGAGCCAGCTTTTAAAACATGCTGTTCAGTAACTTCCCATGTGGTTCTTCTGGAAATGTTATGTGGCAGTTTTATATACTACATAAAGTACAATAACCATAATTTTCTAAATGAAAATACCCTCTTTCTTCTACAAAGATCACCACTCCATCTGTGTCCCAACTGCAGCCTGCTAATCTTACCTTCAGAGCACCACAAAGCTCAACCGTATCTGCATCGTCTACCACAGTTATTCGGAAGTTTGGAGTCTGCAGGAGCTCTTTGAAGAGAAGACCATTTTCCAAGATTTTGCTGCCTGTTGAGAGAGAGAAAAAGGACAGCTGAAGGCTAAAAAATGAATAATTTATTCGGGTGTTATTTAGCCTTAACTGCACAAGCCCTAATACTTAAAAGCAGAGATAAGGTTCTTCTGTCTTCACGGTAAACAGAGTCCTGTTTGAAGTGACTGAGGACATGTCTATATCACACTTTGAAATTCTGCACTGAGTTACCCTGGACTTCTTCATAATTAATTGTCTGCTCAGCGACAGATGCTAAATAACAATTCCATTAATTTTCTGTACTCTTTTGATCACCATCTTTTAAAAAAAATAACCAACACGTAATAAAAAAAAAAAAGGTGAATTAAAAATATGACAAGTGCAATTCTACCAATTATTTTTAAGGCTTGCATTTCAGAAACATACCTACTGATAAAGGAATGTCAGGGATGTTTTATCAATTGAGCATATGGACACTGACAAATGCCGCTAAGCACTAAGAGATAACTTAACCACTGAAAGCTATGTTATATGCAAAAGCTGCTTATGAGATTTTACAAAGCTAAAAACGTGCTACTAGGTATGACTACCTGTATGCATACACATGTACACATACGGCTGCCTAGACACTGAAATCCAAGACTTGGGACATCTTTGTGCTGCAAAGGTGTGCAGACATCAACATAGAACTAAAGCCATGTCTAACTTTTGGGGGAACTAATTATTTTGAGAAACTACAGATATTTAAAAAAAACCCCAACCCAAACATACAGAAACACCTGTGACCATAACACCTGCACTGGAGTACAGAATATATAATCATTTATATATATATATATAAAGCTATGCAGACTCCAGGCAAGCTTAAGAACAGCAATAAAATAAAGCAGTTTGTTATGCAGAGGATGATAAAAAGCATACTTAATATTTCACCTGTTAAGGTCACAACCCTAGTGAGACTAGGTAAAATTGTACTCCTTCCTCACCCTCTATTCCTGGTATTGTCCTACTACTTTTGAAAGTGTAAACATTCTAGGAAATTTATCATTAAAATAATTAGAACCCAACAGTTTCTGATAACAGACATTTTATGTTGAAAACCATAAAATTTGAGATAGTGCAACTGTGCACTGTGCAACTGTGAGGACAGGAGCATGTTTTAAACATTCTTATCACTTGGAACAGTACCTATTGTGGTTTCACAGAATTTCTCTGCTGCAACCTCATTGGCAATGTTAGCTCCCATCAGCACACTGATGTCTATTCCCATCTTCTCTCGAATAATGTCAGAGATCAGTTTGAGTCCCTCTGGGCCTTCATCTATTCCCTGCAGCCAACATTAAATGAAATTACTAAAAAGTCATTAATCAGACACAGCAGAGAAGAAAGCACATCACAATTACTTTTGTTCATGGGTGAGAACTGCAACAAAGTGTATTCAGATAAAGAGTAAAGGACAGACTTGCTACCAGTACACTTTCTGCTATTTTTGTAACCTGTCAAAGCTGTCTTCTTTTCATAGGAGGTAGCACCTTAAAAATCATGACTAAACTCTAGATGATAGTAACAGTTTTTCCTCCATGCTCAAAGCCCTGATTCTATGACGTGCTGAATATTCATCTTTGTTACTTCAGAATCTCAGCTGCTTACTATCAGTGCTTCACCAATCTATCAGCTGTAAATCAGGCCTGCACTTGGATTTGAAATTGCACTAAACCTCACCAAATGGCATCCCAACAACATGTTTTGTGTTTGAACTGAAATATCAGAGACAGATTCCCTTGTGTTTAATATCAACAATTTACCAGCAGAAACACAGTTCAATTGTTTTGAATACTACTACAAATGGGACAGCTGTTCATAGCTATGTAGAAAGCTGAAGAACTTAGAATAATTTAACTTCTAAGGATATTTTTTAACCTGTAATTATTACACACTCTTTATAAAGCATGAAATAGGGGCAGAAACAGAACCTCAGAAAAGATCACCCCAGAGATTAATGCTGCAATGGAGAAGAAAGTCTGGTTCTTGCCCAAGAGAAGAACTCCAAATGAGATCACTTTCTTTTCATAAAACCTTGCTAGCTGCGGACTCCTTTTGAGTTTCTACAACAGGGGCACGGCAGACAAGCTACTGAAATGGTCTTTCCTTACCACAGTACACTACCTTTTTTACAGCACTATTTTTTAATCTTGAAGATTTGGTACTTTTGGGGATTGGTAATGGTGAATTATGACTTAAAGGCAAGAAGGCACTGTGATCCCTGAATTTGTACTTCTAGGTACAAATACACACACACATACTTGTATATATTGCCAGTAGTCACATTTCAGGCAGGCAGTAATTTACATTTCCACAGAACAGAGGTTAAATAACACAATCCAACCAAGAGACATGCAGAATGTCTATATAAAACCAGACAATTTGACTACAAACAACAGTGCTTGCATTTCTCCATTATTTTTCAATGTTCAACATTAAATGAACAGCTCTGCATTCTCATCTTTAATGAGCCATAAAGAAAGAATCTGAAAGCAAGCACACATACATATATTGTTTCTTTCCCTTACAGTGTCAGAAACATCCCCACAAAATAAATGTAAGCCCCTTCCTCCTAAGCAGGCAATTAACAAACAGAAACGCATGCACATATTGGAACCAACTCCAGAAATGTGAATATGTACACAGCAATTACTCCTACAAGTGAAAGGAGATCAGACAGGCTTGGGTGCCAAATTCAGCCTGCTATGAAACAGATGCAACTTCTGACAAAGTCAGGAAGAGCTGCACCTGTTTCTTGCAGAGTTATATCCGATACTGAATGACAAGATGACAGGAAAAACCAAGCACTTCCTCCCCTAAAAACCAAGCCTCCAGCACGGGAATTTCCACTGGGCAGCAATGATCCCCAGGCAGTGCAAGTCCAATTCCACGGGCTTAACACTTTTGTCCTAACATGCCTGCCAGAGGAGCCTGTAGGTAGATAAAAATGAGATTGATGTTGCCTGAAGAGCATGCTAGATACCTCCACTTACCCTGCTTCCTGTGCACATGGCTGTAGCAAACTTTAAGTTCCACAGGGTTCCTCCCCATACAATGATTAGTTAGGTTTTTATAGACAGCAGTGTTTAGAACTGATGCTGCAGCAACACAGCTGCAAATGTTGCAGTGGGAACACAGATTAACCAGTGGACAAATGTCTTTATGTCCCTAAGTCTCAGTTTTATTATGACACATTAGGCTCTGGCTAAACATTAGACTGTCAAAAAAACAAAAAAATAAAAAAAAAAACAAAAAAGAACCCTTAAAGATGACACACTGCTAACTTGCCAAGCAATTTAGGAAGCACAGACATAAGACATCCCACTAATGATATTTCTTCAGAGCAGAACTGCACTTCTAACTGCCAGAGTTAACATAAGCCACATAATAGCATCAGGGCTGAGCATAATTAGACCACTAAAAATATTCCTGATGAAAACACCATGTATAAAGAAGCTGCAAAAGTAGATGAAAGAAGGCTTTTGTGTCCCTACTGCTTAGTTTCATTTTTGTGTTTTATTATCTGCCCTTTCTTTTTTAAATTGTACTTTTACTGATGCACAGTTCCTCCTTTTCACAAAAGGTAAGATGTACTTTGCATTCTCACCTGAAAATATTAGAAGGAGCCTCACACCATTTCTTTCCAAAGATTGCCTACTGATGCAGTCTTGCAACATGACAGTGGGAAGCTGAGAGGTAAGTATCTGTTTTACTGATACTACACTAAGTACAGCCTTTTTGTTTGGTTTGTTGTTTTTTGTTTGTTTAAGATAATTGTTTAAGTACTGCCCCTCCCGCTTTTTTGTAAACTTAACCATTAATCAACACTCCATTAAAGCACTGGTAATCAATACCCAGAGCAGTAATCTTGAGGGAATATAGATCCAGACTCTGACTTCAGATATGCTGACATAAATGTGCATTTAGTCCACCAACTTCATTAGAGTTATTCCTACCACTAAGGACATGAGACCATAAATCACATAGAGCAAATTAAAGCAAAATGATGTTTACCTTGAGCTTACAGAAGAAGGAAGCATAAACTGACAACTTCAAAGCAATAAACTTCAAGGGCATCTAGAACAGCTGTGCAGTTTTATGCTATGCATTCAGCTCTTTTATCACCATTTTATTTTATCCTTCTACAATATGAAGTTTTTCTACAAAATGCAGCAAGGGCAAGCATTATTTTTTCATACATCTCAACAATATATCAGGTCAATACTGACAAAATGATACAGATTAATGGGCTTAGTTAGTCAGCCAAACTGAAGAGAAGCTTGCAGTAAGTAGTGATGGGGTTTTTTTGTTCTTTTTAAGCACAGATCCAAAAATGTACCATTTTCCAAGAATTACAGTAAACAAGGGAATGTGTGCTGAGAAAATGACCTACTCTCAGCTCAGTGCAAAGCAAAACCAAACCAGAATCTTCCAACTCTTGTGGGAATAGATCATTCTTTCTACCTAATCACACAGGGGTAAGGGAGGAGGAAAAAAAAAACAATGCAAAAAAGCAGCTCATCCACATTTAAAAATTCTCCTGTCAACAAAACCATGAACACTTTAGTGAAATACTTTCTGCCCCCCTGCCTCTTTCTATTTCCTATGCCCAAACTGTCTTTTTGAGCCATGCTAAACAAACTCTCTTGTTGCAACATCATATTTGACATGAAAAAGAGCACTATCCTCTCAGTCACATGAAATTCTCTCAGCAGTTCTTAAAATGATCGACTCAGTGTGTGGTGTGTGTGGTAACAATCAAAGCATTATGCTTGTGCTCTGTTCTTCATCTAATGATGTGTTTGGAAACAACAAATAGAAGACTGAAAAGCTTGGTGGTGCAAAACATATTCACTCCCTCTTCCTTTTTAGAAGTCTTGTGAACAGCCTCATTTTCCTTTTCCTGCAAGCACTAGCCTAAAGGGGAGTGCTATCTCCACTAATGACTGAGAAAAATTCCAATCTTACATCTAGAAAAGTTGAACCAAACAGCTAAGTGAACAATACAAAAAGATTTTTCATAACAAAATATCAACCCATCTTGTTTTAGAAGATTCCATGACACATTCTCAGTTAATAATGCATGGTATTTGTTATACCTTTATGAGAGTTATACCAAGAGCTTTCTTGGGTACTCGTCCTGTGATTTCATCGCAGACTTTATGGATGAACTGGTGAGGAATGACAAAAACTAGCAAATCAGCATCCTGTACAGCTTCATTGAGGTTTGGGACAGCAACCTGTAGTATATGGGAGAGAAAGGCCAAATCACATCTTAGAATTAACACTACACTCAAGTGTTATCTGATAAATAAGCACATTTTGGTCCTACTGAATGCTGCATCTTCTGTCCTTCATCACTGAAAATAAGCAGTAAGATAAACTTCCCAGAAAAGCAAAAGAATTTAAGATTTCAGACAAGCTATACTATGCTTTGAAAGGGGCATCTTCACAGCCACCAGCATGGTTAGTGTAACAAAACCTGAAAACATTCCATAACATTCAGACAAGTACTTCGAGTAAGAAAATAGGTAATAAGAAGCTGCCTTCTATTTGACAAAATAATCTCATTCTTTGACATAATTATTACACGAAGAAAAGTAGTTTCTTAATTCCTTATACACTCAGATTTCTTCTTTTTCTCTTATACCTACTGGTTCATATTCTCTTTCTCAGTGCACATAGATTTTGTTTACCCTTTAAGAAGGTGACTTATTTGAAGTCATTTGCCAGATTCCACTTTTCCTAATACTTGATGACTATCTTAAAGTAACACTCTTAGTTTAAATGTAGCAGTAAGTTCAACCCACTGATAAAAAGAACAAACTTGAAAGAGCAGGTAGGGGACAGCAGAAACACCCCACTTGCTAAAGGGTAGGGAAAAAGCATTTCAGCATTGCTGTTAAATAGAAAATATCAATGCATGTCAATTCTTGTTTTTCCTGTCTAAAATCTCTACTGATAGTCATCAGATGCTGCAGTCTCTTCCTAGAATGTATTTGGGGGAAGAGTCACCACCTGCCCACCCACCATCATACTCCTACAACAGAGGAGTCCCACTTCTCTGCCCTGGCAATGCTACACCCAACATTCTGATCTGACTGCACATAGTTGAGACACAAGTGAAAACCAGATAAACTACAAACACCTTGAGTTTAATTCAGAAATATTCTAGCTCTCCTCCCATAATACTTACAAGAGTTTCAGAGTAACCCAAACCTCTTCAATTCTCACTGATCAGGCAGCTCCATTGTAAAGTTAAGACCAGTTTGTTTTTTTTTTAATGGGCATGGTCAGAGCTGTTAACCTTGCCCTCATTTTCACATTTGCTTCCATACAACAGAAGCTGAAGTAACATAAATGCAACAGTAAGACCAGAAAGGGGAAAAAAAAAAAGGTGCATGCATTGGATTTATCTTCCTGAACAATTGCATAATTTTACTTGTTCAAATCTCTGATTCCATCAGTAAAATCGCAGACAGTCTGAAATTTTACAAACCCTAATGGTGTTAAAAAAGTTAATTTCTACCTCCACTCACAGCACAAGTAATATTCCCTCTGTTCCATAACTAGAATTTAGGTTTTGAGCCTTACCACATTGTCTGGCAGCTTGTATCCAGGGAGGTACTTTACATTTTCGTGTTCATTATTTATGATATCTGTCAGTTTTCTTCCATTAACATTCTCCTCAAAGACCCACATCTTCACTGTAGAAGCAAACTTCTGCAACTTTTTTACATTACTGCCTACTATTTTGGCAACTGCAGAACCCCTGCAGGAAAGAAAAGAAAACAGAATATTCTAAAAAAAGATGTGTTATGATTTTGCTCTAGAAGAAAGAAAAACATTGTCTTTAAAATAAACAGAAAGTCACAGGCTGTTGGGCCAGTTACTGTGTAGCATTTTTGATCCAGTGAAAGAAATGTAATAGTACACAAGTCATTCACACATACTGTTTTCTCTCAAATACACCTGGACTAGGTGAATCTGATGCATCTACTAGAAAATGTCCCAACCTATCTTGTCCACTTATTAGCCATTCACTGAGAGTCTGGGCTGCCACATTTCCAAAAATCAAATGGATTATATCTTCAAAGTAGTGGTAAATGTGACGTACTCAATTCTGACAAATGGAGCATTTTCACCTTTAAGAAACAGGAAGCTTCCTTCACTAAGGTGAATGACCCATCAATTGCTGTACCATTTAAAACCAAGAAGCTTTTATACCTGGAATATATTGTGAAGCTTATGGTTATGCTGTAAACTTCTCAGAGTTTAACCATTGCAACAGCATCCTCTGAATTTGCAAGCAATTCTATTACTGCTAACCTCATTTTTTCCCTGAAGAACAGTAGAGAGTGAAGCATGTAGGATGGTGATTGACATTACTCAAATCTCTAAGCAACAACGAAATTAACCAGAATTACTGAAGCTACATAGAAGAAGAGGAAGAAATGCAACCTTCCCTTCCATTCCTAGCCTGAATGCTACATGGAAGATCTTAGGCTTGTACTCTGCCTGTACTGTGTGCAGTTTTGGGTGCTGCAGTATAGGAAGGACATTGAGGTGCTGTAGAGGGTGAAGAGAATGTCAGACTCATTAGGGGTCTGGAGAGCAGGTCTTAAGAGAAGAGGTTGAAGAAGCTGGGCCTGTTCAGCCTGGAAAAGAGGAGGCTGAGGGGAGACCTTACTGGTCTCTACAACTACCTGGAAGGAGGTGGTAGTGAGGTGGGTGTTGGCCTCTTCTCCCCAGGGACCAGCAATAGGACAAGAGGAAGTGGGTTCAAGCTACACCAAGGGAGGTTTCAGGTTGGATACTGGGAAAAATTTATTCACTGAAAGATTGGTGAAGCATTGGAACAGATTGCCCAGGTAGGTGGTGGACTTGCAGTCACTAGGGTTATTAAAAAAAAAAAAGTTGACATGGTGATTCATGAGAATATCTAGTGGTTACAGTGGTGTAGGACTGATGGCTGGACTTGATGACCTTGAAGGTCCTTTCCAACCATGACCATTTTACGATTATAAGAAAAAGATGCTAAGTTTAACAACTGATAATGTACTAAGCAGACGAAAAAATTTAGAAACATGGAAAAAAATACAGTCACCAATCTGAGGCTTGTGTGTGTGCACACTTTATGCATATCTCATTAGGAGGTAAGAACACTTTAACTTTACACTCCCCTAAATTTCTTATAAACATTGCTTGTAATGCTCATAGCTAATAGACTCATTCTGCTCCAAGAGCTTTTAATATGGCACAACTTGTGCTATCACAGGCCTAAGGTCACTTTCTAAGTAATAGCAGAAAAATAGTATCCTAAGCAGACTTTTTTTTCAGACAAACTATAAAACTCTATGTCTTAAAAGACTGGAATTTATTTCTCTAATAAGCACTTCACACACTACAAATTCCTGGGTTCAGGAGGTGATACAGAAGCCACAGCTGTCTGCCATCTCTTATCAAGGTCATATTCTAAACCTGAATGCAGAGGGGTTTCTGCTCCAAGCGATAGACAACTCACCAGCTCAGCCCACAAATTTCAGATCCACCCAAACAGTATCAGTCACAGACAACACAACAGAGGTACATGTTCCCCAGAAAGTGCTTTGAGTTCTGTGAACAAAAGCACATTTACTACTGCAGATTTATATATGAAGTCTGAATACTGGTAAATGGCTGTCTCCAGTTTTTAACTTCACTACATATTCTGTGTACTCAGTATTGAAAGAGAAAGATATAAATAACTGATTCAGCAACTGTCCAAGAGGGATTTTCAAAAAGTTTGCTAACACAAAGTTTGGCAGCCTGTACTAATTGAGCAAGACATGAATTCCATTATATTTAAGAATTAAGTGCTCCAGCAGCTATCTTTTTGTTGTTGTTGTTGTTTTTTTCCAGCCTTTGAATGTAGTATTAAAAAAAAAAAAAAAGTGAATATTTGACTAGTGCTAGTTCCTGAATTAAAAAACATTCTCCTGATTGGCTTCTCTTGTTCATCATTTCCTGTTAGGTTGCCTCAGGTGTTGTAGGACTGACTTAGACAAGGTCAAACAACTGACACTGAGACTAAGATTGCCCTGTGCAAAGTGAAATACCAGCTTCCCACACCTCTTAATTCAGCAAGCAAGCCTATATTCTCTATTTTCTCTTCTGTGTCTCAATAATCCTCAGTGTATACTCTGAAATAATTTACTGGGATGCCTGGCTCATCTTGTGCATTTCTGACATATCACAAAGCAAAGGAATGGGAATTCTTGCCAGTTCATTCCTAGCAATAACAGTTCTAGTGTGAGCTAGGCTGCAAGATTTGGTACATGCAGGAGCTCAGTTACACAAGAAAAATGATAGTGAAAGATTCCTTCATAAATCTTAACCCTGACGTGCTCTGAGGGATGGTTAATACTATTCAAGCAATACAACCTCATTGCATGCTTCTCTTCCTGGCAGTAAGTATCAAAGATACGCCCAAATTCAATCACATTATATATATATATATATATATACACACACACACACACACACACTTATTTAACACTTCTCAATAACTCCATCTCTGCCCCATTGAGCGAGACCACCCATTTAGTCCCCAGCACTCCACTGTTACAGGGTACCACAGTTGGTTTGCTTTCCCCTCATCACTTCAAAAACAAAGCACAAAACCCAGAAACTCCTGCATTTGCCCTGATACCAGATTCAGTGGACATTACTATATCCAAATGCAAACAGCACGATTAACTCCAGCTCTACTACTTGTCCCTCTAAAATCACCTCAGTTAAGCCACAGGTTTTACCTCCCATTTTTCTACAGTGGGTTCCTAGCTATACAAACCCCTCTGTCCCAGTAACTTCCCATCTCTTCCCAACCTCCACAGTCTCTGTTCAGGTTGGGCAATTAATCTGACAAGGGCAGATTAATTAAGGACTGGTTCTAGCAAAACGGACAGGGATAAATTCTGGCTGTGCAGACCTTGTTAACCCGCCCCGGAAGCATTATCAGAAGAGGCTGTAGTACATGCCTGAGGCAGTGTTTGCAGTGTTTTAACCAAATAAGAGCACTGCCAAACCCTGAGGCTCCAAGGCAAATCTCCAAAGCTAGGTGTACTCTTTTCAGATACAAGAAAAGCTTATTTTATCCCCCATCTTAACTATTGCAATGCAATCACTTATCCACCAGCTGAGCAACCTCAAGTGGGCAAGGCCAGCAAAAAGCACAACTCCTGCTCTTTGGTGCCTTGTGAGCCACCTACCCTGTCCCATGATCTTCCATCCTGTGTCCCTTGAGAAGACAACTTCATTGTTAAAGGGACTTTGCACCCTAGCAAACTGACCAAACAAGTCTGACTGGAAGTAGTTTATCATCAAAGGTGACTCGTTTAACCCTTCTGAAGGGCCACTGTTCAGCCTTTTTTTCTTCATCCCAGATATATGTTAAAAGGCTGTGAGAAGGCAAAGAATCATCTCACACAGAACCCCCAAACTCCACAGTCTCTGAACTGCTAAAGATGTCAAACCCCACTTAGTTCAACTACTCACATGCTTACAGTTAAAAACTTACAGTTTAGGCAACAGTCACACACTCGTGTAATCCAGGCTGCAAAAAATATATAACTCCAAAATATCAGTGATAAGATGTACATAAATGCTGATTTCTTTCCATTTACCTGCTTCTGAGCATTAAATGCTTATGTTTGAGGACCACAGGCCCATAGTTCAAAAAGGCACTTATGTGCTCTCAGGCAGACATTCCAAATAAAGTCCTCTTTAGTTCAATAAGCTGACAGGGTTTGGTGTCGGTCATCCCTTGGACTTTGAGGAAGAAACCACTTATCTCTGGAAGAATAACTGTTTTCAGAAATATTTGGGCAAGGGTGAAGGAGGGAGGATGTTGTAGAAGATGGGAGAGCTGTTAAACATCAAATCATGTGCAATTTAGAATTTTTTACTATTTTCATTTCTGCTTTTCTGCCACATTGCTAACACATATTAAATAAGCTATCAGTTTTTAATAACCTATCAGTTATTTGAATACAATTATCCACAAAAGAAAGAAAAACACTGATGTCTGGCAATAGCATTATCTCTTCCTCTCAGTGTCACAGAAACGGGCATTTTGCTACCCAAATATCCATTCTATTAGGCAGTTTTTCTTGTTATTAAACTGATCCAGTGAGGTGTAAACAAAATATATTATGCATGAGGTTAATGCTAGCAGGCAATATCTACTAATGCTTCTACTTCTGCAAGTGTGTTTCACAATGAAACAGGAGCAAATGCAGTCAAATGCCCTGTAAAACTTTTTTGTTAGTTGTCAAGCATGGAAGTGTTGCATCATTTCCTTCAGATACATATTGCAATGCAGAGTATCTCCCCATTCATCTTACAAGCTAGGGCAAGGAAAGCAAGAGAAGCTGCACTGAAACTTCAGCCAATTCCTTCAACAAGCTATCACAAAGAAAAACACGACTTGGCAGTTGCTGATATATTTAACTAGGCAAAAAACAGCACCAAAAGCCAATTGCACACAAGGGGCAATGAGAATCAACAAGCCTAATATCACCTTAATATAAAGCTTTTAGTTTTGTTTAACAAACTGCAGCACTTTGCTCTACACCAAACCCCTCTGAATCTAGATTTAGTCTTAAAAATCGAATGCTATCATTTATTTAACACTTTGTACTTAACTTAGTCATTGTAAATAGGGATCCAGGGTAAAAAGAATGATCAGAAATGGAAGAGATATTGTAGAAACATGTCCACATGATGCTCCTCTCAGAGGAATGATTTGTAAACCTGTTGCTTTCAGTGGACACAAGAGTAAGAGTTTATTTAAGACTAATTATAAGCCAGTGACAGATGCAGCAATAAAACCTTGTTTCAAGCCTTCAGCATGCTTCAGCATAGCCAATTTGAAAAAAAGGTGTTTCAAGTAATCTAGTATCTCGTAAATCTCTGTTGAACTCCCTTGGAAAAGAGTTAAGAAAGGAAACCCGGAACAACACTTTTGGAGAGAAGCAGACCTGTTACAGAAGCCCTGCGGTTGGCCCTAAGTTAGCAATGACCTGCTGGGGAAAAAAAAACACAAAATAATAAAAAAAATATGCTCGGCGTCTTTAACATTTACGCCACCTGACATCGGGGAAACCACACAACAAATACCAGGTTAAAAATATCTTAAAGTAACTTCTTCACGGAACAGATGGGTGCCCGCAGGCACGCCGGAACAATTCCGCCGCTCCTCCCTACGGCAGCTCCCCTGCCTGCCAGGGAGACCGAGGGCTGGAGAAGCCCACCCGTACGGCACCAGCGAGCCCAAAAGCCCTCCACAGACCGAGCCCCGAAGGCAGCCGCAGGTTTCACCACCAGCACCGGGGGCGTCGCCTCTCGGTCGCGGCTCCTTCACCGCCACCCCCGAGGGGAACGCGAAACCCTCCGGCTGTGGGCCGGCCGGGGGAACGACGGGGCTGCGCGGGAAGCGACAGCAAGGCCCGGGGGCAGGCAGAGCCGCAGGGAAGGTCAGGCCGGAGCCGCCGCCGAAGTGTGTCAGCTCTCTCCGGGACTGCCATCGCCCTACTCACCAGTTGCCCGAGCCCACGATGCAGACCTTGAGGGGCGCCGCGGAGAGGGCCATGGCAGCCGCCCCGCCAATGGCCGCGGCGATGGGCTCCCTGAGGCGGCCGCCTCACGATCCCCTCCCCGCCTGCCGTCAGGGGATCGGATCGCCCTCGCCTCCCTCCGCCCCTGCGGCTTGCCGGGAAGTGTAGTTCCGACCCGCGCCGCTTATTCTCTCGTCCTTGCCGGCTCTGAGGAGGGGTTGAGGGCTCCCACGACGCCGCCCTCCATGTCGGGAGTCCTAGGCCGCAGCTGGCAGCCCGGCAGGCGAGTGTGTCGTGTTCTTTTCTACTCAATAATAATTGATATATACGCATTTCTATATACACAATATACTCAACTAATAACCATACGTTTCACTCCTATCTGTCACGACCAAACCCTTTTGCTCTCTCCTAGTGCTGGAGCAGCAAAGCCCTGAGGAGATCTTACAGGGGCCTACAGGGAAGGTGGGGAAGGAGGACGTTTTCCAGGGGCATGTAGTGAAAGGAAAAGGGTCATGGTTTTAAAATGGAAGAGGGTAGATGTAGACTAGATATGAGGGAGAAATTCTTCAATATGAGGGTGGTGAGACCCTGGAGCAGGTCACCCAGGGAAGTTGTGAGGTGGAGGTGTTCAAAGACAGGTTCAAGAGATGGGGCTGGGAGAAACCTGGTCTAGTGGGAGGTTTGGCAGGGGTTTGGAACTAGGTGGTCTTCCAGGTCTCTTGAAACCCAAACTGTTCTATGAATAGCTATGGAGTAAGTCCAAGAAGCACCCACATGTGGAGGAACCAAGGTATCAAGTAATAAAGCAGGACAGGCCCCGGGGGAATGTTAATGAGAGAAATGCAAGTATTTTCAAATAGTCGCTTTCCCTCAGCACTTTGTCAAAATCATCTTGTTCTCCTTCCCTTGTACTGCTCTGGGGGCAAAAAATGCAGATGAGCTGTTGGTTTCGTAGGGTGGTTTTGAGTCATCTATGAGAAACCTTTTTGACAAAGGCATATTTCAACTGACTCCTTCAGCTGTACTTGATAATAACCTGGAGCACAAAAACACAAGGCTTTTGTTGCTGTACAAAGATGATGCTGCCCTCTCTTTACGAGAATAAACTGTGTAACAAAAGAATACCCTTCTGAGTGTTCCATTTCAGGGAACTGTGACAAGGTTTTTCTCTCCTACCTTTTCTCCAAGTCTTGCAAGGGGCATGATGGTGCTAGCTATGGTGCAAGCTATTCCTGGAATGTTTCTTCAGTTAGAGCCTATATGAGAGGAAAAGTTGGACTGGCTCAGTTGCCTTTTGGGTCACTAACTGAAGCAGTATGAACTGCTACTTCTATCTTGTTAAACTAAGCCAGAATAGAGAAAAAAAAACCAACCAAAACAGACATAAATCCAGTTTGCTTGCCCTAGTATCTTCATGTTCACTGGTGGCATATTCTATTGTGGAGAAAACCCTAATCTCATTATTGTTGAGTCCTATGAGGAATTGTTTTGTTTGTGCTCGCCTTATGCACCCAGAGACCAGAGCTGACAGTATCCTGCCTAGTTTTTTGGGGGCAAGAGTAGTCCTAGTTACTGGTTATGTGTGTATTTCTGTATTTTACACAGAATTGTCATCGTCCTACTGGCAGCCTGCAACCTGAATGGTAAGACACATCTTCACGAGGAACTTAGTTGCAGTCTAGTTAAACCATTCAAGTCTTTACAAACTCTGTTAATAGATGATAAGAAAATACAGTGTAAACACAAATTCATCTTGAAGAATCCTCAGATGCATTGCAGAAGTATATTGCAGAGACCTACTATTCCAAATGGAGACTTTTAAATAGAGTATTGATTAATTTAAGCTGCATCTGAGGTAAGAAGTTAACAACCCTTTAAATAAAATCATTATAGACAATAGAGAAAGAAGAGAAAGACAGAGCTTTTCTACTGTCAAAAGAAGTGCTGCCAGATCATGAGTGTTAGCAAAACCACAAAAATTTTCTTGTATGCCTCACTTGCAGATTCAGACAGTTAATGTGTTCAGGCAATCTAGATTTATTGATTGAAGATAGTTTCCTCCTGTCCTAGTGGTCTATACCAAACAAAGCTGGAGATTTAAAGCTTTTTCTCAAGGTTGGCAGAAGAAATTACTTTTTGTGTGTTACAGAGTCTGGCATTTTACCTTAAATTGCTAATATGATGGGTTAGGAGCAAAGGCAAGCTGAAAAGTAATTTCAGGGAAATCAGTATAGCAGCCTCTTTTGTAAAAGGGCATGTCCTCACAGTGTAGCTGTGACATTCCAGGTACAATCCATGAACTCAGAGTCACAGATACTCGTGTGCATACTACATCCTACTGAACTTTGTACAACAACCAGCCAACAGGAAGTGACAGACAGCTATGGGTTCTAAAATATCAAGCTAAACAACTGTTTGCCTCAATTATAAGTGTTAAGGCCCTCAGATTCTGGGCTTTGGATGGAAGAAGCGGAGGCAGGAGCACATGTTCCTTTAAGCCAAATTTGCAATGGCAGCCATATGAGCTCCTCTGGCAGGTGAAGCAGGCATCTGGGTTTATTAAACCATCACTTAAGATTTGACAGATTTGGTCTGTCAACACCCGAACAGACTAAGTTGATACCAGCTTTATCTAGTGCACGTCAGAAAGCAGATGGTTTTGAACCTCTAGAATTCCATTACAGGAAAAAAAAAATTCAAGATTGCTAAGGAAAAATACATGTTAAAAGGGGAAGAGATGAATACATAATGAGACCACTGTTCTTGTTTTCCAGCTTTCCTCTGTGTTTAAGTGGTTTGTTGGTCCAGTGTCAACAGAGATGGATCAATTTTTCCTTCAGTGCTTCAACTGACTTTTCACATGCTGATGAAGAAGACAGCATGCATTAAGCATCCATTAAAATGAATGAAAACAGCATAGAAAAGGGAAATATAAAGCTCTGAGATCCTCTAGTTGCATGTTCTGCATTACATACACAGTCAAAGCTTAATCAATTGATTTATTTTAACTACTCTGGATATTGCTAGGATGCTTGTTCCTCTTTTTCTAGGAAGTTCTCTATTTTTCTGATGCCCAAGCATTTATCAAAACTCAGAGCCCTGAGATAGTATGTCAGTGCTAACATACAGCTGCAAATAGTCCAGCATAAAGCAGAAGCATCTGGCAACTAGAAAATACAGGAGAAGTATGGTAGTTTAAAACATTTATCTTTAATTGCGATTTCTTGAAACAATCCTGATCACCTACTTGGAAAATTACCATTTAATATGCTGATTTTCTCATTGGATAGATTATTATAAAAACCCCATCAGGATTCTTTCTTTTTTTCATTTAAAAACATGAAATGGCAGTTTCCTTTCATTCTGTTCTGTTTTCTGTACAAAAGATAGGAATCTTATTTACATATAACTAGGTAATTGCTGCACTGAAACATATCAGGATCTTGAAACACATCTAAATTCTGCTGAATTTGTAGGAATTTCTTGTACATACGTATTGTGTGATTGTGGGAAAACTGTGTGATTTCTTTAGTAGTATAAACTCTTTAGCCTCACTGTGGATGTGGATCAGGTAGCACAGCTCAGCCTCTCTGAGTAGATGACCTCAAAGGGGGGATGACCAAGAGACACCTCAGTCTCTAAAGCATCTTAATGACAGAGATGAGGTCCTGCCCAAATTATAGATACATAGATGTAACTGAATAATAGAATTAAGGAAGTGATCATCATGTTCCACACTCTTTGGCTTTTTTAAAGTTGTACAGAATGGGAAGGAGACAGGCTTGGCTTTTAGATTTTGTTTTGGTTTTATGGTTTTCTTTTTATCCCCAATGACTGCTGGGTAGCTTTAAATTCCCCCTCCCCCCCCCAAAAAAAAAAAAAAAAGAGAGATAGAAATATTTTACCTTCCCTCCCAGTTCAGGCTTCCTCCTCTTCATCAGCTCCACTCCCTATTCCTCCTCATCCTTTCTTCACTTAAACTGTTTTCCCACCTCTTACCTGTGCTTATTTTTTCAGCTTGCCACTCCTTTGTTCAAATGTTTCTCACCTCAGTCTTCCCAGTCCTGCGCTACTTTGGCTGACCATTCTGCATTTTTGAGGATAAGAAGTTAATGAGAAGAGGAAGGTGTTTTGAGGGTTAAGAGCTGTTTCACATTTCCTTACATTGACGCAAATGCATTCACTTTGTTTTTAGAAAACTGTTCACTTCACACAAGGTTGACAGATAACTTCAAAATAATCCAGTCTTCCAAATATATCACCTCTTTATTCTCAAAGAAAAAAGAATGTTTCCAGCTTTGCTTGGAGAGCATGCTCCATTTTGACAGGGCTTACAAGATGAATACAAGTTTAATCTAGATGGAAACCTAGGTCAGGCATAAATTATAAAGCTTAAGGAGACATCTGGAAAATAAATCTCGTTTTAGCTTCATAAAGAGTTTCTCTGTCTTACAGATTCTGCCAGCACTGTTTTTTTCCTCTGCCTGTCCAACGTGGTATACTTCTTCTAGGTAACCTGTTACTAATAGTAATTTGTTACTACTTATTCCATTAAGCTTCTGTGTTATATCATTATCACTCCAGCTCATAGCATAGGAAACTTTCTGGGTCAGTAAAAAAGCCATCTTCCCCTAAGTTTCTCATACACCTCTCTGCACTTTCTTCCCCCACCTTGTGCTGATGCAAAAGTTGTTGTTTGTGTAGTCCACACGGAAAATAAAATAGGAGAATTAGCTGTGTTTATCTGTTTTTTCTGCTTCAAAGTGTCTGTTAAGCAACTGTTTCAGTCCATAGAATAAGTCAAGTGTCTGATTAAGCAGTTTACTGTTTGTATTCTGGAACACAGAGCCTAAATATAAAACAGAGACAGAATTATGTGGGCTGAGGGCAATACACAAAACTGATTTTGGCAAATATGGGTGTTTATCAGGTAAAGATTTCTTGCTTACAATCTTTAGGCAGTGGAGAACCATTTTTAGAAGAATTGCATGTCATTGCTCTGTCCTATAAATAAACAGTATCAAAAGACATCCCTTACAAAAGAAAAAATAAAGACAAGCTTTGCTCTACATATAATGGGTTTTTTTTCCCTTTTTGGAAGTGCAGATGACCTAAAATCATGCCTTTCTTTTCTATCTTCCATTCTTGTATTTTCAAAGTTGAATTAGTCTTCATCTCACCTTAGTCACTGAACCATTCTATCAGAATGTTTTCTTTCTAACCTTTCCTCCACAAAGCAAACTATATAAAAGACCTTTGTCTATGGAAGCTTGGAGAAAGGTGATAGTGTAAGAATGTAGGCCTAGTCCCCTGCTGTTTATCAGTCAGCTCTGATAAAGCTTTCAATTCAAACCCTCAATCAGTGTCTCTGACATGACATTTACAGCTTCTAGGGACTAACTAATGCCTATACTCTGGTGCTTATTGCAGCACTGTCCTGCCCTCATCACTGAGTTCTACTTTGCAGATAACTCTTCCTTGCATGGTTGCTCTGCCTTCCAGACAAGTGCAGTGACAAGATCTCCTACAAAACTCCAAAATGAGCCTCCCACTACTCTGCAGCCCTTATTCACAGAACTGTGTTCCTGTAGCTACACAGGGCTATTATCAAGCACATCTAGAGTATAATTCAGGCTTAGGAGGAGT
Source organism: Florisuga fusca (assembly GCA_038090715.1). Lineage (NCBI taxonomy): Eukaryota > Metazoa > Chordata > Aves > Apodiformes > Trochilidae > Florisuga > Florisuga fusca. The sequence continues at coordinate 37,714,058 of JAAWXA010000002.1, read as the reverse complement.
GAACTGAAATTTAAAAAAAGAAAAATCGGGGGAAAAAAAAAGCAAGCAGTAAAATTAAAGTCTGGATCTTTAGACAGACTGCACTGGGTAGTGTCTATGTGATATAGCTGTTCTCAGGTAGGAACAAAAAGTATACCTGGTCTCTCTCTGCATGTACCATTATCCTGTGGAATGCTGCAGTTATGAAAACTCCACTTCAACTTGGGTGGAATGGTTTCTACCTCTCTTTATGACTGAGATGCCACAGATGACTGCAGACTTCCTGCATGTTAGTTGGCATCATTGCCTCCATATTTTAACATAAGAGACTGAGTGGTCTTGCAAGCTCTGAACAAACAATAGTCAGGATTTCCTTAGTACTGCTACAGGTTTATTGGGTTGTTAGCTACAGTGCAGTGTGCCAGCATCGTGGACACTGGGCAAATCTGGAGGACCATATGGCCCCAGTTCAATGTTGTAGTGAAGGATCTGATTGAAAAGTCTGTACTTGAAGCAAAAACTATTTCTATCTGGTCAAGATTTAAAATGACTGTCTGGTCAGTTAAATTATTGAATCAGAAGTTTTATGGGTATAACATATTCACATGATGGGGAGCACATGGAAGTGACTACACAGTTCTGTCATCTACAATGGAACCTGATGCACTATTTGATGATCTGCAATCAGGATAGATCACTTATGGTCTCTACTGGGCTCCAGTGACTACACCTAAAAGGAATTTTAACCTTCACCCAGCTACACTTGCAGATTGAAAATGTTCTGAAAGACACTCTGGTGCTTTCACTGTGAGTTCTTAGTAAAACAAGATGTGAAGTTTAGGATTTCCAAAATTAGAACTGCAACTGTGAAGGCAGTTCCATCAATACAGCAGTCCTGCTTTTGCTGGGACAAAATTCTAAAATAATTTTACTGTTTAGAGAAACTGTAGTTTTGAGAGACTGCAGAGTCCAATTCTGTCAGAACAGAAGATAAAAGGTGCCCTGGTGTGCAGGTTTCTGTAGTGACCAAGGCTGAGGGCTGTTTTGAACCATGCAGGTGCAGTGTCCCAGGAGGGGTGAAGCCCAGGGCAGCTGAACCAGGATGGCCAAAGAAAGTATTCCATACCATAAACATCACCCTCACTATAAATTGGGAAGTTTGAGGAGATGTTTGGGAGCTTCTACCATGGCTGCCTTCCCAAGAGGGTCCTACCTGAGGCATCCTCTTCTGCTTTCTGTGACCATCATGTTCTTTGCTGGAGCTGTGGTGCTCACAGTGTTGGCATTCAGCATTCCCTGCTAGAAGCACACCACTCATGACTACTGTTTGGAGCTGAGTATAACTTTGTTTCCTGTATTAGCATCAGGGTTAATATTAGTTTATTATTATTATTCTATTAAATCTGTTTTCATTTCAACCCACAGGTCTCCTTCCTTTTCTGGATCCTCTCTCACGGGTGGGGTCAAGTGATAGTGCAACTGTCAAACTGTGACAATAGTGAATGTTGACCTAGGTAAGTATGTCTTAATTTCTCTCCATATATCAGATACAGTCTGAATAAAACATTCAGATAAAATTATTGTAGACAGATGTATTAACTGACTTTTAGAAACTATTACGCCTAGCAGTTCCTGCTAGCTCAATGATACACTTAGCTGATTCTCTCAAGAGGTGTGTCTGCAAGTCAGTTTATTACTGCTTAATGGTTCCTATTCACATAGTTTATGTGAAATTTCATGCAGTTCCATAATTGATTTTTTGTTGCATTCAAATTTGATTATCTGTCATTGTCATTTTTTAGAACAAATTAGTGAACTGTCTTGTCTCACTGAACTGAGAACCATAGAACATGTTTTAAACAATATAAATATAAATTCACTGTGCAACAGTCAACGTTATGTACTAAAATGAGAAAGTAAGTTGGTTCATTAAGCAAAATGGGGGAATAGGTGAACATTTGATGTAGCAAGGAAAGAAAGAAATATGAAACGAGTACTCCATGTTTAAATGGAAATTAATAGCTGAAAAGTTTTTACAAAACATTTTAGCTAAGATGTTGTTAGGGTCCGCAGTGGCCCCACAGGCTTTAGTTGCCTTGGCCAACCTGTAACCATGTTTCACTGTAAGCCTGGTCTGGAATCCCTTCCTCATCTCTCAGGCTTTGGCTGCCCTTTTGTATAGGCCACTGTGGTGTGGCACAGCTGTGTGACATCAGATCAGACTTCTCTGTACAGAGCTAGGTTGTGAGGAGCTGTAAGAAATGTCAGGTGGGACCAGGATGTGCATTTCCATCCATAGACACTCCACCCGTTGGCTTAGCAGCTGCGTTTCAGTTCAGGCCTTGCTGTAGGTTCCTGCCTGAATGATGCTGCATGTAGTTTGCCAACCCTGATCTTGCCTTCCTGACTTGTCTCCTTGGGCTGACCTTGGACTTATATCTGCAGTTGTTTGGCCATCAGTGGCCTTTTTTGGTTGAACTTGGCTACTGTCACAAGACCGAGGATTGGGTTAGGGATCAGCTGAGTAATCTGGACATCCATAAGTCAATGGGTCCAGATGGAATGCATCCAAGGGTGCTGAGGGAGCTGGTGGAGGTCATTGCTAGGCCACTCTCCATCATCTTCAGTAAGTCATGGGTAACAGGAGAGGTGCCTGAGGACTGGAGGATAGCAAATGTCACTCTGGTCTACAAGAAGGGCAAGAAGGAGGACCCGGGTAACTATAGACCGGTCAGCCTCACCTCCATCCCTGGAAAGGTGATGGAACAACTTGTTCTTGTCACTATCTCCAGGCATATCAAGGACATGGGGATCATCAAGAGCAGTCAGCATGGTTTTATCAAGGGTAAACATGTTTGACTAACCTCATAGCCTTCTATGAGGAAACTACTAGGTGGATAGATGATGGAAGAGCAGTAGATGTGGTTTATCTTGATTTCAGTAAAGCATTTGACACCGTCTCTCACAGCATCCTTGTAGATAAGTTGATCAAGTATGGGTTTGGTGATCAGGTAGTGAGGTGGATCAGGAACTGGTTGAAAGGAAGGAGTCAGAGAGTTGTAGTCAATGGGGCAGAATCTGGTTGGAGGTGTGTGACTAGTGGAGTCCCTCAGGGGTCGGTACTGGGACCGGTGTTGTTCAATATCTTCACCAACGACTTGGATGAGGGTATAGAATGTACCCTCAGCAAGTTTGCTGATGACACTAAGCTGGGAGGAGTGGCTGACACACCAGAAGGCTGTGCTGCCATTCAGAGAGACTTAGGCTGGAGAGTTGGGCAGGGAGAAACACGATGAAATTCAACAAGGGGAAGTGTAGAGTTTTGCATTTGGGGAAGAACAACACGATGTCCCAGTATAGGTTGGGGGCTGACCTGCTGGAGAGCAGTGTAGGTGAAAGAGACCTGGGGGTCCTGGTAGACAAGAGGATGACCATGAGCCAGCAATGTGCCCTTGTGGCCAAGAAGGCCAATGGCATCCTGGGGTGCATTAGAAAGGGTGTGGTTAGTAGGTCGAGAGAGGTTCTCCTCCCCCTCTATTCTGCATTGGTGAGGCCGCACCAGTATTGTGTCCAGTTCTGGGCCCCTCAGTTCAAGAAGGACAGGGAAGTGCTTGAAAGAGTCCAGCACAGAGCCACTAAGATGATTAAGGGAGTGGAACATCTCCCTTATGAGGAAAGGCTGAGGGAGCTGGGTCTCTTTAGTTTGGAGAAAAGGAGACTGAGGGGTGACCTCATCAATGTTTTCAAATATGTAAGGGGTGAGTGTCAGGGAGATGGAGTTAGGCTTTTCTCAGTGGTGACCAGTGATAGGACAAGGGGTAATGGGTATAAATTGGAGCATAGGAGGTTCAAGTTGAATATTCGAAAAGATTTTTTTAGTGTAAGGATGACAGAGCCCTGGAACAGGCTGCCCAGGGGGGTTGTGGAGTCTCCTTCACTGGAGACATTCAAAACCCGCCTGGACACGTTCCTGTGCGATGTGCTCTAGGGGGCCCTGCTCTGGCAGGGGGGGTTGGACTAGATGATCTTTCGAGGTCCCTTCCAAGGATTCTATGATTCTATGATTCTATGATTCTATGACCTGCTTTTGCTCTTCTTGCTCAGGCAGTGTGGAACCCTTGTCAGAACAGGCATTGTTCCCACCTGCTTGCCATCCTGGCTCATCCTCTTAGCTCACCTTCCTTTGCAGAGCTGCTCATTCTTGCTGTTTTCTGACAACTAAAGGTAGAAATATTTTTCTACACTACTTTAAAAGCTATAATGATGCAGGGTTATGCAACATTCACTTTCAGCACAGCAAATGGATGAATGTTTTCTTAGTTATGTAGGTATGCCTGTGCTGATCCTGCATAGCTGAGGGTAGGAGTGAGACTAACAAGGACAAAGATCAGCTGCACAGAAAGGTGATTTACCTGTGTTCCTGTCTGACCTCACTCATCTGAGCAGCTGCAAAGCCAGTTTATTTGACTAAAGTTATGCAGGATTAGAGACTATAAGGGTCGTAAGAAGTGACTCACTCACACAGTGAAGGTATGTACAAAGGGTAAATTATTCCAGATTGCAAAATTACTTAGGACTGGAAGTGAAAACATCATCTCATTCTCGTGTTGTAGAATTGGAGCACATTGCTCTGTTATTGTGTAAGATCATACTAAAAATAAATCTGGTAGATAAACAAAATCTGTATCTGTTACATGCTATGTCTTAAAAATACACTCATCTTGTCAAGCAAAAATATATATGCTATATAGTAAAAAGCTTACTAACTCCTCATGAAAAATCTGAAAACTCCAGGAACTATTCCAGCCAATGTTTCATTAGCCACAAAATACATAATAGATGTAGAAACACTGCCTTAAGAAATTCTTGGGTGACTTAAGAGAATTGCTTTATACCAGGGCTCCAACTGGGCAGTCAGGCCGGTTACTTAGTTAAATCTCAGATGACATTCTCCAAATGCATGGTTCTTTGTAGCAGGAAGGAAGTTTCCAAGCCTTTGAGCTGAGTACCAAACCAACCTGGTTGTTGATGGAGACCAGGTTGTGAGTTATCTGTTGTGTAAAGCCAGACAGTATGCAGGGGTTCTATTATGTAGGACTTTAAAGGCTGACAGTGAACTCAGAAAAATATAAAAAAGCCTACAGGAGAAGAAAAGCCAAGTTGTACTCTGTAGTTGCACTGGAATAGACTTGTAATTTATTGGCCCCACTGCCTTCATCCCTTCTATCTGCACTGTAGAGACCTTGTTTCTCTGTACCCTGAATTTGTGCTGTGTTTGCCTGTGCATTGTACAGAACTCTGCCACGTTGCAACATACAGAGACACACCTTGCTGCTATGGGTCTGCATGTGCTTGGTAGGTGGCCACATACACTGCAGGAGGGACAGCTTATACCTCAACCTCTGACCTTAACACAGGAGAGCAGCTGCTCACTTCCTGTGTTCATCCTTTTTTCTACATAGATTCTAGGTCAGAATGTGTGCTCTTTTAATGCTTTAAAAATGTGTAATTTTGGACATCAAATCATCTAAATTTTAGACCATTGTAATAGGAGTTTCTAGTGAGATCTTTTCTATAAATCCCATTTCCTGTTCTTTTCCCACTCACAGTGCTTAGTGTGTCTTCAGGACAGAGGGCAGGTCTAGCATTGCAGTCTGGTCAGTCACCTCTCTCTGTGATGGAGGTAGGACAGCTTCCCTTCTGCCTCTGCTTGCCTTTAATGACATTGCAATTTTTTTTTCTCACTGGCAGTGGGCTGGTTTTTTTTTTCCTTTACCACTTAACATTCATGCTGTTCCATTGCTGTGCATCAGAAAACAATGCAAGCTGTGCAATCTTGATTGTGTGCAAAGCCTCTCTGCATCGAGTGTGCCAGTCCCAGTAACCTTCAAGTACAGGATGTGCAGATCTATATTAGAGGGACCAGCACCATCCAACCCCTGTTACCAGCTGCATAGAATGTCCCCTGTGGAACAGCTCTGCTGCTGCTAGTTTGTAACCTAAGGGTTACTTGTCTTAACCTGAAGAGGATAAAAACTCCCATGAGGGTGTTCCAGCTTCCTGTTTTGTTTTTCTGTGGCAGAGTCTATGCTTATTAACTTCCATAGTATAGACACCTAGGACAAATTTAGCACCCAGAGTAACAGGGACTGATCTGAATGCTTTTTAGTTGGAAATCATACACTTGCCATAAACTGAGTGAAAGGCCAGAGGGTTCTGAAACAGCTTTCAAAGATGGCAGCTACCCAGCTTTCATGCCAGTCTGATAGGGTCTGAGTATGTAAACCAAAGTTTTTCAGTGGGCCTCTCATCATTTGTGTCAAAGGAAAAATCACCAGTGCTTGGCAGTGTTCTGATTTGCAAGCAAGGAAATGTAGGGGTTTTTAAATTAAATTTAAGTGTCTGATAACATTTGTGTTAGCAGACACAACAAAGCCTGGTAACAAATGAAAAGACTCCCGAATGCAACTTTATAACAAGAACACAATATTAATCAGCAAAGAATGACTTTCACTGGAGGTTAATCTAATGTGTTGTGAAGGAGGAAGCTCCTTTGGCACTAGAGGGAGTTGCAGTTTCTCGACAATAAATCCTGTCCCATGCAGCTGAAGTTCTTAACATAGGGGACCTAAAGTGATTTGCAGAGTTTGTATGCAAAGTGACTGAGCAAAAGGCCAAGATGGAGCTAAGGAGGCATTAGACAGAACGGTTCTGGGCAAGATGTAGCACAAAATAAAGTTTACAGCCAGTTAACATACCAATTTTTATTGCAATTCTTAAAATGACTGAATTATTTCAATTAATCTCCCACTTTGGACCTAATTTAAGTTTCTACCCTTTATGTTTAAGAAAGACTGGGATTATCCTTGTAACCAAACTACAACTACAACTCTGTATTCACTGGATAGCTTCATAAGTTTTAGCAGCTATCTTTATTCCCTGCTCAACAGAGGCATTTTGAAAAGAGCTCTGAGTTCCAAATTCCTGAGTGATGCCTCAATTGGTTATTTGGGTGTGGGAGAAGCAAGAGGAAAAAAACATCTCTGCAAGTTTTAGAAAAATAGTGATGAGCTATGGTGAAGGTAATAATGTTATCACTATTTTTTGCCTTCAGTTTTGGATAGAAAAACTTCATTGTTTGTTACAGTTATGTGTATTAATGTGGTATTCGGACCTAAAGCAGTTTCTAGAGCCTGAAGTATTTGTCCTCAAAGCTCAAGCAACATGTTTGCCATGAATAGGGTTGTGCATGCATAAACGATGGGAGTATAAGATGATGTCAGTTTGATGTAGAAACAGGGTGAATAAGAGCTGAGTTTTGGTTACTACTGACAGGAATAAAACCCAGTAAGTATTAGTAGATAGATAGAAATCACCAGATATCAGTAAATATCAGCAGATACCACTCAGTTGAGGAGTTTTTATTTTTAATATACAAAAGCAATAAATTGAGTTTTATTTACATAAATCTACTTTGAGTGCCAACAGCACACCATGAACTATTGTCTCAAAAAAAAAAAAGCAAAAAAAAAGCTGTCTTTTTATGTAGAGTATATGCTCTAGCACTGTTTTATAGTCCAATTTGTATTTTGTTAAAGAGGAAAGTTTTTTACAATTATTAGCACAAAGAGACCATCCTCCCTGTCAATATTCCCATTCTCTGCAAATGTACCTCCTCTGATCTGATATTCTAATTTCTACCTAATACACAGGAATGATACTAAAATGGTGTAGAAAACATTTGGATTGAAGAACAGATTAACACAGTAGATAATGAAGCTTCTTATAATTTATATTTATTTTTTCAACTTGCTGCATCTTTTAGAACAAAAATATTACCAGTTCTCTTTGAGATTCAGATCTTTTATATTCGCTGCTAATAGAGTTGATACATTGTCTTTGTGCACCCATAAACTTTGTGTTTCATGACTGATTAATTTTGTAATAACAGTGAACTTAGTAATGTACTTTATGGTTTAGCTTTCAAGTTTGCAAGAGTATTTATTTGAAAGTTTTTAATTGTTTAGTGTGCTGCCCTTCCAGGCACTAAAATGTGCACAGCACATGAATGCTTTGACCTTTCAAAATTTATAATCAGTAATGCAATTAGAAGTCTTCTGAAGTGTGTGAGCTGTCCAAATTATAATGAAATGGAAAATTGACTTTGTAGTCATTAACTACCACATTAACTGGGTACTTTCTTGCACCTTTAAGCCTCAAAGATTGTATTAGAATATTGGATTAAATGAAAATATGATTTCGTCTTTTCTCAAATGGAAAAGTGAAATACATAAGCTTTTCAGGATTGGCAGATGTATCTGGCAGATTTTGAGAATTCATTCAGTGAACAAAAAAATCCTTGGTGTCAGCCCTGTTTGCTGAGTGTTCCTTCCCTCTGAGAAAAGGGAACGTTTTATTTTTAAATATTTGCTGAATTCTTTGGAATCCATGCCTAAGTGGAATACTTTTCCTATGATGTTTAAATGCATTTGCTCTTTTGGCTCTTCCATTTGCTCCATGGCTCCCAAAATAATGCATTCAGATTCTCTTCTCTTGCTATGGTAGGCTAAGGAGAACTGTCCTGGAGGTATGAAATGTGAAGTGCTTGAACTTTTCCAGCTCTTTTCTATACTCTTTGAGGAATTCTGTGTTCACTAGGAGGTTGTCTTCATATTAAGCTGAAATATTTTGATTTCCCTTTGCCTCTGAGTTTGACCTCCTTAGTAAGACCAAGGATGATAGCTACTTCTCATACAAGTTAGGAATATTTTTCCTTTAACATTGGTATGATTTATAGAAATATAGACTAGTTAATATATTATGTGTGTGGGAAAAGCTAACCACTCTGAGATCTAGGTCCTATTGCTTACCTTCTATTATTAGTGGCATTTTATAAGAAACTCTGCAGTTCTGGCAATACATTAGCTTTAAACTGGACATTGCTGCACAAAACAATACATTTCCCATTTGCTTTCTAGCTGACAGTCCATTCATCTCCTGATACAAGTGCTGTGAAGAATTAATCAGACTTAATGAGGTCCTCATCATCTCCTTTTCAATGCTGTGCACTCTGCTGGTGCACCTTTGCAAAATAATATAATGTATTAGATTTTTTGCTTCTCTTTCTGCTTATCTTTTGTGACATATTTTCACTATCACAGAATGTAAGGCTTCTTGTGTTATTTTTCTGGGCTTTGAGCTTTGCATGCATACTTTTTTACCCTGCCAATGTTATCTTTATACCTGAGCTGTCCTTTTTACTGGCATTTTGAACTTTCAACCATGTCTGCTGAATTAGACTGCCATTCGTCTTCTAGAAGTCTTGTTCTGGACTGAGTAGATCTTGAGCTAATTCTACATAATGTGCACACATCTCATTCTAAATCTTTCACTCCTTTAAGTGTTTTCTGAAGCTTTTTAGTTCTGTCCTAAATTTTAATTTGTTTTTTCTTCTCAGCCACAGATACATCCAATGTAACCTTGTACCCTGCATAAAACCATGGTTTTGTTTTTCCTTTCATGGCACAGCTACTGGACTTCTTACATTTCTGTCCTTCAGTTTCACTGCTTCATTTGACCTATGTTAACAGGAGGTGCCTGAACATACCATGTATTTCAGCACCAGCCACCATAAAAAGATGACCTTTTCAATGTCACTTTTCCTTTTGTGATACCTATCGCTTTTGTACACTCAGTATAACAGTCTCTGAACTTCCTTCCATTGTGTGCTGTATTTCAAGAGAGTTGGAGCTGTGATTGAGCCTGTCAGATATATATTTTAATTGATTTCTGATGTGGCAGGACATTAAGGAGACTCTAAGACAGAGAAGGTATAGCAGAGATCCACTCCATTGAGTGCTTTGGCTCCAGTTGGGCTTGCATGCCTTGATCTTCCCTAATACAAAGCACAAATTTTTCAGTCACATTTCTTCATAAAGGATGCCACTAGCAGGACAGAGAGTGCAGGGGAAGTTCAGAAGCCACTGAAACAGGAAGGTACAGGCTTCCTGCCCAGTCCTACCACATGTGCATTCCTGGGTAGCTAAGAGCAGCACTAGTGAAATGAAAACAACTTTGTTCCTACAAGGAAGAAACATCAGTTGTGCTGTGCTGTAGATTGTAAAATGAAAAGTGTGCTGCCTTGGATCTATGTTACAAACAGATATTAATTACTTTTTTGTAAACTGATACTGTATATTGCTTGCTGTTTATTTCTACCTCAAAAGCCTAGTTTGAAGAAAACTCCTCTTGGACAAAGAAAAAGGAGTTGATAACCTTAGTTCTCTTGAATTTAACTAAAGTGGAGAATTTTCCTGAAAAAGAGGCTAAGCTGATGCAATATTATTTTTCTCCCTTTCCCTCACTTTTATTTTTCTCTTTTAGCAAGACTCAAGACTGAGGACCTGTACTATATTTAAGCAACCCAATAGAATTTCTACTTTTGAGAACTGTGCTAACTATATACTAGGTATATGTTAGGAAAGAAATGTGGAAAGCTTTGCATATTTCATTCCATATTAATTGATTAATAATCATTAATTAATTAAGAATCATTGATTAATGATTCAGTGCCCCTGAATAAGCACAGTTCCTATCCTCTACAAAGATTACTTGAGCACAAGAAATGTGTCAGAAGTGTTACACATAAAAACTCTGTATATAGGAGTGGTATTTTCCCACAAGTCTAATAAGGAAAAAGAATCATAACATCGATGGCATCAGAGTGTCAGTTTCCTTTCATGCAGAGAAAGGGGTCTTTTTTTGTTTTTTTCTCCTAAGCCCTTCTCTTTTCTTGAGTGATGGCTTGGGTTGGCTTCCTTAGATCATATGCCTTTGTAATATTTTCCTATGATTCAATTCACCCTGAAAAGCTTGGTTATCTGTGCCTGTGGCTGATGACCTGTGACTTATTTCTGATGCACTGCATCATCAAACAACATCAGTTTTCCTTCTGAAGCTACGTGCGAGTGAGAAAATCCTGTGGTTATGTCAGGAGACTCGTCTTCTATTTCCCCCTGGGTTATAAACTTCCTGGCAGTGAGCTGCCAGGATTTTGACACGTGTGGTTTGTGTGCAGCCTCTGAAGACTGCATCTAACCTATCCTTTTTTGGCAAACTCCCCATTACACTTTTAGGCTGATACGGGAGCAGCTCCACCTCCACTGGGAATTCTGAAGCGGAGCAGCCGCATGTGTTGCTACCAAAGTGTTGTCTAAACTTGGTTAGAGCAGATCTCTCTGGCAAAATAAGGCAAGACCAACTGCCAAAGACCTTGCTGGTGCTCTGGATGTGGTGTGACAGTCCTCACTGTTGTTGGGAAATGACAAAATTTAATACTCTTCCAAACTGATGGGCTTTTAACTTTGTTTCTGCCTCTGAGCCCCATTTTTTCCCAGTCAGCAATAGAATTCCATGGTCCTCTCTACTAAAAGCAGTATGAATTTGATTTCTGACATGAAGGAATCTGAAATAAGATTACATTAGTCCATGTGCTGTGTTCTCCTATAATAATAGCCTATTCCAGTTTATGAAGTGCATGCTATGTGTGAGTTTTTTCATAGCTTTTAGATGATGGCTTTGTTTAAGCAGTCTTCTAAAAAAAAAAAAAAGGAGGTTGATGATCTTTAGAAGACCTTTCCTGTTCCAGTTGGTGTTTATACTAAAAGTTTAGATACTTTCTATTTGTTTTTCATTAATAGTTTTGAAAATTATATAGAGAACTTGCAGAATTATTAAATCTTACAGCCGATTAAATAAAGCCTAATTTGAATGGGGAAAGTTCTTGAGACCCTTCAAGGCTTTGTTATATTGTTTTTTAAATTTTTACTTCTGATAACAGTTTCAAATATTTGTGATAAGACTTTTTTTTTTGAGATCCTAGAGCTGTCTTGTCAAGCTAGGTGCTGACTTCTGATCAGGATTTCAAGGTCTTCTAGAACCAGCCACTCTTTTTCCCCAATAGGACAGAAAGATTAGGCATTCCTTCTTCATTTCATACAAACAGGTTGCCAGAAAAATAGAAAAAAATTTCTCAAATCTCTTGTGTATCTTATAAAGAAGGAAGAAAATAATCTGTGTGAGCAAATGCCTGGTTTCTTCCTATTATTGTAATTTCAGGTTATTAGTGGCTGGCATGTATTTTATCAGTTTTCATAACTGTATTGCTATCTTATTTTATGAAAGCATAACCCTATTTTTAGGCTGTAACACAGAATCACCATAGTAAGTGGAAATTTATGACTGGTTGAAGCTGGCAGAGCTTAGAGGTTAGAATGTCTGGATTTGTGAAAGTGCAGCTAAAGAAGAGAGCTTTCCTCTATGGAAAAGACCAAGGTCAGGAAAAATTAAACTGAAAAATTACAGCTTCATGAACTTGTAGTTTACTTATTCTAAAAAAATTTTTTTCTACCTTTGAAATCAAGGCAAATCCTCTCATATCTGATCGCCATGTACGAATGCACTTTCAGTTTTTCAGAATATGATCTCAAAAGTCAAAGATCAAAGCTGTCAGCTGAGTTTTAGAAACCAGAGAGACAGAATCATAATTCAGCTCTTTGCATATTGAGTTTAGCTCCACTGGACACTTCTGTCAAGGCTGAGTGTGATATGAGACAGCAAGCACTGCAAGCAAATTCACTGGAGAAGAGGGAGAAAGAAAAGTGGCTGTCTTTTTCTGTCCAGCAACCAGAAGAGGACTAGATAAATGACCTTGTCAGGTTTTTCTAAACCTCAGTTTCTACTGATCTTCAGACTCAGTGAAAGTATCTATCAATTCTGTGCTGTGGGGTCCTGCTAAACATGTGGTCCCTTACAGCAGCATTAAACCTTTAGACCATGAAAGAATTAGCCCAGCATTTGCACTATTTATAAACTAATCTTATTTATTGTAATATGTAAGAAATTTTTGGTCCATGTGTTTTTCACAAGCTACTACAATTTGTCTGTTTAATCTGTGCCAAATTAAAATCACTCAGTGCTAAATCCTGGCAAACAAAATGTCACCCCTATCTTGGGATAATTGGGCACATCACACATTCTACAGTTGAGTAAAGTCTAACCCTCAAGACTATAAACCCCCAAACTGTGAAAAAACCGCAAACTTTATTGCCTTTTACACACCTATTGACTGATTTTATTGGTGAGAGCTAAAATTTCAAATTGAACAGCAAAAATATATTTCAATAGTTTATTGAATTTACAAGAGATTTATTTTGATAGTAAAACGCTGTTAAAAAATATGAGTATTATTATTTGTACTGAGGTTCATGCATTTTTGTTAACATTACTCATAAAAACCTAGGAAACTTCTATAATATGTAGAGCTTCTAAAACATGAAAAAGCAGGGTGAACATTATGCTCACTTCTATAGCAGGTTCTGCAGTTTCAGAAAGTGTGTAAAATATACTGTCTTCTGTCATGTCTATGTATTTGAAACACACATATTGAAATACCTATAAGTATTTTTAATGCAAATTTGTAGGTAAAAAAGGAGTCAGTCATGTAACATTAAAAATCCTGTGTTTGTTTCAATTAGGTTTCTGTAGATAAAAGTGCTTGCAGGATGGAGTCTGAAATTAGTAATACAAAGTATTTTACGCATGAGTAGTTGTTCGGAAGTTTTATTAACTCATTTTTTTCCCTTTTTCAGTGCCCAAAAAATCTTAAACGTTTGTTTTGCTTTTAATTTCTAGAGCATTGTTATTTTTGTATTTTTTAAGCTGTCATCTCATTGTGTGGTGGATTCTGACACTACCTAGATAGTATTTTTAAGACAATGCAAGTGAAATACAGCTCTGCTGCCAGTGAATAAGGGGATTTAAAACTGGTACAATTTGAATGAGACTGGTTCTTAAGCTGTATGATACAGCACACTGTTACCAAACAGCCACACAAATAGCTGTTGAGATCAGAGCCCAAGTGGCATAAGATAGCATTATATTATCAATAAATATACACTCTGCAGTGTAAGTGCTCTATAGCAATACTTTTATAATGTAAAAGTGGTTTCACAAATTAGGTGCAGGATTACAGGTGCAGAGGTATTTAATTTAGAAAGTGGATGGGCACTAAGCTGAGTATTTTTACAGTGATATTCAGCCTCATGCCTTATGAATAATGTTGAAATCTGACAGATTCCACTGGAACTACTCAGCTCTCAAAAAAATGGGAGTAAAACTGAAGCTGAGAACTGGTTTGAGATAGGAGAGTGGCACTGAGTAAACTCAACCTGGGCTTGAATTTCCCCCTTAGTGGGCAAGTGTCCTTTTCAGATCCCTAAATATTTAAATATAAAACTAAAAAACCAGTGGGTAAAAATGTGAGCATGCTGTTGAGATTTGGTAAATTTATGTTCATCTGTAGCTTCACATTAAACCTAAGAGGTTTTCTGTTATCCAGCAGGTTATTCTAGATCCTCTCAGTGTTTACTTCAGGCCTCAGTGTATAAATGCCTCTATTTTAAAGAACTGTCTTTGCAGCTACCTGTAACAATGGATCAAACATTAGTTGGCACAGAATAAGGCTGTTGCCACTAGCTAAAAGGCAGAATATACAGTCTGAGTTGTATTTATGCTCACTTAAGTTTCTTCATACACTGCCTTCCTATTTGTTCTTCCCAGTCACAGTTCTGAGGGCTGATTCTAGCTATCCAGGAAAAACCTTTTGTCATGGTTGTTATACCCATCACTTCCTCATGCACATTTAATGAGATACAGTGGAAATATATAAAGAGGTTTATATATGCATGATATAAACTGATATTCTCTACACCTAATCACCCCAAAGTTTGTATTCCAGAGACTCAGAGGCTTTGATCATGTTTTGTTTCAACTGGTCTAACCTGCAAATTACAGAGCAGTGCACTGTAGCTGAGTAAACCAGCTATGAGAGTCTGGCTGTGGCAGGACAAGCCTCAGTACAAATGAATTTGCAATGCCTTGTGGCAGAGTAAATTACTGTGCACACAAGTCTCTTTCCTGGGCTCAATTGTTTCTGGCAGCCAAGGTACTTTGGGTACTTTTGCCATGTGCTGTGTTTCTTTTGACTTTTTCCCTTTCAGCAGCTTTCAGTTAAGTGGGGTTTAAGGGGATGGTTACACTGGTGGATGATTAACTTGGATGAGAAGCTGTTGAGAACAGGATCAAGTGCAGCAAAAAAAGAACGTTTAGCATACTTCGCAGGCGTATAGGCACCAGTGAGGGAAGATGAGATGCACAGTGATTCAGCAAAGCTAATGCTAAAGTTGGCAGAATGCAAAGTTCATAGCAGCTTCTTTATGTTTTTGACATCCTCAGGTCAGAAGTGTTTACTTATGGAAGACATGATGGTTAAATCCAAGTGAAATCATTATATATGATAGAACATAGTAATTATAATACAGTTGTTGTTCTGTGTTATGAAACAGGGAAGATAAGAGGGGCCACAGCTTCTTCTAGTCCAGGAATCTATGGAACTGCTCTGAGGAAGGGCAGGAGGAGGTGGAAAAAGAGCCTGGAAAGTAATAAAAAGAACTGTTGTCTAGGGGAGCATTGAAAAGCTATAGAAACCCAAACCAAGATGACCAGGAAACAGAAACTGGCAAAGCAATTATGATCTAACTTTGCTCTAGAAGCTAAAACTGTGTCATTCAGCAAAGCATGGAGAAACTGCTCTGTTTCCTGATGAGGGTACAGTGCTGAATTTGTTATCTTACTAGATGGTTTGCTTTCCAAAAGGTGTGGGGGTGTAAACAATAAGTTATTTTGGATCTTTTAGGTACTTAATCAAAGAGGTAAATTTTTGACTTGGCCAGAGTGTGAAAGTAAAGTTCTAAAGTAGGACTGTAGTGTAGCAGCTGTGTTAACTGTAGAAACAGTGAGAACCTTCATTAGGTTGCTGTTAATAAACAGCTAATTAAGAATACTTGTAACAAATCTTGCAGGATTGCATCAGATTAAGTCAGTGTGTATTACCCCAAAGTCTGGCTCTACTGGGACAGACTATTAGCTAGTGAAAAAAAACCAAAACAAAACAGGTTCATTCATTCTGAAGAACATTAATAACTTAAAATAAACGAGGATAAGTGCTCACTGATACCAAGATTGCCATGGAAGGTTGTTCAGCTCTGTTAGATAGCAGCAGTATGTACATACTGGGCATGGAACAGGGATGAGAAGGTTGTATATAACAGTCTTGTGACTTAATGCATTGTTACTTAATGCAACCAAAAAGCTGCATGGAGTGTCAATGCTTGACTCAAAAGGACCTTTTACCAAAGAGGAGGAATTACCTGCACTATGAGTTATTTCAGAGGTCTGTCCAATGCTTTAGTCCTTCCACTGTAGGTGCTTAGAGAAAGACTCAAGAACAGGGAAGGGATTATTTAATCAAGAAAGTAAACAGTCTTCAAGGAGTCTGAAATTAAGGACCCTTCTGAACTTTCTATGTGTCAAAAACACTTCAGTGAATCTTGTTTAAAGGTTCTTTAAAAACAATTGCTTTTTTAATCTTCCTAGACTTCTGGCATTCAAAACCATCCCGTAACAGTAAGTTTTATGAGTTAAAATTCTGTTAAAAAGTATTTATCTTGTGCTTGTTTTTACTTCTTGTTTAATGAGAAACAGTGAAGTACCATTCCTATTAACCTGAATATTGTTTTGTACACTGGTTATCTCTTTTCCAACTGAAAACCCTGGGCAGTTAGCTCTCCATAGAAAAGCTGGGTGTTACACCTTTTCTATTTCAACTGTTCTTTTTGAAGGGATATTATAAATGCAGAGTATACAGACATCGGATTTATATAGTAGCATGCTGGTATTTCTGTTTTTCTAATGAGCTCATCACAGCTTTTTGCTCGATTACCCTTAATCACTGGCATGGGGTTTTCAGAATACTATTTAAGATTACTCGAAGATTTCTTTCCTGAGAGGCTATAGCTAATTTATAGATCATCATTATGCATACATAGTAAAAGCTGTTTTCCCCCTTTCTTCCCATGTGCTTCTCTTTGTTTTTGATCAGCATTAAATTTCAGTTGCCATTTTATCAGTGATTTTGTCACTACTGTGAGATCCTTCTGCTATTTTTGCACTTGATTCTAGTTTTGAAGCAAATGAAGGGATTCTGATTTTAGAAGATACTGATTAAAACAGATCCCAACTCCGAGTGCTGGTTTCCCTTTATTTGGAAAGTGCTTACTTATTCCTGCATTTTGTTTCCCATCTATTAACTAGTTTATAACTGGTCAGAGGACTTTCTATGCTATCACATCACAGTAATCCTTTGAGCAGCAGTCAAGAATGTTTTGTGAACTTGCAAAATTCTCCTGGGGACATAATATACTTAGACCCTGTGGTGCCTTCCATTTCAGAAAATTTCTGATAAGCAGACAGTTGTTAGTTGAGTTTTGTTGTGTAGAAAGGTATGGGGAGGCTTCTCTATACCTATGTATAGGCTTCTTTTCCTGACATAGTTCTCTTCCAATACATCCTGTGGAGGGCAGAAAAAATTACATTTGTTACCTATAATGTGGAACATATATAGGTAATGTCTTGCAGTGGCTGATGTGATGACATTTCCTGAAGGCTTTTTGTTCCACTCTTCTGAGCTGTCATTGGAACTGATTAGGAGGAGAAATGCAGGGGTGTCCTCCTTCAGCAAGCAGGGGCTGAGCTTCTTGAAGGAGCATACCTTATTTATTCCAATGTCTTCTGAAAAGTGTGGTCATCAGAAGTAGTGGAGTTGAGCCTAAGAATGAGGATTTTCAGATTGTGGTCATGGAGCTTCTTTCCATGGTAAACAATAACTGGGGAATTTTACATTAACATCTTAAGTAATAGCTCTGACCTGAAAAATTACTTTGCTTAAAATATTTTGTTTTTAAAAACAATTTTAAAAACGTAATCTTTGTCTGCACTGTGAGAGATGTGCATTAAATGTTCCACCAATGAAATACTAAATTAAAATTCAAGTTTCCAGACTGCAGTGCCTTGGTATTTAGCTACAACACGAGAAATTGAACTACCCAAAATTCAGGATCAGGTTGCCCAACATTTCTGCTACCCAACCACAACACATATGGTAGGATTTTCCAGATATAAAACTGGGAAAAAACTAAGTTGGGTGCTTCCTCTCTATGCTCATTTGTATGGGGAACGAAGTCTTCTAACTGCATGTTGACTCAGATGGATTGAGTATCTACTGAGCTACAGAACACAGTGGGCACATGATATTTGGTACACTCCAAAAATCTCTTGTACAGAGGAGAGCAAAACTTTCCACAGGGTTAAGCTAAGCTCAGTTTGTACTTTGTCAGAGACTCTCTGAGCTCCTCTGTATTTCAGGTCCCTGGTTATAAAATGATGACAAGAATAACTACACCCTTGTTAGGCTGTGAAGATACATATTGTAACAACACTGAGGTCCTCGGGTTACTGCAGCGAGGAAGCCACAGAAGGATTTGGGGGAATGTAACCACATAGCTTTGGACCCAGCTGGCTGTACAAGGACCAGCTTAGCTCTTCATAGTGACCTTGAGTTGACGTCTTCTATTTTCAGGAGATGTGACTGAAACCAGAATTACACTTTTTGCAAAGTCCGTATGAAGATATGATCGATGTGGTATGTTGATATCCATTATGTGAAACAGTATGTGCTGTGTGTTGGGGACGAATCTTGGGTTCCTGACTGCTGACAGGGACAGCGCCTGCCTCTTGGTGTTTCCCTGCTTGCTGTCACAGCTCTGTGCTGCTGGTTCAGTACCCCAGGGACAGTCGCCTCCCTGGAGTCACGCTCTGCGGTAATGGGCAGTGATGTGCATCAGTCTGTACCAAGAAATCCCCTCTCTGACACCATGCTCCGGTGGGCACAGCTTTTGTGAGTACCGGTCATAGGTTTTACAGCCTGAGCATCCTCCTCCTCCTCCTCTCTAGTGGTGTTCGTGCGTACAGCCCGCAGACGGACACTGCTCTCCTCGCTCCTCACATGCGTGTCTGATGCGGTGTGCCTGGGATCCTCTCCCAGTGTCATTAGCCTCTGGGTGTGTAGGTGGACACAAGTCCGCCCCGCACCCTCTTCTTTTCGGGCACTCTTTCCTTTTGGCTCCGCTCTCGGTGTCGCACGCCACGCGCCTGCGTGTCACTGCTCGGGCTGCCTGGGCACCCCCCTGGCCGTGTCCGTGTCACGCCTTCTCCACCTTCGCCCCCTCTCTCCTTTCCCCTCGTCTGCGGGGCACCCCCCAAGTCCCCCGGGGCCTGCGCGGTCCCCGCCGCCAGGGCAGCGCCCTGCCCCCACGGGGGCAGCGCTGGGGACCACCGCTCCGCCAGCCCAACGCGGGGCCGCACNCCCCCAGCCGCCCCCAAGATGGTGTCCGGGCCGCTGGTGCCGCCGCCCCGCCCCGACCCCTTCCCTAGCCGCCTTGGGCAGGTAGGCCGGGCTGTGCCGCCTGCCCTGCCCGAGGCCAGGCTCCCTTCCCGCTTTCCTTCGTTTTGTTTTACTCGTTAGTTTTTTTTTTCTCCCCCCAGCCGAAGGAGCAGTTGGACTTAAGGAAGGGGGCAGGAGGGGTGCGGCCCCGCGTTGGGCTGGCGGAGCGGTGGTCCCCAGCGCTGCCCCCGCGGGGGCAGGGGAGGTGTAACGCTGCACATGCTTTTCTCTTTTAAATCTTATAGAATCATAGAATCGTTTCGGTTGGAAAAGTCCTTTAAGATCACCGAGTCCAACCGATAACCTAGCGCAATGCCAACTCCACCACTAAGCCCCGTCCCTGCGTACCGTACATATACGGCTTTTTTAAGCTCCTTTTCTATCACCTTAGTCTCCTTCTTCTGTGAACTTACCTGGGATAACAAAAGAATGAAAGACGGGGTGAAAGCGTCCCAAAATAAATGGGAAAACCGCCACGCTTGTGATTGTTAGTGTTACTTTATACCTGTGTGTTGTATCGTAAGATCTCTTCTGTTGCGTTGTCTTTCCTGTTTGCCTAGTCCTAATTTATGTTGATACGGTGACAGGCCCTGGTCCTGCAATTTGTTGGGTGTGGATGGGCTGATGTGCGTCTGTCAAAGTCCTGGGGAAGGTCTGGTTTCCAATCTTGTGTCTCAGAGTTGAAGCTAGACTGGGGAATTAATAATTTTGTATTGGGATTTGTTGAAACTAGGATAGATTTCTTATTGGTATTTTACTTGTCATTATTTAACTCTGTCCTCCAAGTGCATGCATGGGGATGAGTATCTAGAACTTGACTTTTTAGTGTAAGGCATCACAGTGATGGTTTTAAGGAGAAAGCAAATGCTGTAGAGAGAACATTTACAGGTCTAGTTACACCTTTGCACAAACCTTTAGAAAGAAAAACCTACCAAAACCTGCTGTTGCTCATATGAAGGGATCCCAGGCTGTGAGAACATGGGAGTGGCAGGGACCTTGATGTTCTGACAGTAATTTTAAAGCATTTATAATTGACAGAGTTAAATTCCATTAATGCCGGTGATGTTAGGGCGCTGACTCGTTCAAGGGCTAAACCAGTGGTAGCAGTACTGGAGCACTACTTCCTGAAAAGTTTCAGGAGCTGCTCTGATTTCATACGCTGGAGGGCATGCATAGGTGTGCCAGCTATGAGTGATAAGGAATACATCTGGTATGATTTGGGTAGGCACTCACCTCCATGAAACGAGACCGCTTCAGTGGAGACATAGAGAAGACCGTTTATCGTGTGACTTGGTTATTGCAATTCTGTCCTAGATTCACATTTGACTTGTTATCTCTTTGTTGATTTATGCGGTCCTCCTGTAGTTTTGTTTAAAAACCAAATAAACACATTTTGATACCTAAAATGTAAGAATAAAATTCATGATTAAAAATTAAAAGCCTCCCTTTCCCCTTTTTTTCCCTGACACCTCCATCTCTTTTTGTAGAAATGGGATTTTTTTTACTGTGTGTGACTTTAAGGGTTGCTGTCATGTTAATCTGATGAAATTTCAAAATACAGGTCAATGCTTATAAATCTTGGGTGTAGAACTGTTGTAGTTGGGAACAGATTAAATATTTTGTAAGGTTGACAGCTTGATATAGCATGTATGCGTATGTCCAAGAAATTCTTATCTGAAAACATAATAGAAAAAAGATAAATGTCTCTTAAACCATTCTGCCATAGTGCTTGGAAATAAATGTCTGTTTATTCTAAGCAGTCTTTCTTATGCTGCTTTGTCAGTTGCCAGTTTTATTTTCTGTAAATCTGGGTGATTGAGCAAGTGGTTTACCATGACACAAAGCTTTAATGCTAACTATTTTTGGTTTGTTCAGTTTGGTTGTGTCAGTGATGTATTGGTTGTTTGGGATGGGGAATCTGATACAAGTTCTAAACAGAGCAGTCAAAACTTGAGGCTAAAGAAGTTGATCTTACAGCATCCACTAAATGAGTAGTGATCCGTGGGTTTGAGCGTCCTTGGCCTTCTGAGTATTTGTCATGGAGCCTCTTTTTTCTGTGAATTGGAGCTCAGTTTGTAACATTTGGTAAGTGACTTCATAGCTGGCACCTGAAAATCAATCAAGTGTGTGTATTACTGAGTGATCATACAAATTAGTTTTAATATACTTAATCTGAAAAAATGCAAGTTTGTTTAATCGCATGATCAATGCAGCCAGATGGCATGAATATAAATAAAATAGAAAAATAAAGTGAAAGCTGACGAGATTGTGGATTTGGAATGCTCATCTTTGAAGCTCATTATTCATTAGCCTAAATAATTTCAATGTGTTTAATGCTAGTGTATGCCACGTGGTATTAAATTGAAAGGCTTTCCTAGGTTATCCAACACTTACTATGCAGACCAGCTTCTTCAAGTCTAAGGAAATCATTGTCATTTGAATTATAATAAATTAGTGTCACTTTCTTATCAGTTCTCCTTTAACAGATTTATACAGGGTAATCTTATTTTGGATGAGGCAACTGAGTATGAATACTGGAGTTAACACTGCGTTTATAAGGATTAGCTGAAGTAATTCAAGGCCTCAAATTCAGTCAATCTGGGGAGCTGCATTACTGCTTTGAAGAACTTCTAAGGGTTTGTTGTCTGTTAGTAAAGAAATCTATTCTGCTCTGGCAGGGTCAGGAATAATCTGATTTGGAAACGAGTGAGGTGTAGTTCTTCACCTTTATTATAAGCAGAAGGAAACACTGCTTTTTTTGTTTCATTCCTTTGAAGCAGTTTGTTTTGTGATAAAGGTGTCAAGGGGCTTGGGCATCTAGAGTGCCTCCACTGAAGTAATGTTTTGTGGCTTTATACAAGTATTAATCTAAAACACAGACACTTTGACATAAGAACCCTTGTGTCTGATCTCAGATGTAAGGGGTATCTGGATGTCTTTGCTGTGAAATGACAAATAATTGTGTTATCAGAATTGAAGTACTATTCCAAAGCATTTCCATTGGGATTTACTTGTTCTACATGTGTGGGAAAGTAGTAGCTTGTATTTTAAGTGGGAGTTGTGTGGGTCTGATGGAGAAAAATGTCTCTGTACAACCATCTGATACCAGGCAGAACCTATTTCACATGAGTTAATTTGATAATAATGAAACACCTATTGCCTGGGGAATTATTATCCTGTTTTTGAATAGACAGGTAAAATGTAAAGAGTCGTAAAACTCTTATTTGCTCAAGGTATGTGAAACTGATAGGTGGTCTGCCTCTACCTCCCCACTTTTTCCTTGAAAATGTTTTTAGTACTTGTGCTTCTAGGGTTTTGTCCTGCAAGCATATATAAGCCCCTGGATCATCTGCATTTGGGCTGGGGCTTAAATTTGGATTTGTAACAACAACAAATGGAGTACCAGCTCGTGGATGTTGTTGCTTTTCTGAGCTGAACTGCTTTGTGTAAATTATCCTATAGCCCTGGTGTTTTCTAAAGCATTTTTTTGGCCTATTTCTGTTGCCTCTCTCAGTTGAGAAATGTATTTTACTAGTCTGCAAGAACTGTGCCTGATGAACTTGAGCTTGGGCACCACCAGACTGCTTTTGGGGATTAGCTGCCCTCCTCGGATTTTCAACAAAAGGTGTACTCTGGGGCAATTTGGGGACTTTTTTTGTGCTGTGTCTCTTTGTTGGGCTTCACAATACTGTGGTGTGGTCTTTTTGATTGAGCAGTTGCAGAGAAGGGTTGCTGTCTGACTGCTGCCACCACAGAGAAGACCCTTCCTTATTTCCAGAGTTCAAACAGCAGCCAGGGTAGTGTCAGAAGAACCAGGAGACTCTGCTCCTTGAACTATTTCAGGGCCTGGCTTTTTTGACTCCCAGAAGTTTAACATCTTTATTGATGGTTTGGATGAGGGGGTGGAGTGCACCCTCGGTAAATTTGCAGATGACACTAAGGTGGGTGGAAGTGTTGATCTGCCTGAGGGCAGGGAGGCTCTGCAGAGGGACCCGGACTGGCTGGATCGATGGGCCAAGCCAACTGCATGAGATTCAGTAAGGCCAAATGTCGGGTCCTGTACTTTGGCCACAACTCCATCCTGGCCTGCATCAGAAACAGTGTCCCCAGCAGGGAGAAGGAGGTGATCCTGCCCCAGTACTCTGCCTTAGTAAGGCTGCATCTTAAATACTGTGTGCAGTTTTGGGTACTGCACATAAGAAGGACATTGAGGTGCTGGAGAAGGTGCAGAGAAGGGCAACCAAGCTGATTAGGGCTCGGGAGAACAGGTCTTATGAGGAGAGGCTGAGGGAGCTGGGGCTGTTCATCTTGGAGAAGAGGAGGCTGAGGGGAGACCTCACTGTTCTCTACGACTACCTGAAAGGAGGTGGTAGTGAGACAGGTACTGGCCTCTTCTCTCTTGTGACCAGTGATAGGACAAGAGGAAATGGGTTAAAGCTCCACCAGGGGAGGTTCAGGTTAGATACTAGGAAAAACTTCACAGAAAGAGTGGTGGAGCATTGGAATGGGCTGCCCAGGGAGGTGTGCAACACGTGGGTAGATGAAGAGCTACCATGGATAGTTTAGTGATTAGGGGTTGTAGGGTGGATTGTTGGACTCGATGATCTTAGAGGTCTTTTCGAACCTTGATGATTCTATGATTCTATGAAGTTATGCTGCTCTGACAATAGCTGTTACAGGAGGGTTGTTTTCTACATATGTTGACAAAATACCTAAAGAAAGGAAGTTGTTTATTACTATTATTAGCATCATTATCATTATTTTATATATATTCTGGAGAAAGAGGTTGTATTAGAAAAGGAATTCATGAGCATACTTCAAATTCAGTAATAGTACCCTCTTCCCTCCTTGTGAATTAGCTAGCCCATCTTTTGCATATTCTAGGATTAACACATCTGCTTCTGGAGCTTTGATGTAGTTAACACCTCTGGATTAACACCTTTTGGATAAAGGCACTAACCTTTTTCTTAATCCTGAAATCTATGTAGCAAAATATAATCACGGTCAAATGTAAGCTTTCTGTTCATTCTTCTTTCCTTTTTCTGTTTAAACTTTTTTCTCCATAAGTGAGCATCATTAATGCTCACTTACAAAAAGGAAACAACAAAAAAGTAATAAAAACCCTCAAATAAGTAAAAGTAATCTCGCTGAATATAAATCTCTAATGTGTTAGTAGGAGAATTATGACTTTCAGTTAAGATGCACTTCCTCCTTTTTTAGTTAGTGGTTGATTAGATCTGTGCAGTTTAATTGTAAACTAGTTGATTTAGTTTGAGTATCTTTTGCCTTCTGTGTCTAAACCAGCTCTGTTGAGAGAATGCAAAAGGATGTTCAAGCAGAGCAGACACAGAAAGAACCTTACCAGGGTGAGAGGGATCTGGAGGAATCCATCATTCTGTGTCCTTCAGTGTCTGATGAGAAACATTTGGAAGACAACGTTGGACCTCAGGCTGAAATTGAAAAGGATGGTTTTGTGGCTATGGTTTTGCGCTGTGGAAATGTGGATTCTGGCTGGAGAACTTCCACAGGCATTTCTGTTATCTCCAGGCAGGTAACCAAGTTGTTCTTCATCTGGTCATGTCACAGGGTGTCAAGGCTGCTTATGCCTATGCAGCGGATGAAATTGCATAATGCATAATGATACAATGCATAAGATGCTTGAAGATAACTTAGGAAAAATCTGTTTAAAACAAATGAGACTCGGGCAGTTTCACTCAGGAGTTATATTTGGGATTTGCGAATGCACTTCAGAGCTGAGCAGCCGTCTTGTACCAGAGGAAGTGAAGTGTCAGACAAAATAGAGCCTGGTCTTCCTTTCATCCAGATGTCACACTTAGCTTTCAGACAGTGAAAAGAAGTGGCAGTTGGCACTAACACTGAGGCACTTCCTCTTATCTGGGTGCTATTACTTGCTCATCTTGCTGCTAGCTTTCTGCATGGTGACTTCTGTGCTTAGAGACACAATGATAGATGTGGTTAGAGGGAGCAGACGTGCACTTGCTGCCTCATTTGAAAAAAGACAACTAGTTTATGAATATGGATTTTGTTCATGTAGGAGAAGTGACAATAAGTTGTTAAACTAAGTAATCTGCCTGGTGTCTTTTTTTAAGAATATAAGAAAAGTATTCAGATTTCCCCCTGTCATTTTGTGCTTAAAAACAATTGTTTAATAAGAAGAATGTACCTGCACTTTAGCTTTTGCTGATATTTTTACTTTGTTCTTTATGATGGAGAAGTTCTTCATGTTTTAAAGGACTGAACCTTCTGAATGGAAAGGATGCTAAAAGTTCCCATGACTGTTACTTTTTATGTAAAATCATATTTGTTAAATATGTGTTATAATGAAAAAAGAAAAAAAATTACTGAACTTGCTTTAGCTAAAAATGCCAAGTTCTTTGGTCCTAATACGCTTTCACAACTATTTTTTTTTTTCTTTGAGTATCTTGGCATTGGGCTTGAGACCTTGCAGGATTTTGTAGATATTTTACTAAGATCTTTTATTACTTTTTGGAACCAAATCCGGGGAGGCAAAGTTTGTCTAGTATTTAACTGTTAAACATAAAAATGTTTCAGTAAATGCTATCTAAATGCAACTCCACTTCTTTTTCCAAAGTGACTTTTAGTTAGTAAATTTAGGGTTGATAAATATAGGCCCTTAAATACCCAGTTTCTGTTCCACCTAGACTTGGATTTCTTTTTGGATATCTGAGAATTTTTCCGCTAGTGGTAGAGTATCCTTCACTATAGCTATGGGAACAATTTGCCCAGCTTTAATTGCTATTTAATAAATTGGCTATTGTTGTTAGTACATGTCAGCATCTGACTGAATATCATTATACTGGTTCTATGTGAGACTGAAGATACCTCTTACCAAATTTTAATTTCTCTGTGCAGTCTTTTTGTGCAGGCTAGGTTATCTTCTGTGTGTATTTGGAGTATCTAGACCAATGGAGTTACTGCAAGCCAGATCTCCCAGTAGTTTCCATAATGTGTGACAGTTCCGATTACTATTTGATATTTCAGAGTTTTTCATCACTTACAGTCACCAGAACTGTGTACCATTTCAGCTGAAGTTGCAGCAGGGATCAAATAAAGAGGTAATGCATCCCATTTCCTCCAGCTCAGTGTTCCCTGCGTAAAAAGTTCAAAGACTATTCGCTTCCTAGGTCTCCATCATTATTCTTTGAAAACTGAGTTGTAAATTTTGCCTTGTAAATTTAGCTGATAGTCTAATTGTACACCACAGGGAGACCTCATGTTCCCTGCTGCTGCCTGGGTTCTCCAGACAGGTATCTTCATACCCACACTTGTGTTATTTCCTGCTTGCTTTGCTTTAAGCTATCAGTGGCACAACCCCCTGGTGCTTCTTAGGCTGTTTTCTCCTCATCCGGTACCATATGGCATAGTAGTACCAAAATGAATATGCTAGAAGTGTCAAAATGAAGACTGGCACCTAACTATTTTTTTTTTTTTTTTCTTTAAGGAGTGCTGTGGCAGCTGTCTGCCTGCAGTATGCTCTCTCTCCACACTTAGCATGTTTTTTGCGTCACACCAGTAACACTTCTTGGGCTTTCTCATATTGTGTGTGTGTGTGCCCTCTTTTTGAAGGGGTAAAAATAGTAGTTGATTATTTGTTTACAGGAGATACTAATTTAAAATGTAGTTGGGGAAACTTCATTATTAGTCAGAAGAATTACTTCAACAAAATAATCAGTAGGTTTTTCCTTACTCTGAATTTTTATGAGCCAGTGCTTTTCCAGGTAAGTCCTCTATCTTGTAATTATGACTCTTCCATCACTAGATCTATGATTTTATTTTGGCAGTATTGGAATGCATGTTGTTTGCTAAAGATAGCTGGTTTTCACATCATCAGCAAGCTTTATGGAAATTTTTTCCCCATCTAGGTCATTGCTAAACACTCGAAAGCCAAGAACTGATTCCCAGGAAAACCTGTTAGCAATACATGCACTGAAAAATCCATGTTTAGTTATATTTTGGGACTGGTTCCATCTTTTTAACAGTTTTTCAGTGTGTTTAATTTGTCTTGTTAATTTATTTTTTGTTTTGTACTTAATAAACAGTTCTGCCTTCATTAGGCCATTGCTTCAATTCCATTAATATTATGAAGCAAATTTGTGGTATTAGAAACCTAGCAGGTTTTCTGGAGGAAATTTGTTTTTAGTAAATATATACTTGGTTTAAATGTATTTTGTTTAAAATTGTACTGCATCAGCTGCTGTATTTTTTTTTTCTTGAGAATTAGATAGGCTGAGATGCATATGTGATGAACTAGGCTGTTGTATTTAAACTTTTAACAATGCTTGCATAGAGTAGTTTCCTTCAGTTTGCTGAATGCACCGACTATTGATGAAATAAAAGTATTTCTAATAATTCACTATGCTTGGTGAAACCTAAGAATTGTGTTGGTAGTAGGCATATGGTAAAATTACAATTTAAGATTTGGACTACTAGTCTTCAAAAGAAAAGACAGGACTACTCTGATAAGTATTATTATAGTGACAATAATTGTTAATTGCTGTATGCTTGGTGCTTGTTTCTGGACTTTCCACAGGCTAAATATGGTTGCAGATGTGTTGTACAGCTTTTGCAGATACCTTAAGATATTTGACTGAAAAGACCTTAGTCTATCAGTTGTATGGTTGTCAGTTCAAATCCCTAAACTGTTTTTTTTCTGTTGTTTGGATAAAGTTACTCCCGCAAGTTCATGTATCAAGTACCTGTTTCTTGGTGACTTGGGCAATGGCCTTGCTTCAATGTCACAGCCTTTTAGAGATCACCTGTTGCAGCGTTATGTTGCACCTTTTATAATGTGTCTTTCATCAGGTTCCAAAGACTTTTAAAAAGAAGTAAGTCAGAAATGATTATTTGACTTGCTTGAGAATAGACTTGGAGCACAGGTAAGAACTGGGATGATTTGTCTAGGTTGTTCAACAGTACATTAGAAGTTAGAGGAAGTGCATAAATATTAAGTTGTGCCTCTGTGCCAATAAAGCTTCTGCATTTACATTTTGAACAGAACTGTGAACCACACTGCCACTTAACAGTTAGATTGGTTGCTCCATCCTTTGTTGAGATAAGATGATGCTTTATGTAAGGGGGACAGAGCACTCTGGGAAGATCTATGCACTGTATTCAGGGTACTATGTTTAACCTCCAACCAGGAGAAGAGTGATTTTTTTTTTTCTTGCTTTGGAGTATGGATTAAACCTTCCTAGTAAAAGGAGCATCGTTTAGGCTTGAGCAGGCAAGACCAGGCATTCTCTTATTATTCTCTGTAAATCTACAAAAGCAAAGAAAATAGAGGAAGAGAGCAAATTAACACTTGTTAATGTCTGTCGCCATTATTTGGAGCTGGCAGGGTACTGAAGAAGAATTATATCCAGTTTCTCCATCCTGCATTTGTTGTGGTGATAGAAGGAAGATGGTGAACTTGATATTGGAAGGATACTGGAGTTTGGGAAAGATAGTAAAAGCCAAAAATTATGTCATTCACTTCTGCAAGCACTTGGGATTTTTGCATTGTCACAAAAACCTCTCCTGAAGGTGTTGGGGTTTTTTTGTTTGGTTTTTTTTTTCCCTTTGACGTATCACAGTAAGCTTTTTATAGAAGTTCCTGAGTTCCTGCCCTTGAAAATGGAATATAGATTTCTGTCGTTTGAGCTGGAAGGTTTGTAGTGTGGGTTTTGTGTTTTGTTTTTCTCCTTCTCTTGCCTGTTTTATCTTGCCTGCTTAGTCGGTTTTGATTTTGTGACTGTTGGGTTCATGTATCAAACTTTATTTTTATTATGCAAGTGAAAAGAAGGGGCAGTTTGGCTATAGAGCAAGGGAGGAAAGAAGAGATGCAAATAAAATGGTGGGAGAGGTTTAGAAAAGGAGTTAAGGCCTCTGGAAGAGAGCTGATGGAAGGAAAGGGAAGAAATGGATGAGAGAAGGGTGTAGATATTGAACTGAAGACAACACAATGGTAGAACTTTACCACTTCAAAGAAATAATAATTTTGGAAATCCCACAATGTGAATTCAGAAGTAAGTATTGGAAGCCCAAGTGAGATAATTTGCTCTTTTTTATTAATTTTAATACTGCCGTTAAGAAAGGCACACAAGTAGAGAGGAAGTTACTTTTTGAAAAACAGCAGAATGTGTAGTGCAGTGAATATTTTTCTGGTTTTGCTTTCTTTCCTCTGACACCTTCTGTAGCAGAGCTGATTGCAGGCTGGTAGATGAGTGGTGTGAATAGCAGCCAGAGGAAGCTACTGACAGAGCCCACCTGGATATATATTAACATGCCAGACATACCTTTGTCCTTTTATACATAATACTGTCTATGTGAGAATTCAAGCATATGTGATGATGAAACTGTTTATCCGGTCAAGGTTCTAAGTGTTGTTTTTTCATTTTTGATTTGCACAGTGAGGATCTGGATTATTTTGTGGAACAGAAATACATATATAAATAGGAATCTAATGCATAAAGGTCTTCAGCAGTGATTGCTGCTCATATATCTAAATATGCTTTCTTCAGAAGGATCATAGCCTTCAACATATCGATGAAACTACCTCTTGTGGACACTGTGGACTTCATACATATGTTTCTAACAAACAGTGTTGACAAGATAGTCTCTGGTGAGGGTGGCTGCACATCAGCTGTCAGGATAAAGACAAAATACAGAAACTTAAACCTCTCATTTCAGTCAATGAATTGATATTCCTAAGAGTAAAGGCAGGGCAAAAAGCTATTGAACTGTAAAGTACTGGTACAAAAAACTGAAAAGTTCCCCCTGTCCTAAGATGATGCAAAATGTAAGAATGGTCTGGTTTTTGCACAGTGTTGTTTGAACTATCTGGGGTGGAGAAGAGTAGGCATACTGACCTTACAGGCAAGATCCTTACTTAGTGTATCATATTTTCTTCCATATGATGCATAAAGAAAATACTACATGGTCTTGGATATGTTAATTCTTTCCAACCATGAACCTTTAGACTATGGGTAAAAAAAAAATAAATTCAAAAGCTAAGATGAACAACCAGAAAGCTAGGATGAGCTAGGATAAAGGAAGATATAAAACTGAGAACTTAAAATATTCCCAAAGCAAGACCTTAATGTGCCCTTTGCATTTTTTCTTCTATGTAAACATATTTAAAAAAATATATGTGTTCACAAAAAATGGCATTAGTGTAACATAGCTGAATTCTTGGCCCTTTTTATGTGAGAATAGAGTGAATATTACTTGTTGAGCAGGTTCTGTCAGTGATATAATTCTTTAAATGAAACTTGCAGTTGGGAAAAATGCCAACGTTATGGTTCAACTGGAGGTTCAATTTTTAGAACCTAGATGATAAATTAGTTGCATATTGAAAATAAAAAATAACATCTGCTATAAATGCTATAGTAAAAACAGAACAAATTTTAAAAGAGATGTTTTATTCCATTGGCTTGCACAAGAATTACAGTCCAAACAGATGTGTTCAGAAAGTGTTTGTCTCCTAGAAAGTGTCAGCTAGTCCATGTATTTACTTAGTATGTATTGTGATAAGTTGTGCCTAGAACAGCTACAGAGAATATTACCCTTGGTGAACTGTGGGAGTACAGAGTAGAATGAGGGATGAATGAAGACTCAGTTTGAAGTCTGCGGTCTTCTGGCATCATTTGTGTGTTTTTACCTGGACATTACTATTGAAATTCTTGTATTTCTTTCACTATCTTGTGTTATTATTTGTTTCTTCCACACAAATTACACGAGTAATGTACATATGTCCACAAACTAAAAAAATAGCAAGGTGGATGTGAGAGAGTTCCCAGGAAAAATCAGGAATACAGATTCTTGAATACAGAAATTTAATATATTGGCATTATAACTGATGATGTAGATGATGAAGACAAGCACACTTCAGTTGGAAATATTTTTCTAACTGTTTACTTGCCAATTTCCTTAGAAATGTTATTAATTCTTCAAACATACCATAGTATATTACAGGAAAAAAATGTCAGTGAGCTTGCATCCTTGTCAGTATTGCAATACGTGACTCAGTAAAGATGAAATACTTGGTAAAACTAGGTTGTAGCACAAATGTTCTCTTTTTTAAACTTTAAACACTGAATACAGTGTTAGTTGTGCTAGTATCTTATTTAGAAATATTTAATATGAGAATACTGTAGGTACTTCACAAAATTTGAGCAAGCCTCAGATGTGATGCTTACACTACTGAGGTTAGAGGAAGAGGTGCTTTATGTCTAAGCACATTGTTCCTCATTAAATCATCACAAGTTGTGATATCTGTGTATTTCTTTTTTTGGTGTAAATCTGAGATCTACAAGTGGCTTTTACTGACAAGGTAGTTTTCAAATTAAACTTGAATCTTTCAGTTTACAGGAAGGTTATTATTTCTTGAGGTCTCATTCCCAGATGTTTTTAGCTATGGACTAGATAATAAAGCAGGCCTGGAGTTGGTGGCTTCTGGCAATGATTCTTGCTGAGGACAGGGCATTGCACAGCAAGGGTGAGCTATGAAGGTCTGGCAGAGAACTCAGTGAACTGTGATACAACCTTTGTAACACTTTGCTGACTCAAGGCACCTAACTGGAAATTTATACATTAATACCCACCGATGGGATGTGGTTATGGTTGGAACCTCATTGGATTGCATTATTGTAATACAGTACAGTCAGTATCTTTCTTTTAATATATTCTTGTTCTTAAAAAGTTGGCTACAGCAAAATAGCTCTTAAATATTGAAAACATGTCAACTTGAAATCTGGTTGATCTAAAAATAAAGTAGGAGTAGTTTTGAGTATGCTTGAAAATGTTTTTGTCATTTTTTAACATATAATCATAATACAAACTGTTTACACTTGCCAGTCCCTAACATAATATGTACTGAGAAAAAAAAAATTTACAAGGTACACTGATCTTGACTAATACAGTTACTTCCATCTGTAGAAGATCTTTCTATAAAAATTCCATGGTTTTAATTTCAAATTGACTGCAGTCATGCTTCCCTAACATTCTTATTCCTCTGTTGCCAGTGCCTCTATTCTCTGTGGTGTGTTCAAACTTTTTT
Organism: Florisuga fusca; assembly: GCA_038090715.1. Taxonomy (NCBI): domain Eukaryota; kingdom Metazoa; phylum Chordata; class Aves; order Apodiformes; family Trochilidae; genus Florisuga; species Florisuga fusca. The sequence continues at coordinate 37,681,602 of JAAWXA010000002.1, read as the reverse complement.
GGACAGCCTAAGGCCTTTGAGTTCATATTGTTTGTAAAAACTACAGTTGTAATTGGTGCAGGTCCTGACCAGTGAAGTCTATGTGTATGTTGTATTTAAACCTTACCAGGCTTCACACAGTGTGCCTGGAATTGTTCCACACCCAGTAAGGAATGCTGTTTAGTGTGCCAAGTAAATTAATCATCATGGAGATAGTGAAATGGAGGGGATCCGGAGGTTGCTGATGAAACATGTGGGTCATATTTTTCTTTTCTGCTTTTCTGTCTCTCTCTCTAGGAGGGCACTTCCATCTACACATGCTTTTGAAGCTCATTTCAAAGTATCCTCTTTTCCTCCCAAGTTGTGCTGGCTAGGGAAGTTTGGTAATTTTGTCCAAAAGTTAAATCTGTGAGGGGGTGGTGGTTTAGGGACACCTGACCTGGGGGTGGGGTTCTAGGTGGGTGACTTTGATCCTGGCTGGAGAAAAAAAGCACGAGAGACTGAAATTCCAGATATGTGTAATTCCTCAGTTTTCTTCTGTTTTTAAATAACTTGTGAACAGGACTCTTAGTTTTCCCCCTAGTAGTTAGATTTGGATAGTAACAACCCTAGTGAAAATGTAATTTATGCTGGGAAAATGATAACTTCACTGATACCTTTATTCTTTTTTAAAAATTAAGATAACAATTTAGACTGGATAATCATGAAGAAGTGTGAGAACAGTTAAATGTGAGTGCAAACAGGAGAATCAGTTGCAGGCAATGAGCAGTCAATAACCTGTTGGTTATGACAGACTTGTTCAGCTACTCTCTCCTTGCCAGGGGGTCAGAGGTTCAAATGTCAAGTTTTGTTCAGCGATTTTCCAGTAACGTGGTGCTTTTCCAGCATTTTTGTCATTGTGTGCCCTGTGTTGCTTACAGGGTGCAGGTGGGTGATGCCTGCGTTTTGGGCCACTATAGAGTTTTGTTGTGGTTTCTGACAGCTGGCATTGACCTCTGCCTGAATCCCTGTTTTGGGGTTCTCACTATGACATGGCCTGGATTTCATGTGTCTCTGAGCTCAGACTGGTGTTAGTTGTTGATCTGCAGGTAGGTTGCATGTATGGCATAGCTTACTTTACTCAGTGTGGTGGTATAAATGTATTGGAAGTGTCTCCCTGTGCAGCACCTTCTGCAGAGGACTGTGGGAAGCTGGTAGGAGACTTGGTGTGGATGCTCCTTGGGCACAGAGGTTCTGGTGGAAGTTTTTGGGTTGAGGTACAAGCCACAGGATATAGCTGGACCTTCTAAGCAGACTGGAGCAGCTTTCAGCTGTTAGCTTCATAACTTGGTTCTTATTTTTTCTGTGCTAGTTTTAAAATGGAAGAATTGAAGCCTTGAGGAAGAAGTCTGAAGGAGATGTCAGATACATTCCTGCTCTTTGTGCTGACCAAACAGGTTGGCAGTTAAGTCTGACACTTTTCTGTAGAATCAGATAAGTGGTATGTATCCACCTCTTCTCCTTCCCATGTTCCTAAGAGTCTCTCTCTACCCTTCTTTTTTTGATCCTTACACTGCAAGTGTAAGGGGAGTAGTGCTGCAGGAGATGGACTGAAGAAAACATTGGAAATCTGATTGGAGATCAGATACGAAAATGTCACATGTGCTAAAATTTAGAGATGGTTGAACTGTGACCTCATGTTCTGGAGAGGAGGCTAATGACATGAAGCCTTTTTGGGTTTTGTTCCCCTAGAGCTTAAAGTTGTGGGTTTGTTTTTTTTTTTTCAGAAGTGACATTTGAACTGATTGACCATAAGGGGCGTGGAATCTGTCTCAAGCAAGGGAGCTGGAAAGCTTAATGGAACTGTCAGTAGTAATAGAGAAAGCAGCTGATATAGGAAAAAAATATAGTGCAGTCTCTGGCAGTTTGCTGATTTGGGATGGTGTCAGGACATCAGGAGCAGATGTCTGGGACTGAGAATACCTACTCATGTTGAGTTTTAACTTTCGTTAAATAATTCCCTCAACTAGATTTGATTATTGGGATGCTGAATTGCATGCTGTAAAAAGGAAAATACCAGAATTAAGAAACTGCAGCTTAGTTCTGGAAATGTGAAAACTACCTGGATCTCTGTAATTTTGTCTCCACTTGTTCCGTGCTTATGCATTTTTTTCCTGGAAACATTGTCATCTGTTAATGTCATCTGGAGTAATTGTGTCTATTTTGTTTTAAAGAGTGTTTTGCATTTATGAGTTGGTTTATTCAGCCCACCACCTTTCTGTATGCATTTGCCTATGCTAGGTTCAGAGGTTCAGTTAGGTTATGGCATGTTTATACTGATGAAGGAAAAAAATAAGCACCTTATGACTTGCCCTTCAGGGGAAGAAGTTCTTTTTCTTGAAATCCCTGCTCCTGAATTTCTTCCTGGAATTCTTTTTCTGCATTGTTTCCCTCTCTGTTGTTTCAGGGACTGCATAGTAGGCAAGCTGGGTATATTATACTTCTAACAGCCAGCATGGGGTTTATGAGAGGACTCTAATGGAATTAATGAAGCACATGAAATTATTGCTGGTGTTTTAGTCTCTTAGTTAAGGACTTAATCCTCCCAGTGTATTCAGGTTGCAGGTTTTGGCTTTTTGATGGTCCTTTTTTCATGCTGTCTGCTTGTCACTGCTCAGGATGAAACAAAGAGCAGAGAGGGTGCCTTGTCAAATGCTGCAGTGCAGGAGCAGGGGAAGTACTGAGGAGGGTGGTGAAAGCAGGTAGTAGGATACCAAAGAGCACTGCAGAGCAGGAGTGACCTTCAAGTGTCAAATCTCTGTTAGAAAACAGGACTTTGTTTTCAATGTTTTCTTTTGAGAAATAGGGTAAGTTTTTAGAAATGTCTCAAAAAAAAAAAATCTCTGTGGTTCCAGTTTTCAGTTGGGACTAACATTCTTCTGGGATTTTTTCCATCTGTTCTTTTGCTTGAGCATTTCTGATTTTTATTTGGATGTCTCAGATGCAAAGAATGAGAGGAGTTATTTTGTTGGAGAAAGAAGGGAATAATGGTATATGTTCTGAAGCTCTCAGATCATATCTTGTCTGTTTGAGGTTCTAGATAAGAAAAACTAACTACTGAGGAACAGCATCTATTAAGACTATTTGCAAACACTTGATAACATTTGGAAAAAAAAATAAAAGGAAATTACAAAGAAGTGGTTAAATAGAGATGTAATTAACTGTAATTAACACAGCATTGTTTTTTTCATAATTAGAGACAAGTAAAAATACTAGAAGGAAGAGCTTTTTGAACTGTACTTGAAGGAAAAAAAAAGTTCTAAGTAATTTCTGAAGAGAACTTGGTGCACTAGAGTAATTCTTCTTGCTTCTGCTTTTTAAAGCTGAAGAATTCTGTCAACTGAAGCAGACATACTGCTTGTAACTGCTAGCTGAGGAAATAATTAAGCTATAACAACTTGATCTCTCCTTCTTACAAATCTCCCTGCAGTGTTTCATCGTTATAACTGTGGAGATTCTTGAAGATGTTGGTAATCTACCTTAAATGTTTAGACACTAAGAACATGGTTTGGGGTTCTAGGTGGTGCTAGGATATTTTCTTTATCTAATGAAATCTCTCAAGTTGATGCCATTTCCCATCACATGGAGAAATCCCTGTTCTTTTGCTATATTTAATACTAGTTTTACCAAAAAGAGGAGAGCACAAACCCGACATGAGAGAATCTATAAAAATTTGAAGTTGAGCTGGAAGCAGACTCTAACAGATGTTTTATTTGTTTCATTAAGTTGATTCATTGTTCCGTGGTTTGAAACAACCTTCTGCACAGACAGGTGATTCTGTTTCATACCATTGATAAGCTGTGACATCGTTGGCATGTTTAGGAGAAACTGGTTTTGCCATCATGTGCTCTGCTCATCATTAGCATTATTTCTTCAATACCCATGTACTCGTTTATTGCAAAAGTGAAGAATTTACAGTGTTTTGGAAGGTGTTGGTTTGTAGTTTCATAGCTCAGAAATTCATAGTTTCTGTTACCAAGGAACTTGTTTTTGTTTGTGTGGGAGGGTGGACTAGATCTGCCATTTCTGAATTGCTTTTATAACTAGTGTGATTGTAACTGTAGGAATGGCTGTAGAAATTATGCTAAGTCTTTAAAAAGTTACTAGTGAGTTTGAGCTTTTTTTGTAGAGTGGGCTGGTTGCTTTTGTAGTAAGAACTGTGTTAAATGTTATTTAAAAGTACCTATTTGCCAGCCGATCAGTCAATGTGACTCTTCTCAGTAATTTAATAAGATGCAGCAAGGGGTTTGACAGATACATATGTAATGTAATGTAGGAGGCTTCTGAAAAATGACATTTTTTGTAATTTTAAAATGGAAACTAATGTAGAACTGAGTACTTTGAAAGCTGATTTGTCATGACTGCTGGTGCTCAGTGGAATGAATTGTTCTTACTATCTGTTTCTTTGACCATCCATCTAAGATTCATATTAGAAAGTAGTTGTTAGTGTGGGAGAGGCTGTCTTTTCAGCCTAGCAGAAAGTTGTTGCTCCTAATTGCAGAAAAGCTTGCTTTCCAGGAGTTTGGAGTAGTTGAATGTTGATAATGGGGCATCGAGTTAAGTTTTTGTCTGTGCTGGACAAGCTGTCAAGTCAGAACTACTGTGTATGGTGACTTAGATGTGACCTTGTTGCAGATGAGTGGGATGCACCTCACTCAAAAGAGAGGAGTAGCAATATGCTTTATTGAGGTAACATAAATGACAGAGTTCAAGAAATTTGATGGAATTTAACAAAGGTTAACAGTGGCTTCACATGGTTCAGTATGTCTGATGGCAGGGTTCACCTTATCACTGCATGGAAGAAATATAGAAAGGAAAATTGGGTTAGAATTGAGTTAGAATGATTCACACAGGGGCTGGGGATGCAAAGAGTAACAGGGACACTGTCCTGAGGTTCGGAGTGAACTCCTTTGCTTTCTAAACTCCTTTGTGAACCTAGATGCAGCTAGGTCTGATTTTTGAGACTTAAGATTTGGACAATGGTTTATGTCTGGTGAATTATTTATACCATGTTTATAATAATACAGAGTAGTTACATGAATTAATAATGTTTCATTAGCATTAATCAACCTGCCATCAGTCACTTGCTGAGGATCTGTTGCAGGTAAGAGATCTTTCTACCCTGAGTAAGGAAGAGTCTCTTAGTCTCAGATAAGGCATCTCAAACCTTGAGAGGTTTCCTTGCTCAAGGGGAGAGTCACCTAGTGACTGCAATTCAGAGAGAGCTCAAATCAGATCCATTTTGGTGGTAGCAGAGTGAAGTTAGTTGGCTGCTAGTCAACAGCATAGACAAATTAGATGTCCTCACTTTGGTATCTTGTTCTGTACTTTGGTTATCTTGCATCTTTGGGTTTGGAAACCACCTTTAAAAATTTTCTGAGTCACCTTCACTCCCTTGTATGTGAGCCAGGACTTTTCCAGCCCACAGGTCACAAGACTTGTTGCTCCTTAGTCAGCCTGAACCAAAGTACTGCTAGGGGTCAGGTGTATCTGTCACAGACCTACAGCTGAAAATATTGGCTAGTGGTTCCCATTATGCTTATAGCTACAGAGGAAATGGATCTCTTTCCCATTGGGTGGATGACTCTGCAAAGTTCCTCTTCTACTGAATGACTGACCTGGTTGCATTATTCTAGAACTCTGGTGTTGTACAAGTTATTCTGGGCTGTGGTGCTGACTGCTGCTGCTGGCCAGTGATGGGAGCAAAGAAATGAAGATGACAGAGCAGTGGTTCTGATGTGACACCAAGTAGAGGAAGGCTGGTTGAGCTGAACCAGTTTTTTAAACTGCAAATCATCAGTTATTCCTCCAGAAGGAAGAGTGAGACAACTGATTTTCATTTTACCCAGTTATGTTGTGTAGCAGTCTGGGGGAACATTTGCTGTTTATTTTACAACATTGCAGTGTGCTGTGGTATAAACATGCAAGACATTGTACTTCTATTGAAAATAGGTGATTTAGAGATTAAAGGATTCATCTGATGCTTAGTCTTTTTTTTTTTTTTTTTTTTTTTTTTTTTTTTTTTTTTTTTTTTTTTT
>JAAWXA010000002.1:37612082-37675425 GCA_038090715.1 Florisuga fusca | reverse complement strand
TTTTTTTTTTTTTTTTTTTTTTTTTTTTTTTTTTTTTTTTTTTTTTTTTTTTGATGTACTGGTTATAAAGGAATTCTATGCATTGAGAAATGTCAGAGCTATTTATATATTTTCTTCAATAATGTAGTTCTGAAGTGGAACTGTTTACATAGAATGCAAACAATTATCAGATGATGTTTGTGCTGATTTCATAAGTCTTCATCCATGGAAGTGCAGTGAATGTGAATTAGGTTAAATATAATTTTTGGAAGGGCTTTAGCTTCCAGAGGAATGTCATGTTCTTTAGAGTCCCATATCAATAACTTTCACAGAATTAAATATCCCTGACTTCCTTCCAAATAACAATGTTGGAAAAGGAGATTAGGATAGGATGTAAAATTTTACTGCATAGTTAAGAGGAAAAAATGAACACGTCTTCTCTCTCTTTGGTGGCCTTTATAATGATTTACTAGTTAGATTGCTTTGCATATTCCAGTTGATGTCTGCTGATATAATTAGCATAAATGTATTTTATGGTTTTTGACCAAGCTCATCAATGATGTCTGAAACAAACTTCTTTGCTTTTGTGGTAGCTTGCATTAACTGTTTTCATGAGACCAGAAGATGAGCCACCTTCCTAATTTTGAACAGGGAGACCTTCTCCCAGCTGCTGGTTCCTTTATTTATTGCCACTGCTTTAGCATAATGAATTAGTTCCCACTGAGTCTGATGAGCAGTAGAGAGAATTCAAGGGATGGGTTGTGAACATGCAGCAGAGAGGAAAGAGGGAAGAGGAGTGCTGGTGAGCCACATCATTTGGATGATGTTTTACAAGCAGCTGAGTTTTAGACATGAGGTGAGGGTAACTGGACTGTGTTTTGTGAAGAAAATCAAAGATACATGAATGCAACCTACACTTGGCAGTAAACCTAACACACCAGTTTCTGAGGGAGAGGGAAGTGGTGATTTGTGTCTGTCACTGAGGCCCATTTCTAATCACTCATTTACCACTCATGCTTCTTCCTCAGTCATTGAACTGTTGCAGTAGAGTTTTTGGCTCAATGCATTTATCTGCTGTTGTTTATAATGTGGTGTAATGTTATACAATCATCTGCCACCAGTCCATCAGTTTGGGTTTGGACTTTGGTAGAGCTTGCTCCTCTGTAATGATTTCTGGCAGTAAAGTGGGGGGGAGCAGACAACGGGAAGATACAAACAAGTTGCAAACAGCTTCTTCTGCCACAGCTTGGCTCTTGTGATTTGGAGCCTGCAGGTATTTAGTAAGAAATGACTTTTCATATTTTTTAAATGTTACCTTTTTGACATTTTTCAAGATTTGGAATAAAAAAAAATGCTCTGAGAAAGCACACAGAGAGAAGATGGAATGCCTTTGCAGGCTGATTTAGATTCCTGTGTAATTTTGAGTGTTTACCTGCTTGTTCTTCACAAATGAATTTTTATTAACTTTTATTTGTTTAATGTCTTGTGGTAGTGTTTCTGGCACATTACTTTTCCAGGAAGACTAGAGAAAGCTGGAACTAATATCTTGAGGCTGATACGACCGGAGGAGAGAGTTCTAGGTGTCTGTCATGCACCAAAAAGGAATGAAGCAGGTGCTTTTTTTTGCCTGCTGGTCACCATAAAATGCAGCAGTAGTGATAGAACTAGATCTCCACACAGCGTGCGTGGGAGTGTTGAATGTACAGAATTTAGTAGATTTACGTTTCACTCATAGGTTTACATTTTCTATAAATACAGGGTTTTATATTGTATTAGCAGGTGGTATGATGAAAATCAAGAATATGGCATAAGAGAAAATTGCATGTAGAAAAATTGTACTATGGTTATTCATCTTTAACTGAAAAATAAACCTCCAAAATTCTGACAGCACACCATAAATTATGGTACCTAGTAGTGGTGGAAATAGGAAAGACCAAATGAGAATAGCAGAAGCATCAGAATTATTTTCTACAGTTTTATCCCTCCTTATAAATACAGTGAAGTGCTATGTCATTAAAATAGCCCTCAAAGGTTATGGTTTAATGGGGTTTCTTGAACTGTATTAAGACCATGTTGTCAACAAAAAGGGAGCATCTGCCTTTCATGTTCCTCACTGCTCTTCACTCCTCCTTTTTCATTACTCTGTCCTGTTGGTCAGCTGGAAATGGCATTCAGCTCACTAAAATGGTGGAAGATAGGAAGATTAACCGGACCAAAAAAGATGAAAGTTTTAAGATGAGTACATATCAGGTGTTAGTATTATTCTTGTTAGGTACTCCAGCTTGAAAGTGTGCAAGTTACATCTTTTCTGCTTCCTGTTTGTTCTCAGCTAGTCTGTTGAAACTACACAGCAATGAGGAGAAAGTGTAAGACTCTTTGTAGCTTAAGAGAGTGATATGAATGTGCTGTCCAAGTGTGTTTTTCTGCCAGTCACCTTAATAAGCCTTGAAAGGAGTAACCAACTAATTTTTTTCTTTAAGGCTGTGTTCAAGATGTGAGAAGTAGGAATAAAACCAATCTTCACTGACCTGGTAATGAGCCTCTAGCATATATAGTCCAGTGTGGGAGAGTGTTTTGCTCTGGATGAAGTTTGGTGGTTAATGTTGATTGTAGTGTCAAACAATTCTTCAGAGTCTTGTGTGCTTAATTATAGGTAAACTTACTGAAAACCTTTTGGCACATCCTGTTGCCAATAGACTGCTTGTCTATTCCTTCATCCTACCATTTCATTTCCTGTGTTGATTGTCCCTCTGCTGTTGGCAGCAGCGTGGTCATAGTAAAACTGAGGTTCTGTCTTCACAAACTGTGACAGGCATGACTGTGCTAAATATTTTTCAGCAACGTTTTTCTATTGAAAACTTTTAGGTTGGTGTCATCTTTTTGTTAAGGGAGTTTATTAATCCTATCTAGCCTTCTATATTGCATATTTAATAATTAAAAATTAAGGTGTCATGGTTTAACACTGGGCCAGCAATTAACCAAATGACAGATGCTCTCCATTAATCCCCCTCCCCGATAAAGAAAGGAGAGACAATAAAAGAGATGAGCAGGTTGGAAACTAAACTACACAGCTTCAATGAGGCAGTAATGATAAAAAAGGAAAAATTATTAAATATATACAGATATATAGGAAAAACGGTACCACGTTCCTCCCCCCTTGCCCCCAGTAACTCTCACGTCAGCACCGAGGCTGCAGGGCAGCCCTGGGAAAGTCCAGGCTGGACTCCTGGGGTCAGCAGCAGTCGGGAGCTGGAGGCAGGAACACGCAGACTCAGGTTGGCACAGATCAGGACCACAGGCAGAGGAATGGATGGAATCCTCCCAGGGTGAAGCAAACAGGGACAGGCAGAGAAGGGTGAGGGTGAAGTGGTTTGACCCTTGTGATCCCTCAAATTTATACTGAGTATGATGTGTATGGGTTGGAATACTCTATTTGGTCAATTTTGGTCACCTGTCTTGTCCACTCTTCCCTAAAGGAGGGTTGCAGGTGCGACCCCTTTACTCCCTTTCTCTTTCCAGAGCACAAGATGTTCCCCAGAACCGAGCAGTGTTCTTGGTTCTGCACACCATTCTCCAGCCATTACTATAAATATTTAGCATTATCAGTCCTAGAAGCAGACACTGTCTGAGAAACTTGTGTTAACTTCAGCAAGTGCAGGTACTTACAAGAGACTTAGCTGAAAATTACAAGACAGATAGTTAGGTCTATCCTGGCCCAAACCAGGACAGAAGGAAAAGCTGAGTAACAGTGAAGACAGTTTTGTGCTCCAGGTATTTTGTTCAATAATTGCTATATACAGAATAGTGCAGATTTTATAGCATAGAATTTATTATTTTGTTGTATGACTTAAGATACATTTCCTGTGACTTGAGGGTTTTTTACAATCTGTCTTAAAGCAACTTTGGTTTCCAGTAAGCAGTGAAAATGAATTGGAAAGAATTCTAATGGCCAATTTGCTTGCATTGACATTTTCTCTTTTTTTATTTATATGCAGGTCAACTCTGAAGTTCCCTGACTTACCACTGCAAGCTGTTACTGTTGCTCATGGGACCATATTCACCTGTGAGAAACAGACTCATTAGGGTTCACCTACATAGATAATTTCCTTGGCTTTTAACTTGGAGACATGCAGCTCAAATCCTTCAGGTTGAGATAACAGACGCTTTTTGTCTGTGTAATTGGCTTAAGATACGACTGGAAACTCCTAAATTCTGTTCTCTCACTGTTAAATTGAGCAAAAAGCAGCACTTAAAGCAGCTGAACTGTTCTACAGCTACTCTAATTGAAGCTAGAATAGTCCTGTAATTTGAGCTACTCCTGTTTGCAGTCTGTTTGCCAGTCTGATTACCTGCATAGTGTGCCTGATATTCCCACCTGGAGGTGTTTGGGCCATCCCTTGTCTTATTATCCAGCAGTCACCTCTTCCTTAGCTTCAGCACTCATGCTGTTGTTCAGGGTCACTCTCTGTGCCTTTGTTATTTGTTTCATTAATATTTCAGTCCCTGAAAGTATATTATCTCCAAGTGAAATCTGAACTAACATCAACTCTGGCATAAAAACTCAGGGTCAGATTTGTTGTCTCATAGCTGAGTGCTTTTTTGTATACAGACTGTAATTTTTGGCAGCAAAAAAGAGCTCTGAAAATCTGCAGATGTTTGATGTATGAAGGTTCATCTCCCCAATTGACCATAGTATCCAGTAACAGTAGTGCAGGGTTGAGTTAGGGTTATTTCTTACCAGTCAGGAACACAGGTTGTTGGAGGAGAGAGAGGAAGGGTTGGGAGGCGTAAGTCAGAGAAACATAAACCAACTTCACCTCTGCAGATGAGGGTTTGATTTATCAGTGATACACTGTAAAGAGGGAAGTGATATGAAAGGTTAGGGTGGGGTTAGTGGAACATACCCCTAGGCAGGGGGTGTGTACATGTGTTTATTGGTTCCTTCCTAAATTTCTGTCTAAATTTCTAGTAATAGTATCCATTTTTTCTTAAGGCAGTTCAGAGAACAGGCTCTAGTTGCTGAAGGTGAAGGGTGTGGGGGTATTTCTAAGTAATAGATGTTTTTTTTGTTTAGTAGTCCCTTCTGGGCATTGACTGCTGGGCTTGAGACTGCTGAAATTTAGTAACTGCAAATTGCAGAGAATTTGGATTATGGATGATAGTATTTTGAGATGAAGTTTTGATTTAAAGCCATCTGACTCACGCAAATTCAGTGGGATGTGGTTTTCTTTAAACTGTTGCGTGGTGGTGCTGATACCAAACCAGCAATTCCAGGCACCCTGTGAGTGTGTTATTGGAGCATTATTTTAGGTGACTGAAATTTGCTACTCTCTCATTATGAGAACCAGGCTGTCAAATGTTTATATTTGATTTATTTATGGATGGTGTAATAACAAGTAAAGTCACTTTGAAAGACTTTGAAAAATCAAAGTCAGGTCCCATCTTTTCTTTGTGAAGTCTTTGTGAAAACTTCTGCAGAAGATGGCCAAGGAGCAGACAGAAATATCTACAAAATACTGTCCTTCATCAAATCTCACTTCATTATTGTTCTGTTTCTATATGTGACCTCCCTGGAAATGCATCCTCTGTGTCTGTGTGTCCCTGCGTTAATTCTACTTGAAGTAGAGATCACTGAAAGATTAATATACAATAGTGGCAGTCACTGCTGGACTCGGTGTTCTGAGCAGCTGTGTTCCCATTCAGTGTTGCCTTCTTTTTGATTACTTTCCTTCAAATAGGTCTGTGGGATGCTTACATTCTGAGAAAACCATCTATAGTGTGTTTAATTTTGTGGAAGAGCAGTTGGTTCAGCATTTCAGGCTTCCTGAATTTGTTTGGCTTGTTGGAGAGGTGTATTTTTGATATATTAGGCCATCTGCTAAGGTGTTTATTTCATACTGCGAGCACTTTGTGAAAGATGAGTTGATGCTATTTTTGATGAGAAGGGTGCTTGCTGAAGCTGTCAAATCTCATGGAGCCTGTTGCAGAAAGTTTCAAGCAAAAAAGTGGTGTGTTTTTATGGAAGGTCAAATATTACTGTATCACTTACAATTTTGATGCTACAATAGTGAAAAGAAGTGAGTTAATTTTTCTCAGATACTTATTACATCTCACCTAGTTTGCTTATAGGTTCTCCTAACAGTTGTATCTCTGGATAGACTTAAGGTGCCATCCAACTAGAATAACCCTTGAAAAAAGGATGATAAAAATACGTGCGTTCTACTCGTTTGCATCCTCTTGGGATGACTAGGTGAGATTTAAACATTATAATGTAAACCCCATTTTAGCTAGATTTTGGGAAAACAAAAGATTAGTCTCTTGATTTATGATAGCTGCCACGTTAATTGGTAAGGTTTGGTGTTTTGTTTTTTGCTAGTTAGGGCAGATCAATACTACATAAAGACTTGGAGCAGAGCAGCAGTTGTCCACACAGGCTCCACAGTCGGTCTCTGTAATTCTGCTTTCTCAAAGGAGCAAAAAAAGATGGATGCAAAATGACTGTCCTGTGGACGTGGCTTCTGTAAGAACCAGTTAAGCAGGAGAGACCTCTGTCATACAGATCACTGCCTTCTTCTCAGGTGTGGAATGAAATTGGTGTTGTGACAGTTGTCTCCTGTAAGTTACCTGTATTTTGCTTTATAATCACACAGAAATATGTCTTTCTAAAGTCCTTGAATCACAGGCAAATTATTTTTATTTTTATTCATTTTATATATATATATATAAATATATATATAAAATTAAATGTATTTTCCTATTTGGGAGGTCTGTATTTAATCTGTGATTTCAATGGAGCTGGATAATAACATTTCCAAAATTAAGATTCCTTTTATTTCCCCCATTATGTTAGTGCTAGCCTTTCCTTTCTCATCCAGCTCCAACAAAAGTTGGAGACTGCTTAGCTATTTAGTAGTAGTGAATAAAAAAACCAAATAAAAAGGAATGTAGCAGGGACTACTACATGACAGAAAGTAGCATTGGTCAGACAGCAGGGTTGAAGGGCTGTGAGCAGTATGTGCTGTTTATGGTGTCAGTATCAACTGTGTATCTTTTATTTATGTGTTTGCCCCTAAATTGCCCCTAAATTCTCCTCAATGTGGCCATACTATGCTAAAGCACAGATTAGTGTGAGGAATGAACATTTCCATACATCCACATGAATTCTAAGCCTGATGGGTAAAAATAGATGCATTATTTTAAAGCCTGTTTTTCCTTCTCAGTCTTACAAAGCAATGCCTAAGCAACTCTCTTTGAAATTAGAAAACTAATACTAATATTTATCCTTACTCTAATCTGTTTTTACCTAAACAAAATTTGGGCAGCATGTCTGTTGCTGACTGTATAGATTTTCAGGCCATTAGAAGTAATTGACATGGCAAGCAAGAAGTTGATGAACTGATGAGCTAGGCAGCAGCAATTGTAGCATCTGCAGATGCTGAGAAAGAACTGACATTTTAGTTCATAAAGCACTCTTGCTTCTAAACTTAAAGATTGTTTGGGACTTGACAAAACAGGAAAGGAAATGTCTCTTAAAATTTTATCTGTGGGAGAGTTCTGTGGATGTTGAAATCATGAAGGGCATGATAATCACGAACAAGTCATCCATCTGTTACTGTGGATACTACTTCCTTTATTTCTTATCTCACATTTTAGATGTGGAATACTTCTAAAACTATCCAGCAAATTGTAGCTTAGCTTGACTGTTGTGCAGTTACAATAATACAGAGAAATTACTGTTTTAAAAATCCAGTTTTCTTTCAGAGGTGCTCTTAGTCAGTAAAGCTTTTAATGAATACTGCAGTTCTTATGTTTTTTATGTAAAGAAAAGATAAATTGAGGAGACTCAATGAATTAAGGATGTTAAACAGTTACTGAAATGTGAGCATATTCTTCCAAGCAACTGTCTTTAAATGACAACTTCAGAGGTGATTTTTAATAGTCAAGTCATTGACTGTCAAGTATGTATGTCATGTTTTATCTTTATTGGCATGAATAATTTCATTAATCTTATGGCTCAAGGTAAAAGAGAAAAAAAGAATTCAGCATTTGCATAAAAATTCATTTCCAAGATGGCCTAGTAAGATACAGTTTCCTAAAAATGAACTATTTCTGTGTGACATCTCATTCAATTACTGGGATCATAAACTTTGCTTTTCTTTGACACATTTATTTCCTAAGCTATAATTCCTTTCTATTTCTTTTTAAACTACAATTAAACCAAACCAAACAGGGAAGAGAACTATAGAGTAGTTTAATTCCTTTGATTTCTTGAAAATGTCCTCCTTTTGAGGATCATCACTGAAGAATGCACCCTGGCAGTTAATGGAGGAACACTGGAATGAAGTGGAAGGAAACAGGTGTTTTAAAACTCAGAAATGTTGAGAAGGTAGTGAAATGCTTCTGTTGGTGAGATGCTTCTGGTTTTGGGCTTATATGATGCTGAAATGTGTATTGGAGCATGGGTTTTGTCACGTTGTCTGGAATAATAAATTCAGCAGTGTGAGAAGGGGAAATAATGAATTGTTGTTTTTCTAATATGGGAAGAAGGTGAAGCTCCTATCAAAGTTTTAAGTCAGAGAAGACCTTGTGTTGTTTCAAATGAAAGTATTTTATGTGAGAAAATTGCATTTTTGTGGTTAAAGGAAAAGAAAAAGTAGATAATGAAGTATGTATTGAGAAATTGGTATAGGAGAAAAGGAGTCTAATGAAGAGCTGGAGTGGTGTTTACAGAGGAAAGCTCATCTGTCTATCAATGAGAAAAACTGATAAAAAATTTCTAAACAGCTGAAACCAAGGCAAGCCTGCTGTAGAAACTTAGTATACCTCTCCATCCAGAAGTAGTTGCTGTGTTAAGTCACTGTATCATGAAAACCATTTTATTGCTTTGAGATTATGGAAGATTTTTTTTCTGTAGTCACAGGGTTTGTCTCTGCTACTGTGCAGTATTTTGGTATCCATACCAATTTTAAACAGATGAGCTCTGAGACCCAGACCAACTGAGAAGCATAGATTCCCATGTAGGCTATTTTATGAATCCAAGGAAGTAATTAATACAATTCTGCTTTCTAGAAGAGATTTCTTTAGTAGGTTGAGTCCACAATTGAAGATTTGACTGGGATTGTGGTTGTCCAGTTGCAAAAGTCTTTTTCAAAGCCTCTATCACATTATGAATTCAAATCTGATCCATAAAACTAACTGAATGGGGAAGAAGAGTGTGGGGAGAATTCAAATCACTAGGTGCATCCCAGAGTCCTGAGGGAGTTGGTTGATGTAGTTGCCAAGCCACTCTTCATGATACTTGAAAGGTCGTGCCAGTCCAGTGAAGTCCCTGGTGACTGGGAAACATAACACCCATTTTTAAGAAGGGTAGAAAGGAGGACCCTGGGAACTACTGACCTGTCAGCCTCACCTCTGTGCCTGGGAAGATAACAGATCCTCCTAGAATCTTTGATAAGGCACACGGAGGACTGGGAGGTGATTTGAGATAGTCAGCATGGCTGTAGTATGAGGATATGGGTATGAGGAGGGCCACAGAGATGATCAGAGGTCTGGAACACCTCTTCTACAAAGACAGGCTGAGAGCACTGGGGTTGCTTAGCCTGGAGAGAAAGCTTCAGAGAGACCTGATAGCATCCTTCTGGTGTCTGAAGGGGACCTACAGGAAAGTTGAGGAGGGACTGTTTACAAGGGCATGTAAGAGACAGGATGACAGGCAAAGGTCTTAAACTAGGTAGATACAGATTGGATACCAGGAAGAGTCATAGAATCATTGAATGGTTTGGGTTGGAAGGGACCTTAAAGCTGATCCAGTTCCAACCCCCCTGCATGGGCAGGGACACCTCCCACCAGCCCAGGTTGCTCAAGGCCCCGTCCAGCCTGGCCTTGAACACTTCCAGGCAGGGGACAGCCACAACTTCCTTGGGCAACCTGTGCCAGTGTCTCACCATCCTCAAAAAGATGTTTGTTACTATGAAGTTCAAAAGAAGTAAAAGAACTAAAAGTAAATAACCCACAAAAAGTAAAAAAAATAAATAAAGTAAAGTTCAGAAAGAATTTCTTTACTGTGAGGGTGGTGAGACACTGGAACAGGTTGCCAAGAGGTGTGGGAGGCCTCATCCCTGGAGACATTCAGGATCAGGTTTGACAGGTCTCAGAGCAGCCTGATGTGGTTAAAGCTGTCCCTGCTCACTGCAGAGGGGTTGGACTCAGTGACCCAAAATATTTTATGATATTATGAAGAAATTATGCAATGGTAAGATTTGGCAGTCCTAGCTTGAGAACTTCTTGGAAATACAGATTAGACAACACTTAAGTTTCAGATGGTTGGTTTCTCAAATGTGTTCAGAATAAGAGGAGAAAAGAGAGTTTTATTTTAAGAGATTTGTTTAATTTTTGTTTGTTTGGGGTTTTTTTTAGTTTGTTTGTTTGTGTGTTTTTACTGGACCCTACCTTTGGATGCATTGCCAACTTGGATCTGAGCCTGAGGAGTGAGCAGTGCACCATGTAATGGATGTGCAATTGAATGTTGAAATGCCTAGAAAAGTTTGGATTTTTTAATAGGTTTTTTTGCTTGTTTGTTTTCTTAACTATGCATTTCTACTGCAGAATATGGAAATGCTTAAATTGACTGGAAACAGGAAAATTAAAGTTTTTAAATCGAGTGATGTGAGTAAATTATGTGGAAAATGCTCATATCATATGCTTCTGATATTTTTGAGTGCCTTTGAAAATTATTTTGGAGTTTAGTTTATTTTTCTTGCCTCCAACTGGGATAATGTTGGAAATGTCAATTTTTCTCATGGAAGACTTGTAGAGCTGCTTGTCCTCATTCTTAAGTTCTGGTGGTGGTCTACTATACTATCAGCATTTCATCACTTTTAAAACCACAGTTACTACTTTTCTTAATTCCTTCTTGAATGGGGGACAAAAAATAAATTATGATGGTCTCTAACAAAATATATATAATAGTTATTATAACGGTGTATTTAACATACATTTATAATAATTGCAATATATATAATAATTATTATTATAATAACTGTTCATACCAGTGAAGGCAAAATCTGGTTGAAATAGTTTATTGGTGTCTGGATCTTTCTGTTTCCCTCCAAAAATTCAGAAGGCAACATAAATGCACTTCCTAATGTATCATACAAATTCAACCTGACTTTTTTTTTTTTGGCTGTCAAGCTGAGTGGAAATAGAAATTAAAAATTATGGTTGTTTAATAAAGACACATGATTACAGGCTTCGTAGAATTTTAAAATTTATTCTGAGGGAACACATTTTGAAATAGAGGAAGTAAAATAGGAGTACCATCAGGCTACATTAGTAAACAGATGATTAATATAAAAAATCTGGTAGAGTAAAACTGTTCACGGTTTGTGTATTAGTTATATATTTTTTAATTTTTTTTTTTTCATTTTTTTTTTTTTTTTTGGTGTATTTGCTGATGGTTAGGATTTGGTTGTGCTTGTGCTTATTTTTGTGTTGTCTTTTTGGTTGGGTGGTGGTTGTGGTTGGTGGTTGTTTTTTGTTGCTAGGCTTTTTGTTGTTTCGCTTGGTTTTGTTCTGTTTTTGGCTTTGTTTTTGGTTGAGGGTTGCTGAATTTCGGTTGTGCTTGTGCTTATTTTTGTGGCTTTGTTTATTTTGGTTATTTTGTCTGTCTTTGTTTTCCTCTTTATTTTGCTGTTTGCTGTGTTTGGTTGGTTTTGTTTAATTTTTGTTTTGCTTTTTGTTTGTGGTGGTTGTCGGGTGGTTGGTTGCTTTTTTGTTTGTTTTTTGATTTTTTGTCATGGGTTTTATTTGGCTTCGCTTTTTTTTTGTTTTGTTGTTTGTTTCTTGTTGGTTGTTTGGTTGATGTTTGGTGGTGGTGTTGGTTCTCTGCTATAGTTGTTTGGTTTTGGTTTCTTTTTCTGGTGTGTTTAAATCTGTTAAAGGGGCAGTTTTCTACCTGGTCATTAGAATGCCTATTTTATTAATGTTAATTTAAAATCCCGACAAAATTATGATTTTTCTCTAATTTTGGAATAACAAAAATTTAGCTGCTTTGGAAGCCTCTCATAACAGATTTTTGATAATTTCTGAATGCCACTAATTTGTATCTCTAGAATGACACAGCTTCACCCTGCTGCCTCCTATCTGACTGCTCTCCAAAGAGTGTGTTAGTTTGCATCGATGTTGATCTGGAAATTATTAAAGAAATTTGACATCGTGGGTAAATGTGTGCTCTGTGAGTAAGAACAGTAAAAGAAAACAGGACATGGTGTAAGATTAACCAGTTCTAGAGAGATTAGTGCTTTTATTTCCCTGGTTGCAGAACAAATGACTTTTGTTACAACAGCTTAAAGATAGCCCTGTCCTTTTGATGCAGTTACATGGGGCTTCTCAAATGGGACACTTATCATTCTCTCACTTCTGCTCTGCTTTATATACATACATATATATATGTAAAATATAATATTTTTCCACTTTCAGTTAGTGAAAAAATCTGGTCTAGGCTTCTTCTGTGCTTTTTTATGATGATCTGAACTGGATAGTAACTTGCATCCACTGGTCTGTGGGTGCAAGAAAAAGTTTTTGAAGGTTCCTTCTTTTTTTTTCTGTTCCTGTTCCTCCACCTTCTTGGTATGAAGTCTTGCTCTGCTTGATTTGACAATTCCTTGTTCTTTCTCCTGGCTTTTCCTGTCCTTTTAGCAGCTTTTAAAATGCATCATCACCCCTCTTCTCTTGTGAGACTGTAGCTGCCTGTGCAGTTTACTTCTCTCCATCTTTTCTTGTGATGCCACTTTGTGAAGAGTGTAGAGGGAAATTGTGCATCGAACTGTATCTCTTGAAATGCAGTGTGATAGGAACAATGTTATGCTCAGAATGCCTCTGAAAAGTTCCTGAGCTCTCTGGAGTCACAGAAAAGCTGTTTCGTTGACATGGCTGGTTTTTGTTGGGCATTTGGGTCTTGTTTTTCTGTAGATAATTCTCTTAAGACTTTCAAAGCTGACAAACTTTGTGTGGCTGGTTCATGTGGGACAAGAAGGAAGGGAGCATACTTGAAGATGGCAATGCTAAGGCTTTCCAGAGCTGGTTACATTTTCTTCCTTAAAATTGCTGCTGGAGTTGTACTGGAAACATATTGTATGCTTTTGGAGACAACTAAGTGTCACAGGTACTGAAAACTGAAGGTAAAAGGCCATGATAACCCTCTGTTTTACCAAGACTATACATAAAATAGGTTAATGGTTGGCTAGAAGGTCAAAGAAACACTACTGCTGTAGCTGTGATCACAAGGATGTGGCAAGATGCTGTCTCTGCACATGTGGATTTGCAGAAGTTGCTGTTCTGGGATGTCATTATGCTGTAAAAAGGTGTATTCTATACTTGAGTGGCTGGTTACTGTCCCTGGGATAGTTTTATGGCAATGCAAAAGCCCTTCTTCCTGGAGCTTACAGTCATTCTGGGAGTGCTTTGCTGGTCTAGCATGCAAAGGTTTCTGAGCTGAAGTGCTCAGAGTGTTTATCTAACTTAATAGATTCTGTTCTAATAGACTCAGAGGAACTTTTCCCCTGAATTCTTTGGTCTTGATAGGAAAGATGAAGTTTCTTGCAGCTTTTTTTTTTTCTTTTTATATATTTATTTATTTATTAGCTGCTCTTCCTCTTTTTGTTAATTGTTGAGCTGTACTGCAGTAACCTTGAAACAAAGTATTGACATGAGCAAAGCTGGGACATACAAAACCACAGAAGTTTGAGTATTCACTGTTTCTGAATACACAAATTCATATGACTTATAGTAATCCTGTCTAGAGGAACAGCAGCAAACAGTATGCATTCCAAATGCCCAGATTAGTGCTATTAGCCAGGTTGTTAGGGCTGGGTTTTTTCAGTAGATGTTAAGAGGATAACCTGCATTTGTGTGATCTGCACTCTGGTCTGTGGCAAGTCCTCACAAACTGTTCTTCATGTGAGCCAGGAGGCTGCTGCCTGTCACCTTTTGGCAAGCAGTTAGATAGTTGTTCTGTGTAGTATCATTGGTAATTTCCACAAAGAAATGGAATTTGACATCTGTGTTATTGTGAAATATCCGTTTATTTGGAAAAAAAACAATTCGTGAAGCTGACACACTCAGTTCCAGACATTTTCACTTTCATTTAGTGCACTTGGACAATGCAGTTAGTTTGTTTTAATTTGTATGATCTTGAAATCCTAGCAGTTGGTTTGTTGTGGAATGGCTTTTGTTTATCCAGACTTTTTTTTTGATCTTTGTGGTTGCTGGATTTTCACTGGCTGAGTGTTTCCTGATCATAAATAAATGATCATCAGTAAATTTTTTTTTTCTTTATTAGAATTCATTAGCAGAGTGACCTAATAGAATTTAGACTTTACTTTTCTCTGCTTCTTACTGTTTTCTTTTACGTGAGCTTACATAGTACCTACCCAATATTTATTGGGAACTGAATGTTCAATTTCCTTGGCTGGTTTTCAAAATTACACTCAACCTCTGTAGGTAAAATATTACCACAAAGATGAAAATACCACAGTGCCTTTAGTTGAGCTCATCCCTCTCCAAATCAGTGTCACCTGTTCACAAGACTAGTTATGGGGAGTTAGCTTGTCTTTCAAGATTATAAATGGAAAAAAAAATGGAGCAGCAGTGTCATACTTCTCATTTCCTTGCTTTAATGTTATCTGTGTGAACCTCACAGTTACTCTGGAAGAACCATAAGAGAATAGCTCACACATACCCTTAAACGAAGGTAATGATTGAAGTAACAGTACCTTATAAAGTTGATTTATGAAAAAAAATTACTTTTTTACAAAAATTTTTTTGTTTGCGATCTTGATTTAAGATCAACCTGTTCTCTTCTTTAAGGAAATGTTAAAAACCTTTTTAACAGAATCACTACACCATTGCAATTTCTTTCAACAGGTACTTTGTGCTGGACTTTGAGACGGGGATTCTGCAGTATTTTGTGAACGAACAAAGTAAAAACCAGAAGCCACGAGGAACCTTGTCTTTAGCTGGAGCTATAATATCGCCCAGTGATGAAGTGCCACACATGTTGGTGGTCTACTCTGCCAATGGAGAGATGTATAAATTAAGAGGTACAGTGCTGCTTGGAGTGCCAGCTGAGTTTTCTCTCCCATTCCCATTTTTGTGCCTCGTCTCTCTTGTCTCATTTCTCTTTTACTTCCCTATGCTGTCAGTAGTGGTTATACAGCCATGTTGTTACATACTATATTAGAAAACACAGTGGAACATTAAGAAGAAAAGGCTGCTTTCATGGCTGTCCACAGCACAGCCTTTGATTTCTTGTATTGTTCTTCCTTGCCACCCTCCTGCAGATAATGTGCAGTTATGAATATGCTGCTGAGCCAGAGAAGGAAAAAAGAGCCAGTGAAAGACTGTTATGATACTCTTGTTCTTTTTAGTCTTGGGATAATTAGATGAATCTTTAAGATAAAATTTTGCTTTCCCTTTATTCTGAATGTAAGAAAGAAAATATACGGTATGTAAGAGTTACTTTAGAATAGGTAAAAAAAAAAAAAAAAAAAAAAAAAAAAAAAAAAAAAAAAAAAAAAAAAAAAAAAAAAAGAACCAAACCAATTTGGACACATTTTATCTGTTGGCTAGCAGGGCAGAGTATGCGGGACTCCCCTGTGGTACAATGTGATTTATTTATGTTTTATTTTATATGTAGAACTTAGAGAAGAACAAACAGAGAGGGTTTCTGTTACAAGATTTGGAATTTGGATAGCTAGAAGTCATGAGCACTTGTGGTTTTGTTGTACTTTTCCATTCACTTGAGATTATCAAATACACACAATATGCTGCTTTTAATTCAATGAGATCTAGGAATTTGCTTCAAAACAGCAAATGATTTTAATGCTGAGTCAGTAAGCACTGAGATTCTTAATAGCAGAGGAAGTAAGAGAAAATATTTGAAATTAACCAGTCTGTTGATAGTTAGGAGTACTGTAGTAATGTTGTGGGGTTTTTATTTATTTATTGTTTTTTTATTAAAAAACCCCACAACCAGATCTATCTCCTAAATATACTTATTGGTGTTACACAAGAGCCACCAGGTACACACTGCAGACAATCTTTTCAATAATTTTTAGAGCTGTTTTTTGAAGTTGTATGGGGGAAAATTTTGCTTTTTCATCCCTGTCTCTTTAAGTTGCGTGCGAATGACACAGGTTTAAAGAGATTTGGCTGAACAACATTGAAACAGAAGAACTCAAGTATCTGGGGAACTGGTAGCTTGTCTGGTAGCTGATTGACAGCCTGAGTGTAAAGGTTTCATCAATTTGAATGTTACAGTGGGGCCCTTATCCTTCAAAGAGAGATGAGTGAAGCAAAAGCAGATTACATTTTTTTTCAAAAAAAGTAATCTTGCGGTAATTCTGCTTTTAATAACACTTGACAGAGCTAAGCTAGTAAGTTCTCTTCTGTTTTCTCTTCCAAATCTGACCACACTATCTTAAGCTGAGGTTTAGATGTGTTGTACTTTTGAACTTATATGTTCTTAAGTAGTGTAAATGAGAGCCTGTAGTGTATCCTAACCAAGAAATAATTTCCTCCCTGTCCCCTTTACATTTTGTAATGCAAAAAAAAGAGCATTTGTTGATGTGTGCTTCCCTGTGTATTCTTGTTTCTCTGTTCTAGCTGCTGATGCAAAGGAGAAACAATACTGGATAAATCAGCTTCGATCCTGTGCCAAACACCACAAGGAAGGTAATTCTAAGGTAAATAATTGAGAGAGAATTAATTATTATATTTTAAGTGGTGTAGGTGAAGAATAGCATGATCCAGATGGTAGGCTGGCTGCCATAGAAAGTGGGTTGATGTTCCCAGGTTTATGAATAAAAGCAGTGAGTTGTCATGCATCACTAACTGGAGCAGGCTTAAGTCAGTTGGGCAGTCTTAATAATTTAACATCCTGTTATGAAAAATTAATGAAATGCATTTCAGATGCTGTCAGTACATGGTTAATTGGGTGGCTGGATTACCAGTTTATTAATAAGTATCTGTGTGATGTGCTGATCAGTATTTAAAATTGTTAACTGGTACTAGTTTCATTTAATTTAGTAATATTTAATGGCTCTTACAGAAGCTTCATGTAGATGTTAACAGTGGTCAGTCTTCAACTTCTTTAGCAAATCTGAAAAAGGTCATCATATCAATATTTGTAGTATTTATTTCTCTTTAGAAGTGATGTCAGAATTTTTGTTCTTAGGTAAGTATTTTGGAAAGGGTAAAAATGTTTGCACTTCAAAAATAGTGGAGTGATGGGTTGAGGATGTCCCCTGCCTCTTAAGTAGCAATTGACATGAATCTGTTTAAATTATAATGCACTTTGAAAATGGGAGGTATTAAAAACAAACTGACAAAAAACCCTAGTAGAAATAAATTATTGTATTTATTCTTTATGTTTTTGGTGTTAATACAAAGTCACTAAAAAAAAAATCATTTTCTTTTTAAAGTACTTCTGTTGGTATCTTTGCAAGCGTGAAAAAGATTGCTTTCCTCATGACTAGTTGTTTACTGTATTAAAAAAAATGCATGTAACTGCAAGAAGAAATGATCCTTCCCTGCCTTGAGGTGTTGAGGATATCAGTCCTGTATTAACCACAGTCAAAAGTCATGATCCTGAGTATCTCTGAAAGTCAGACTTTGAAACGATGGGTGATATTTGGAGGAGGGTGGAATTTGTTGAAGTGTGTGAAGTAAATTTTTTTGGTGTCTTTTTGAGACTTGTCAGGAAGCAGTTATGCTGTAATTAAAACCCTTTTAGAAGGCAAATAATTACTGGGAAAGGAGCAGAGAATAAAAGGGAAAATGTACAGCCTGCGCTAACGCTGTGAAACACTTTTTCTTGAATACTTTTATCAGTCCCCTTCCATTTCTGAAACAGAAACCCTGGAGTGGGGGAAAGTACTTTCCATCACTTTTGTTATTGTTCTGTACTTGGTGATGGAACTTGGTGAAATGAAACTTGAGTACACTGGAGTATTTTTTTAATTTTTTTTTTTTTCCCCTGATGTTGGGAATAGAAAGGGCAAATCAGGGAAGTACAGTGTTAGTAGTATAGTTAATAGTATTTCCTAGCTGTTAATAATAATATGAATATGGGGGAGCCTTCAAAAAGAATGAGCTGAAAACAGGTTCCACGTAAAAGCAGATGAATAAGAACTGAAGATTATTATGGGTTGCTTTGGATAGCAAAAGTGTATATATTGCTCTGAAAGGCAGAATGTTATTAGTCTTGACTTAAACGAGTGGGAGACTCTTAAGTATAAAGACAGCCACTGTCACAGAAGATCTAAGATGTAACTTTTTGAAACAAGAAAGACTTAGAATTGGATCATCTCTTTGGGCTCGTTCCTGTAGTCTTAGATAGTGACGTGCCACTGCTGCGGCTTTCTTCTGGTTTCTAGGCTTTATCATGCAAGAAAACAAAAGGATTTCCTTGACTTGAGGGGTAGTGGGCATATGTAACTTAGGAAGCAAACAAATGATTATTTCAAACAGCAGGAAGAGGGTTCTTGTGTTTTTCATATGAGAATGACAAGTTACAGAAACTTGGCATAGGATGCTGGAGTATAGATGGCTTTTGGCTGGTACAGTCAGTCATACATTTTAATTACCTTGGATTCATTTAGTATAAAATGGAAATACTGAAGAAAACTAATATATTTTTCTTATTTGTGTGTTCTAAGTCTACATTTAAAATCAGACTAGGTCACTTTTCACTTGTGCAACACACTTATTTCTCCACTTTCATAAGCCACAAAGCAAATAGAGAATTTGTATCTTTTCTATTTTTAAACCTCAGGAAACAAAGTGCTGGGAGTTTTATGTGCTTCAGATGAGACTGCTGATGACTCTGCTTCTTACTCCAGAAGTGTACTGTGCTTGAAGCATTATTGTGCTTATCTGCTCCTAGGACCTTTTCTTTTCACAAGATTTGTCTCTTATTTTTCAATAATCTTTTTTCCTTTTTCCCCTCCTGTCTTCTCAGTGTTAGAGTATTGTCCGAGAGGCAGATTTTCCTTGACTGTAGCATTGCAAGTGCTAACTTGGATTTCACCTAAAATTAAGCTTTAAAACTTCTCTCTGCTTTTCTCTACAAAAGCAAGGGATCAAAAGCTTTAATTCTATAATGATTAGACTTTGGAGATCAGATATTGGTTACAAAGGAGTGCTGTTTGACAGAAAGCAGGAGGCAGCAGAAGGACCAGACAGGAGAAGAAAATGCATTTCTGTAACTTCTTTTTTAAAGTTTTCCTTAAAGCTTCTTACTTCAAAACCACTACCTGGTAGGACATAAGGGAGGAAAAAACTACTGCATTTCTTTGTGCTTTTTTAACATTTTTTTTCCTTTCTCCCATAGATCCAGATACTTCAATAATTATTAGCATGGAAGTGGAAACGTGCTGTTTAAAATCTTTCCAATTTACATAAAACAGCAAATTGCTCTTTTAGACACCACACTCTTTCTTTTATTCCAGGGGTGCTAGGGACTGGAATCCCACACAAAAATCTGTAATGGCACAGAGAATGGTACATAGTTTACTTCATTTTGCATAACTGGGGGTTTGACAAAAATTTGTATTTTTGGATTTTGTTACAGTAGCCTGTTCATTGGTAGCACTGTCATGATGTGCCTTGTTATTCTACCTGCAGCAGGGCTGAGTCTCTTGTTCACTGCAAATTATCTGTCTCTTGCAGTGCTGTCATGAACAGGCAGATAGGTAGATATTTATTTGTTTTAAGCTTGTGGAGTTTGAACAGAATCCAAGCTCTCTGTTGGCTGGTAACAGGTGTGTTTCTGCATCTGGAAAGTTGGAGCCTGAGTGTTTGTTCCCAGCTTCTCCTACATCTCAAACTCACCTTTTTTTGCAGAAAGAATGAGGCATAAATCTCTAGTTATTCTTCAGGAGCTATGCACTTAAGAAGGAGGTGGGATGGGAAGTGTAAAATATGCAGTGTGGGGTATATTTTATTTTGTGCAAGTGGGATACAGGTTAACTGGGGAAAAATAATGGGACAATCAGGCAAGCAGTGGGAAGGTAAATTCAGTTAAGTTAACCAATAAAGCAATTCTCAGCTACAGGTCATTCATACTGGAGAGAGAACACATTTTGAAAATCTTGAATAGATATTATTGGAAGGAAATTCACAGGAAAACAGGATAATGTTTTTTTTAAAGCTGGAGCTGTGTCACTATTTCTGTGAAATATTCAGAGAGCATTCTTTCTTCCTGCTTGGATCCAGATCAGCAGTGGTTTCCACTGTTTTTTAGAGCTGCTGCCTGCTTCAGAATGCTACTGTTTAACTTGCTGGCATTGCTATCTTTAAATTTTCAGCTGGGGACAGGAGTTGCAGAGGCAATTAAGCAGAGCAGTGATTAAAAAAAATAAAGTTGTATACTGATGACTAAATTTAGTTGTGTCCTAATGAATGGTCCAAAGGTGAGCTATACAGCTAACAAGTGGATGTAACACAAGCTAAGTCTGTCACTTTGCTTTAATTAAATTTTACATCTTAATGATAAAAAAGCAGTAAAAGGATAATGTTCTCTGGCAAATAATTCCCAAGGTGAAAGATAGTCTTAATGTTCTTGGTATTCCCATATAAGTCTCATTTAGCTTAATTACAAACTGCTCAAACTCCACAGAGTGCCAAATCACACTGTTTTGGAAGAAGTCTTATATGTCTGGATAGGGTTGCTGCTCTTAAAATCTAAGTGAATATGATCATGCAAGTTTTAATTAAAGCATTAGTCAAATTGGAATTCTGTGATATAAAACGCTGCCAAGAAGTAGGCTTATGCATATTTTTGTGGTAACTTCCAAGAATAATAGTTTCATACCCATAAATTGTCACAAGCTTGTATGTTCTTCTCTTTTGTATTCCTTTTTTTCTTGACTGTTTAATGATGGTGTCTTTAAAAGCACTAGTAAAAACAAACACATGGGGTTTTATACCAGCTCTTAATTCCAATGTGTCAATCAGTTGCTGGATTGGCATATAACCTTTCTGTTTCTCTGTATGTCTCAGGGAAGTGGCAGGGAACAGGAAACTTCATCTTGTGATAACTTTCAGCTTAATTCTGTGCTAGAATAAGGAGGTAGATTCCTCTTTGTTCCAACCCCTGGTTTGGAGCTGCACAAGTGGGCTGCCGAAAATTGGATGGTGTGGTTTCATGTTTCAGCTCAACTTATCTGCTGGTTCCCTGCAGCTGTAAATGGCAGCCCAGTTCCCTTCCTTCTGCTGCCACCCCTTGTGCTGGCTCTGTCGTGGTTCTGCTTCTATGGTAATTTCCACATCAGAAACAGGAAAACTCACATCCTCTTAAAAAGGACTTAGTTACTTGGCCAAGCTCATGGAGGAATCTGATGAGCACTGACGTAGGGGAAGCTGGTGTCAAAGTCCCTGGTGGCAAAGCCTTGCTTTCTTCTTTCTCCTGGATGGAGGATGAAATGGATCTGGCCAAAATGTGACTTTTCAGTGATTTCATCTGAGGCTTTGTATTTAACACTGAGCCAACTCTAAGACCATGTGTGTCTCGGAGGGACTGACTGTCCTGTACTCTTTCCCTTCAAGCACTGCTCCTGATGCCTGTTGTAGCTATCATCCAGCCCTTTGGAAAGGCATTTTGGGGACCTAAATCAGCAGAAAATTGCGTATTTTTGTCTACATCTCTGTTTTTCTTCTTTTTTGACTCCCTGGAGTGGCTCTCCTTGAGGTCAAATGAACCTGAGAGCTAGCATGAAGAGATGGTGGAGAAAAAAGTCCACACCTGCCCCTTTCAGTGGCAACTACAGTAGCAGTTTTAGCTATGATGTGAAACAGCACCTGAATGCCTGAAAACTTGAGGTCACCATTTTATCAAATCATTCTGAGGTGGATGTGTAATTTTTCTCTACAGCTGGGAGAATGGCTATCATAGAGCTTCAGTGGCCCTTCAGTTTTATCTGGTTTCTTCTTGCCTTATTTATGAATGACCGCAGAAATACCTTTAAATTTCTAAATGGATTATTCCCATCTCTATATGATAAGTCTGTGTGAGTGCTGGTTTTTTTTTCTTTTGTGTACACCAATCCTCTTTTTCTTTTGAGCAAGTTCATCCTTTGCTCCTCTGGCATGCTTGTCTGTTTAGATGCCTTCTATAGGTTAGTGATGAGAGAGGGAAAGGATGGTGCTTCTAATTATAATGTGCTTTGGAAATCCTCACAGTGGTGAGGCTGAGAAGGAAGCAGTGCTTGGCTGTAGATACGTGTGTGTTTGACACCTTTCTAACTCCCTTCAGAAGCTGCATAAAGATAAGTTACAGCTCTCTGCTTCCAAAACCCTTCTACAGAAATGGAAAAAAAAAATCAATTTAGGACTGAACATGATCTTGCTTAAATGAAATAAATGATTTTATGAGGGAATTTTTATCGTA
The DNA here is from genome assembly GCA_038090715.1 of Florisuga fusca. Lineage (NCBI taxonomy): Eukaryota > Metazoa > Chordata > Aves > Apodiformes > Trochilidae > Florisuga > Florisuga fusca. Next base: position 37,652,999 of record JAAWXA010000002.1, on the reverse strand, counting down.
GTCTCTTGCTTAAAAGCAGACATGTATTTCCTTACTGAAGATGATGAAGCACCGTGATGGTGCTTTACACAAATGTGCAAAGCGTAGCATCAAGCTGGTCCCTGAAGTCTTGATGATATGTAGACTCAGTTATTTGCATTTTAACATTTGTGAATGTTTACTATGGAAATTACACAGATTTCTGTCCATATTTTTCTCTTTTCAGTGTTTATTTACCTAGGATGCATTGGAAAAGTAGATGGGAACTAAAATACCGAATGGTGGTGTCTCAAAATCATAATTACTTTCTGATCATGTGTGACTTCTTGGGACTGTAAAGCTGTGTGCAAGGACTGGTTTTGTTTTATATATAGAAGTATATAAAGAAGTATAGAATAGAAAGTAAAGAATATAAAAGTATATATAGAAGTAGAGAAGTAAAGGAATATCATTACAGTATTTATTTATTCTGTAGAAAACATCTGTAGCACACAGCCTGTGAAAATTATGATTCTCATCCATAAACAGATGTGACAATTCACTTCAGAAATTAGTTTATTGATCTCTGGAACATTGCATTTATTTTTCAAATGAAACAAAACTGCTTCTGGTAAGTGGTGAAAAACACTTTAGCTTCTTTGTGAGCAGGAAGGGCAATCTCCAGAGAGAATGAATCATGAAAACATTAGTATAGTAGTAGCTTACTGTTCTGCAGTTATATTATTTTAATTGTTAGGAATTTTGATATACAAATGGAAACATTAGTTGTACTGGGTTTTTTTATGTTGGAGATGGACAGTATGCTAAAATAAAAATCTTAAACCAAATCTGTTAGCTAAACATACTTCAGCTATCTTTAGGCCATTTGGTTGTAATGCAAGTTATAAATTAATCTTTTATAATCTTTACTATTATTTTATTAGTTTAATTTTATTAGCATGCAAACTGTTTGAGCTCTGGTAAACTTTAGCCTCAGTAAAAAATATTTTTAATGATTTAATGTGGATTTCTTGACTCGTTATTGGCACCATGCATTACTAATTGTTGAAGAGCTTATGTATTCCTTTCATTAGATTTTCAGAGTCTTTTAACTTATTTATTTGCAAACCCGAAAGCAGTAGGTCAAGGTATGTTAATAGTTAGAGGGGCAAATCAGCCATACCAGTGGCACTGGGGTGAGGAGCAGGGGAATTAGGAATGAAGATCCATCAGTTACTGTCATTGCTTTGGTTTCCTGGGAGGCTGACTTTAATGACTGTTATAGTATGATGTGTAATAAGAGTGATTTTAGCTGTGGAAAACATTACATAGGTTTTAATATTTTACAAAAGTGGAATTTTTTTTTATTTTTGTACATCTGTGTATCAATGCAAAAGAGATGCTTGTCATTCCCAGTGTTTAATCTGAAGAAGTTCTGTGGAAGAGGAGTGAAGTATTTGGCAGGGCCATAGGTGTTGACAATGTGTTGTAGAATTCTAAAGTGCATCAGGGGCTGAGCTGTAGTTTCTGGAGAGGACTCTTCTGGCAATGGCAGGAAGAAGCTGCCAGAAGAAATTAGCTGCTGCCTTTGCCTCCTTGGATGAAGCAGGCATAGTGCTCTGCTGCTGTTCTGTGTGGCACTGAGGAGTGAAGCACAGCCCCACTGCAGAAGATTTTGTGTGTCTGTAGAAATTGCCTCCTGCAGACATTCACCCACACTTGGTGTGTGACTGCTTCTGAGAGTTGTAAGGTGGGATTTTTGCATTTATCATGGGCCTTGCCTAGGGATATCTTCATGGGTAGCCAGAGGTCCTGGTGCTGAGCTCATTTAGGGCTTGTGTGTTACAGATGTCCTCTAAAGAATAATCCCAAATTAGATGCTAGAGGATTTGTGTTGTGAGCTGGTGGAGATTTCTGGCACATTGGTCAGAAACACTGGGTCACTAGGTGGATGAATGTATCATGTGAGCTTGTATATGTAGAGTTTTGGGGTTACATAGTATCCCTGTATGAAGACAGCCTTCCTTGGCACTACTTACTACTAAAACTATAATATATTTATAATATAAACTATATGTATTGTTCTTCCTGATTTTTCTCTCATTTGTACTGATTCCCAAATAAATAAATGTCTGTCCAGCAACAAGAGCTGCTTTGAGCTGTCATGTGCCTTTGCAAAACTTAATGAAAAGCCATTTTAAATGCACTGTGGTTCCAGAGAGTGATCATTCTGCCTCAAGCCACATTTCAGTATAGTTGATGTAGCCCTGTGAGTTGTGATATGAACTGGGGCAAATCTTGCAAGAAAAAAAAAAAAAAAAATCTAGGTTAAGAGACTCCTAAAATGATGAACTTTCCTCTTTCTTGGAAATGTGTTCATTATTTATTTGTGAAACTAAACCATTTGAAAAAATTGCATCTAGCTAGCAGATTTTTTACTAATAGTGCACTCTCAAATTTATGACTTCCAAGCGTAAATGGGGTTCACTGAAAGGTGTATTGTGTCTTATGCTGCAAAAAATTGAAATGAACCTGTTGTTTCTTTACCCTAAATTTAGATTAGAAGTTTTCTGAGGCTAGTCAGCTTAAAAAAAGAAGCATCAGTAAATGTATTCTGCTAATTTACACTAGGGATAGCTTTTTTTCTGTGAAACCTCTATTTAAGAAAGGAAATTCAGTCACATCCTGCTTCCCTCATCCCTTTCCTTCTCTCAAATACCTTTTCCTCTGGCTCTTATTTTAATTGAAGTTATGTCTAAGCAATTCTCTTTCAAATGGAAGATGAATTAAAAACCTGGCAACCTTCTGTGCCCTTCTGAGAAATTCCACCCCGTCTTTTTTTTTTTTTTCCTTTTTTTTTTTTCCTTAGGGTCAAATCCTGTTTTATATGCAATTGTGAATTATCAGCCAGGATGGATAGTTTGGAATGTCTGATTCTGCAATTGCCTATTCTTATAATCTTATTAGTCATGGTAGTAAAGAATATATTAGTTGCAAAACTGCGTTCAGACCACCATTCTTGGAAGTGTTTATAAATGTAAATCCAGATGAGTGGAATAATGCTTATTTCTATGAGTACAGAAACATGCATGCTGGGAATGTGATAACCCTGGTTTTAAACCTTCAAATGCCTCCAAGAATCTGACTTGCAGTTTTGTCCGGGGGTAGCAAAGGGATCATGTTACTTATTTCACTCTTCCCTCTTGGCAGTGCCAGGTAGTCTGCCTTGTCATTTACAGTCAGTAAATGGTAATGTGATGCCTGACTATAATTCCAGTGCTAGCAGGAACCTGTCCACATTGGATTAAAAGTCTTTTAAGGAAGTTAACTCAGAATTGTGAAGTTCGACCTGTAAGGGATAAGGAGAGAGATTATACTTAAGAAATATTTTTGTGCACTTGGCTCCAGGGCCAGCTGATGGTAACTGTCTCAGCAATGTTGAAGGCTTCCATCATCACCTGAGGGGGGTTTGTAGGAGAGGTGAAATGCTATTTCACCCATAGAGCTCTATGTTTACCTTGCTTTCTTAAAGTGCTGCTAAATGTCACTCTCTGAAGTGGTTTGTCTTCCATTAGGTAAGAGTTACTCTGTTTCAGTTTTAACCTTACAGGTGCAATCAACAATTCAAACAGGAAGGAAAAACTTTCCTATTGCACTTTTATATCCCATGGTGCTTTAGTGCACGGCTGAGCTTGACTGAGAGCTGCTGTCCCAAAGACCCTCAGGAAAACCTGGGCTTGAGGGCTGCAGAAAACAAACCAAGATGACAACACTGACAAATGGTTAAATAACACAGAAAGAAAGTTCAGACTGATTTTATTGGTTGTATGTTAAGAGCATTCACACTACAGATACTGTGGCCTTTATTCTATCTAGGGTTTATCTCAAGCTTACTCCAAAATGTAGTGAGTCTTTAAGCCATGTTTTGTTTTGAGTGTTAATTTTAAAAATTGGTGTATGGAGAAGTGTTACCAAAATTACAACTCTTCTGATGTTGAAAACAGCACTGTATTATTTCAGAAGGTCATCAGGTGTAAGCATTAAGACCTTTTTTCTTCCATACTGTTTAGAACAGTTTGGTGTCATATATATAGGTCAGTGGCTTCATAAAAATATTTGTGTTGGCATACTTACTACTCTGTCTGCAAAATCCTTCCTAATTTTTCCTAGAAATTGTAAGAACTTAGCAGCATGCTGGGATATGTATGAGCTTGTCAAGATTTTTGTGGGGGCCAATTTCAGACAATCCAAGAAACAAAGATGATATCCACAATGTTGCCCAGAAGATCCCTGCTGAGCTATGCAGGTGGTTCAGAAAGAATAAATAAATCCTGAGAACAGTTATAACTTCAGGTTTGTGAGAGAAGCAGATCAGCACAAACCTGTAGCCTGAACTGTAAATGATTTACTTAGATAAAGGTTGCTAATACCAGCATCCCCTTGCTTGTTCTAGAGCTCTTCCTCCTCTCGAAGTAGAAGCTCATCTCTGCTGCCACCTGGGACTAATGCTGCATCTCCTGGTGGCCAGAAGCATATGAATCAAAGTGGGTCAGCTGTTGTAACCATCACACATCACAAATCACCTGCAGCTGCTCGAAGAGCAAAGAATCAGCGTTCTGGTCAACTTCATGAAGTCAGAGAGGTAAGAGAGAAAAACCTGCTGTTTTGCTACAACTTTTAAATGCTTATTTTGCATTAGAATAAGCAATCAAGTCTGACAAGTCAGCAGTTCTCTGTATTTCTAACTTTATCTTTGACTGATTTATTTTGATCCTCTCGCTGAGCAAAAAGGTTCTGGTTCAGCTTAAATCTTGTCCATGCAGGTTTTTTTTTGCTAGTGTTAAAATCTGTGTGCACATGCTTAAAAGATTTAAGTTTGCCCCAGCTGCCAAACTTTGCAGTGGTGCTGGTGTGTTTGAGGAACTTCTTTTTTTAAGCTGCATTGAGCAAAACCTTTCAGATAAGAAAGAGATCCCTGAAGCATTGAAATATAACTAGAAAAAACCCTGAACTTTAATAAGTTTGAATGAATTATGCTTGTTTCTTAAGGCTGTAGACTTCAATTTGTTGTCAAGTTTCTGTTGTTGGCCTTGTGGTGGAAGAATGCCTTGTCTGTGTTAAACACATGAAAAGCAAACAAGAAAGCATGTTTCTTTCTAAGTGTGTTCACCAGGTTTAAGAAGTATAGCTTGTATGCTGATTTAAGTCTGTCTTCCAGACAACAAAAATACTGTGGGATTTTAACCTTAAATATTATGTCAGACTTCCACAGAAGTTGCCTTCATCTTTCTTTCATCCATTGTTATTTTTTCTTTGTCTGAATTTCTTGATGTTCTCTAATAGTGCCTTTGTAGGTCCCCCTCTCACCTCTTCTACCAAAGAAATTATTGGCAGTCTTGCTGCTTGAAAGCATTCTTTTATCACATGCTTTTAAAGTGCCTACCCCTATCCTTCAATTTGTAGTCTCAAGAGTCTCCTTTTAAGATTATGCTCCCTAAATATTTTATAAATGGAGGCCTTTTGTATTAAGAATTTGAATAAATTCTTAGTGTGTGCACACAGTGAAGACTTAAATTACATATCCTGATGAAGAATGCATGTTTTTTTGTTTTATCCTCGTGACATTAGAAGTGAAAGAACTTCATTTGTATCCCCTATTGTATTAATGGTCATACCTTGCTCTGAAGAGCTTACTGTCTGAATGTCACATGGGTTTTCTTCACATTGCAGAAAACACACATCTGTTTGTTTTTCATGAGAATATCTTTTCTTTGCCTACACATCATCTGCCCCAAGTTGCTTCTACCTTACTAAATTTATTTCCTGTCTGAAATTTAATTTAGAGTGCACCTTAAATGTATTAATAAAATAAACACCAGGAGCTATTGCAACTTTGTCAAATGAAACTGAGTAGGCCCAGAACGAATTTAGAGAATTAGTTCTGATCATAGTAACTCGGGAAGAGAAAAACTCAACAGATTGCACTTGTGAAGGAAAAATAAATACGAGCCTATAATAAAATAGAGAATAAGTGGCTAGGCATCATCCCTGCAGAAAATGCCTCAACGTTGCTGACTCATGTTTTTTGCATTGTCTTGCAATGTGACATCATTCCAAAAAGTTAAATATTACAGGGCTTTAATCTGTAATTGTGGAAGATAATTATTTTGCTTTGTTTGATGTGAGAGCTACATCAGCTGTGGTACCATAGCCTGTGAGAACAACTTATAGGGCTGCCATAAAAAAGTCTTAGACATTGAACATATGGTACTGCATGAAGTTTAATAGAAATGTGTTTTTCAGGGTGGGGAAATGGTGTGAAAAGAAGCAATTAAAACTTTATAAGAAAGCATGCGAACTTTCAACTATTTGTGTATTAAATTTTTTTTGTGTGTGTGTTCTGCTTCTAATAGAAGAGCTTATCAGTGGAAAAAACAATCCTTCTGCCCTCTTTCACAGTCTTTTAAAGTGGCTGCTTGACCAATTTTGTTTTTATCTTGTGAAAGGATAAATCTGGTTTTCCAGATTAAGGAAACAGAGATTTCATTTCAATGGTGTGCTTTGTGCATTTCCTTTTCACCCTTTTCCATAGTGAATGCAATAGACTTGGGTTTATGCTACCTGTTTTTTCAGGGAATATTCTTTCTCCCTGTATGAATCAATGGTAATTGTTAGATGTACCTTCTTGTGTTAAATTCATGAGAAGTGGGTCCTTTGCTTTGTGGAGTGACCTTCACAAAAGGGTGCTTAAATCTCTTCTAGTCTTTTTTTTCTTTTTTCTTTCTTTTTCTTCTTTTTTTTTTTTTTAATTTTTTTTCATTATTTGAAGTGAGGAGATATAGGAACTAAAAGTACAATAAGCAAGAGGTAATTTCCTCAACACCTGAATTTTTGCTTTTTATTTGCAAGCTTTTTGGTATGATTTGGAAGAGACAGCAAAGGGACTATGGACCTGTGTTAGTGTTCCCCTTATAGAATGAAGTCATTGAAGCTTTGATATGCAAATAAGCTCTTTTTTTGGTAACAATGTTATGGTAATACTACAGTATTATATACAAGATCTGTGAGAAACAGGAATGCTGCAAAAGGGACATCCTTCACTTGGGACATACGGTCTTTGGTAGCTTGGTCAACGTCCCTGGGAATTGTTGAACTTGAAATTGCTATTCAGTTCTGGACCAGTTTTTCTTGATTTGGCTGTGTTATTTGGAAACAGTGAAGCATATCTGCATGTTGCAAATAAGATGAAATTTACTCCTCTATTTGACATAATGCAATGACATTGGTTGTTCTTTTTTGCCTTTTTTTTCCTTTCATAGGAAGCATAAACAACACATAGTTTCCTTCTGTTGTTTGTTCTTCTGGCTGATTTAAATTTTTTTTTTTTTTTTTTTTTTTAGTAGGACATGAAAAATTCTGTAAAGGTAGCAAAAGAAATTTGTCCATACCAGTTTATATAATGTGATATGAAAGCTAAAATTCACCATATGTTAACTTGGGAGAGCTGATCTGCTGTCTTCCATTTTATTCAGATTTATTTGAGGTCCTACCTTTTTGTTTGGGCATAACTTATCATTTAAGGGTTGCTTTCTAACTATTTCTTAGTAAGTGATTTTATGGTGTGTGGCTGTGAAAATGAATTCTGTTTTTTGAATGATACGTATTATTAGCCTCTTAGGAACGTGCGATAAGAGTTGTGCTTGCAGAATTCCTTACTGCAGGTGGCTAAAATTAACTGGAAGAGGAAGTCAAGTGGCCACATCACACTTCATATCAAATTTTATCTATTATTGAACTAAATAATAGTGGCACACATCATCTCGGAATGTTACTCATTTTGGCAGAAAATGTCTTGACTATTTCATGACCTCTGCCAGTGTTACCATTGTTGTTAAAGAACAAATAATTGCTAAATGTGACCACTTTGTAGTAACTTACATGTGTTATTTACTGAAGTTTACAGAAATTAAATGGAGTTAACCAGAAGTTGTCTAGAGAAATGGTTTTTTTTCCATATCTCAAAGAAGTCACCAAGGGGAATTTCTGATTCCTTTGAAATGTGGTGTTTGTGACAGCTGTTGGTACTATACAGGGGCCTAGTCATCAGCATGTGTTTCTGAACATCTGGTCTGGTCATATCCAGATTTCATGGGGTCTCTACCAGAGTGATATCTATTTTTTGTGCCAGTAGGCAGTTCCAGTATTTGGAAAGGATTGCTTTTTGGTAAGATGACAATCCTGATGCTGATTGCATGTCCTTTGCCATTTATAAACGTGGTTACCATTTCATTCCTGCAGGGATTATACAGCTGTCTGATAGTTCTTTGCTTTCTGCCTTACACTGTAGGAAAATCTAGGACTTGTATACAGGGCTGAGTGGATTGAGGTTTCCTGCCATTTTGTGGGGCTGCAACTGTTGAATTTTATGTGGTAACTCGGAGAAAAAGATGATTCTAAAACATTTTAGGGATTTTCCAGGGAGAATTGAATGTCTTCAGGTCGCTGCAATATTTGGATAGCAAAACTAGGAACCGTGATTAGCTACTGTCAGTGAAAAAGGATGCTGTTGTGTGGGGACTGTTTATTCTGTTACAGAATTACAATACTGTGCAAGCACCATTGCAGGTGAAAAAGCAGATGCAGTGCTGGAGTTATTCAGAGAAGCATTCAGACTTGGCAGGACTTTCACATATGTGAACACACAGAGAAATACACTAAGCTCTCTGAGTGTGCAAACTTTGTAATCTGTTTAAGCTGTAAATTAAATGATAATGAAACAATTTTTGTTTCATGCCAAATTTTACTTTTCAGCTTTGAAGAAGTAAAATTTTACTTATTTCAATTTTCACAGAAAGCATTTGTAGTGTTTCACTTTTGAAAAAAAAGTATCCTATTTTCTGTTCTCTTGGACAAACAATATGGTGGTACAGTGAGTGGCAGTTTTGGAAAGAGAAGAGAGAGAACACAGAACAGAACTAACAGCCTTGGTTAGTTAAGGATCTCAGTGTTTTTCTGTACTTGTATTTAAAATGTCTTCCTCCCATTCCCCCACTATACATAATAAATTAAAGGTAATTTGATCAACTTTAATCAAGTGCATCATATCATAAACAAAATATGTAGTCCATAATTATAGGTGGATGCTGGTCAGAAAATGAGAAATGTTTCATAATAGGTTAGATCTTTGTGCTGCTACATCTATACTTTATATGTATTGTATGGTACTTTAATTTGTCAAAAATCATTGTCAGAATTTTTTCACTTTAATTAGCAGGGTGTGGAAAGCAGGTACTCACGTGACCATATTAAAACAGAATGAGGAAGTGCTTGCAAAAAACCCAAACCAGAACCATAGCTGTTTCCCAGAAAACAGTGATTCCTTCCTGGCTAGTGGTAGTGAACAGAAGATGACAGAAAACCTCTGGGTCCACTGAAGTAAATATTAAGGGAATGAGGCCTTAAGTCTTAATTCAGCTGTTGATACTTGTTTGGCATAGAACATACTCATGTCATTTATACTACAGCTATTAGTATTTAACCATGCTTAGAAACTCTTTTTGAATTGAGAAGCACTGTAATATAAATTTGTGTTAGTTACCTTTAACAGGTTAATTGCAGTGGAGGTGGCTAATATTGAAATAATTGCTCCCAGCTGGGTTTTAAAAGGGGCCATTATAATTTGTTTAGGGGCACTAAACTTGTTTCAGTATAAATGAGTTTCAAAACTAGCAGGAGGGCTAAAAAGGGGCAGCTGCAGATGTTGTCATTGAACTTTCTTCTGAATTTGTACTGGCCCCAGTTCTAGAAATCTGTGTTCCTCCTACAGTAAGAAGATATGAGTGCAAGAATGCAGAATTGTTCTGGCTGCTCAGCAATATTAGTTCGGCTGCTATCCATACTCTTATAGACAAAAAGTAAATTTAGAGCAAAGAGAACAGATTAAATAATTTGGTGTCTCCTGTGGCATTTTCCTTGGAAGCTATTTGACTTGCCTATAGAAGGCTCATCTCCTGTGTCTGTTTATTCTACCTTAAGTTAGTGCTGCAAAGATCAATAAAACCATGTCTCCTCAAGAGATAAATGGGGTTCTTAAATCTCTGGGAGTGTCAGTCTAGTATCTTCCTGAGCAGTAAATGTGCATGTGCTTATGAAATATATTCAATAAATAGCATTAACTGTCACACTTTGGGGATGAGGAAATGTAAATTATTCTAATACCATAAACCAATAATTATAAAATCACTTAAGCATGAGTTGAATACTCTCTGAATCTTTACCTTGTCTTTGCAGTATCTTTGAAGTCACTAAGAGTGCACAGAAATTACACTTAACTGAACAACACCTTTCTTTGTGCACTTGATTTTATATGCATGCAAAGGTTGAATCATCCTGGATTCCAGATACCCAGGCAGGGAGAATTAAGGTTGCTATGGGAATCGTAGAGCAAATGTTCTACTAAAATTACACTGGTTGTCCATGCAGGTTGTGTCAAGTGAACCTGGCTCATTATTTCCAATTCCTCCTACCCCCCCTACCTTCCCAAATACTTAAGATGCACACATAGCTTCTTTTCATGTTTTTTTCTTTTTTTTCCCTTTTAATCATGAAGTTTAGGAGTAATAGATCATGTGCAAATACTGTAATATTCAGTCATTTAATGGGTGGCAATTTATAGATTTGGGATAACACAGTGCATATAATAACTAAATTCAGAGACTGCTGCATCATTTTTTTTCTTAAGCAGTTGCAGAGAAGCTGACTTTTTACAGTTATTAAAATATATCATTAAATTTTAACTAAATGGCAGGTTCCCAAAGGAGCTTGAGAGGTCAAATTTGAAGGGAGTTTCATCTCCAGCATCTGTATGCCTTCAAAACTGTCCATTTTATACATAAAGCAGAATTCAGCTGTTCTGTTTTGTATCATAGAATGGCTTGGGCTGGAAGGGACCAAAATCACCTAGTTCAATGCCCCTGCATGGGCAGGGACATCTCCCACTAGACCAGGTTGCTCAAAGCCCCATCCAACCTTCCCTTGAACACAGGATGTCTAAACCAGCACAGTGTATCATAGACTTACCTACAGTTTTGAAGGCTACAAGGCTGTTTTCTTTCACAATTAAAGCACAAATACTGCAATACTTTTACTTTAGTGTTTGAAAATGAAGAAAACACACTTTAGTAAATCTTTTCTCTTATGAAGGGATCACATCTGATGGCAGCTTATTTAGTGGCCTTGCTTTCAGTGTGTGTTTTTCAGAGTATCTGGCTGGTGCAGCAGCGATTTCAGAGCAAACCCTGAATGTGGCAAGGTGCACTTAGTTACCTCTGCAACTCTGTTTATAATGCCTTTTACTGCTTCCAAGATACCCAGGCTATTTTGTTAACCCACACTTAACTACTTTTATTAAATTAAGTAGAAGATATTTTTGAATGTTCCCAGTGGTAGTAAATGACAATGTAGTATTAGGTGGCTAGCCAAGTTTCAAATATTAAGTAATTGCATAAATGCCCTCCAGGAACAAGTAAGCATAGAAGTGGCTCATATATTTTAAACATACCATTCAGTTTACATCATCACACATGTTTATTGAGGGACTCTCCACTCCTTGTGTAACACTGAAAGGGCTGCATGCTAAACTAAGAAATACAGGAAATACTTCAATTTTACAACAAATAGGAATAGTAAACACTATAGCTTTCATCAGTTACTTAGCAAAGACCTGATCTCTAGCAGCTTTTCCACATGTTCTCACTATGATCTCCATCTCTAATGCTTGGTTTGGAGGTTTAAATGCTTTAGAAGATTTGTGTGTGTTACACAGATGTTTTTAAGCAGCTGCTTACCTGCTTTGTGGTTGCAATTCTGATTTTTGGCAATATGCTTATAGAACATAGCTAATACAATGCTGGCTAGCAACATTTCTTCTGGCAAGTGAAACTGAACTATACCTGCCTAAATGTGACTTACACTTTTATGTAGCTTTGTACTATAGGTATTAGATGTATACCTGTAGTTGCTTAATTATTATAATTTTTTATTATGCTTCATCTATTTCCTTGTTGATCCAGAAACAGTATTAGCTACTTGCAGATGCTGCTTAGCATGTTCCTCTGGTGATACCTACTGTGATCTGGGGTGGCTGCTTGCAGTTTTTCTCACAGAGATCCCCAGTTACCCAGTTGCAGTTTTCTTGATAGGTCTAGGCTGGCAGACACAAAACACATAATTTGTGGAAAACTTGCTGTGTGAATGCAGTTCATCCATATTACACTAAAACTGACTGCTCAAAATCACTGTGTAGTGTATGTTGAATCACTTTAGTTCTATGAAGTTAATGATGTCAGTTTAAACCAGCTGACAGCTCTGGGACATGGGGTGAAGTTCAAAGGAGTGGATTTGGAATGCTGTGTCACAAATATTAAGGTTTGTATGATTCAAAGCTCAGGAATGGCTTAATTAGATAGTGACAGTTCATGCTTTTCAGAAAACATGAGGTGAATTCACTGTACGATGGGGAAGTAACAGGTACTTTGATTAAAACTGAGGGTCATTCCAGTGTATACTGCACATCTAAGAGTTGCTTAAAAGATGGAAAAAAAATTTGATCTTATTCTCAGACACTACAAGCAAATGACTAACTGGGAAGAGGAGTGAAAGGAAGTGTAGATGTTGTTAGGAAAGGGAAAAAACCCTCAAAGTATCCATCAGAAATTTGAATAAGTCCTATATAAGACGTTAGACTACTACTCTGAATGTCTGTATGTGTGTTTGTATATTCCTAGAAGAAATGGAATAATTTAAAGAAAAAAAAAGTTACATTTTCTAGCAACATGTATTCTGGGAGAAACCTCCTTATCCTTGAAGCTACATATGTTGAAATGTGTAATTTATTTTCAGTGCAACATGGCCTTTTCTCTTTTAAAAGCTGATTTCATGCAAAGTAAAAACAAACAGACAAAGAAGTTTTATCAGTAGTATGCCATACTGTGGTAAATTAAAATTTTCTCTGGATCCTGACGTTGACTTAATGACTAGCAACCTTTTAGGTGCTCTTTTGAATTCTTAAAATTCACAAATGTGTCTTAATTACTGGTAATCAAAGTATGCTTTCTGGATCTGTGCTATAGCTTCTAACTCACCAAGGTGATACTTCTGAAATATGTAAGAAAAACTGCTAATAAGAAGAGCACAAACAATAAAGTTTCTGTATGAGCAATGTTTAATCTGTAAAACTAATGACTTTTCCTTGCAGATTTTGAGATAATTTTTATAATAAAATGTGTAAGAATACTGTCCCTTAAGATATTTTTATAAGCTGTGTTCTCAATGCTGCATCCTGTGTTTTAAAATACAAGCGTGCTTCTTGTTTGGCTGGATGGCAGCCAGTTGCTGTCCAAGATTTCCTTGAACTTCCCAGCTCCTCCTTTTTCCTTCTCTAATTTTTGATTCTGGATCACTGGAAGCAGCTCAGTGCCGGGGAAGCACCTCTGGCAGCCATTGCCTGCTTTTTGTCTTCTCTCCTCTGTCATTTTATCTCAAGATCCCAACACCCTCCTCTCCTGGAGTCGTATTTTGATAGTGAATGGTAAGTTTCAGTAGGTGACTATTGGTAGGATATGCTTAATGTAGCAGTTATAATGGCAACTGCTGAATAAGAGAGCTCTTGATGGGGGAACCAAGCACTTACTACTAGTGGTGTTTTGAAACAGTCCTTAAACTGGTAGCAAATGTCATGCATTACCTACAAGTGTGTGGAGTATCCACAGGGAGTTCTGCTCCAGCAGGCAAAAAAGAAAAATTTCATGTCTTCTGCAATAAACCCTGGTGCACTAACATCTCCCTTCAGAGGCAAAATGACTAGTGCTAGATTGATACTGATTATTTTGCAGAAAATGTGTAGCTCACTCACTCTGATTTGTGGGGAAAAGTAGTGCTTATTGCTACAGTTTGTCTGTATCATGCTCTCTCACTTGAGTGTGTATTATGGCAGCTAAAAAACTAAAAAACTTCTCACCTAAACACATCTGAAATAGCTCCATGAAATACTCTAAAAATACTTGATGCTATCAGAGGAATTTTATTTTCTTCAGCTCTTTTAGTACTTTGGTTTGCTTGTAAAACTTCCACACAGAAAAGAACCTGAAATTTATGTTGGTTTGCAAGGGAAAACTTTTCTCCTCTTCACATCTTAAGCAGGAAGAAGGGATTCTCAGAATAACTTCAAATTTTGGGAGGATGACAGTAAAAAGTGTTGTTTTCTTGCTTCTGTTTTTCATCCATAAAATGTGAAGCCATTCAAGGGAAGCTGAATATCTCAGGGTATTGATTAAAATTAAAAGCAGTCTCTAGAAAATCCAGGATCGTCTGTCCGCTAAAACATCCTCTAGCAAGATTGGAACTTTTTGTCCCAGTCTCTCTCCATGTCACAAGGTCTTTTTTGTAATTCCTCTTCTGGCCCTCCCCCTGTTTCCTTTTTGTCTTTTAGTAACTCATTTCTCAGGTGAGGAGAAGGACAGACTGAATACAGAAATAATGCACCTAACCTTAAGGCGGGGTGTGATCATAAAGAAGCATGGTGAGGCGTCTGCCTGAGGTAGCAAAGGGAAGAATCTGACTTTGTTTGGCCTACAGTTGGTGATCTGTTTTGCTGAGGTTTCTGGAGGCATTCCCAGGGATCCTGCCAGAACTGCTAAATCCTCTCTACTAACCAGCATGTGAGCTAGTGGACCTCTTTCTTGTGTCTATTTGCCTGATGAAAGAAGTGGCGTTTTCTAGAAACTCACTGGGGACGTTCTGACAGACAGGCAGAATGGGAATATTTTGAATTCAAATCCAAAGTGTCTGCATGAAGTCCTAGAGAATGTTGACAATTACAGCTGTCATAATATCCTTCAGTATCTGAAAACAGATTGGTTAAGTATATTCTGTCTTTTATTCTTCTCACCAGAGAAATGCTTTTGTGCAACAGGTAGTTAGGTCAGGTCTGTAACTTGCGAGCTTCTGCCTGTTTCAAAGCACTGAAAGAAAGGAGCATCTTCCCCCTGTACTCCTGAGTTGCAACAGACTGAGGATTTCTTGGGAAGGTAGGTTACCTTTCCTCCTCTGGTACTGGAAGAGAATGTTGAAGGCTTCCAGACCCGTCTACAAACATGACCCTTTTCCACTTTTTCCTCCCTCCCCTAAATCCAGCAATCTAATGAGCTAAAGCAATAGTAAGCAGACCTACAAAGTACAGAAAGATTGTTGTAGCTGTGCAAACAATAGCAAGGGAGATTGGAGGTGTGACTAATGGGATAGTGGATAGTAGACATAAGAAGTCTGTAGTCCATCAAATAATAAATCAGTGCTGTCTTCACAAAATAGAATGATACTATGTAGTAAAGATATGTAATGTGTCAAAGTTACAGAATTTAAAGATACATGAATTGATTGTGTAAAGAATAGAGCATAGGATCATGTCTATTACATGAATATATTTACTAGACAATTTAAAAAGTGTGTGACAGGAGTTGGTAAACAATAGCTGCTCCCTGGAGTGTGAATCCTCTGCTGAGGTCCCTGCAGAGCTCAAAGCCTCTGGAGGTGCTGATGGTGACCAGTGGAAGAGCAGCAGCATCCATGAAAGCAGCAGGTTGGAAAGAGTAGCTGAAAACAGGAAAAAAATTATGCCAGACTGCTTCCTGCACACATTGTTTTCTCCTTGTTGTTTTAGACTTAGCTTTTAGAATTAGTCCTAATGACATCTCCTCCTCTGTCCTGTAAGGTTTTTCTGGCAAGGGAACCACCTTGCAGAGCATGCCCTGAGAAGGCTGGACAACAAAAAGACAAAATCCCAAAGGAAATAGTGTTTTGTTAGACGAGAGGATGAAGGTAGTTAACAACTTGTCTTTTGTTTGTTCCTTTAACAAAGATTATGAGGTTAGGGAAAAGAGAACACAATAGTGGATGGGGCATAGTGGGAGCTTATTTTCATTCTCCTCAGAGTAAAGAAGTAGAATTGTGAAAACAGAGGCAAGACCTGAGAAGAGGAAGAAATTTGCCCTGGTGATTAGCTGCCATCCTGATTGTCAGAGGTATAGTTCTGTTTGTTCCATCACTTTTTGTAGCTCTGTCTGCAAATTACATGCCAAGTGAAAATTAATTTGCTCCTTTGAAGCTTCATTGATAGGATGTATGAGTCTAGCCTTAATAACTATTATATAACTAGTCATTCCAATTTTACTGTTCATTGTTTGCTTCTTTAAAATAATTGAGGTCAAGCTAGCTGCTACCCTGAGGTGACAATAATGGAGAATTGTGTGCTTATTCTCTGTAATGGGAGGGAGGCATTAATCAAGAAAGGACAATTGATATGAATGTCATTATCTGGTTCATTGTTCCAAGATGCTTACAGAATATCTCGCTTGGTGTTCTAGGATCCTTTCTTAAAATACTTTTTCTCATTAGCATAGAAATGGTCATGGAGGCTCCTGTGGATCTTCATGCAAATCGAAGCTTTGTGTGTAGAATTCCTTTCTCTCTGCAGCTCAAGGAGAGGTCCTTTTTGGTCAAAAGTTCAGTTTTTATTGTAAGCAAAGTGGACAGATGTGTTACTTGTGGAACTTAAGCACGTTTGTGGTCATCTAGTATTGCAAACGTTTCTGTTAGATATTTGTAAAACTGAAATGCAAAATTTGGGCTATATATTGCAGTACTTGTAGCAGCAACTTCTGTGTATACACTTTCATTTAAGTTTTATGCTGTAATTTTGGCTTCCCAGCTTGCATGCTATTGATGGAATCCCATTAAAAGAAATCTATGGACATGACTTTACTTGAAGAAAAGAGAGAAGCCTATAAATCCTTACCAGAAAATTTCTTTTGTCAAGTAGTAAGATGCATGTAGCAAGTAACCTTGAGTAGTATGAGAATGCTTGTCAGAAACTAAACCAAGGCAGAAATTTTCTTGCTCTGCAGTGGTTAGGTATAAGTGTTTGAATCAAAAATGGGCTACACTGGATAAAAAAGAAAAAAAAAAACGAAAAACTTTTACTGCAGTTTTAGAAGTTTCCTCAACCTGACAGAGTTCTCAATTGGAGAAGTATACCTTTTGAGCTGGTAATTAACAGTACTTACAGTAGTCTTTTTGCATGTGTGTTTATGCTCTTTCCTTTTGCAGACTAAATAGTCGAAAGTGGGAAAGATGCATGGAAGTACTAAGTGGGAACTGTGAACTCGAGCTGAATTGGTGGCTATTGTGTGCAATTAATGACTGGTATGATTGGATTGCTTTCCTGCCATTGGAGGTCCAAGTGTCTGTGCCTTACATTTTGATATATACTTGGTGTGTGTGTGTATATATATATTACTGCTACATATATTGGTTGTCTTTTTTAATTTTTACCATATGACAGTTTGTATTGTGTTTGATTGCAAGAGGAGTCTTTGCTCATGGTCAGAATTGATGAATATTTTAGGCTTACATGGCAACTCAGTGTATTTGGTTTACAATAGCTTAGAACATTTTTGCTTTTTGTGTGTGGACTTTCTTCTCTTCTGTCATTCATCTGCTTTTGCTTTTAAGAAAAGCAGTGCTTTATATTAAGGAAAATAAAAAACAGTCCCCTCAAAAAACTCCACCCAAAACAAAACACAACCCCCCCTGTGGTATATACATGTTTAACAATGAGAACCAAGGTCCTGACTGGTACCATGACTTATTCTAGGGTGGTTTGTGAAGCTGGTCTCTCCTTCTGTCCTTTCCCAATGTCTTCTGAAATGCTTTTCTTTTGGTGCTATTGTCTAAAAGCAAGTAGCTAATATTTCCAGAAAGTGTGTATGTGTGCATGATAGAGATACCACGTTTTTACCTTTTTACCTCACTTATTTAAAAAGTCTCAATCAAACCAAGCAAACAAAAAAATCTCCAAAAAATTGAGGAAGCAAGCTGTCTATTTCCCGCCCTTTGAAGGTTGGGCAACAAGGGCAACTTGGCTCAGGGTCTGTAAGAAAGGGATGTGTTGCATTTCAATTATTATTTAAATATCTAAAGCTTTTACCACACAGCTGTGCATTTTTATGGATGCTTTGTTTTTCATATAAGCACTATGTTGTTTATTTTCTCCTGGTTTTAATAATTGTTTTCAACTTACCTGCAGTCAGTAATGGAAAGGATTTAAAAATAAAAATCATTGCATTAAATCTTTCAGAGGAATTGCTTAGAGATGAGTAGGCAGACAATATGTTGCTGGTGGCAGTGAGCGGGGAATACTACAGTAGAAAAAAAGTTATTAACTGATAGAGCTGAATGTCTCTTTGAATGATTACTAGCACATCACAAAGGAGCTTGACCATACAAAATTTCTGTGGGTTCTCAGCACTAAGAGAGTATTTTTCCTTTTTCTCTGAAGTGTTCTGAATTTTTTGCTACAGAATATCTTAGTGCCTACTATAAAGGGATTAAATATGTGTGAAGATCAACACCAGAAAAGGAAAATGCAGTGTTAAAAATTAAATTGCTCATATATGTTTCGGATTGTGGCTGGAGATGTGTGAAGATCCTTCTTTGGGTTTTGTGTTCTAAAAGAAGGACAGGAAGTTCTGAAGTATTTAAATTGTTATATATAAAGACAGGATTGGTGATGCTACTTATTTGCTTGGCCCCTTCCACATGGCTTGTATGACAAAGGGAGAAAATCTGCTTGCTCTTTGAGGAAATGGTGGCTGATGTCATTCTTCCTTTGCTTCAGGGAGCTTGAAATAACTGTCCTGGGAGATGCCTCTTAGACAGCTGTGGATTGGGTAGTTTTGTAGATGGCTTAAGTCTGGTGTTTGCTTTAGGTTGTTGTGATGCATTGAGCTAGTTGGGTGAAATCCTGTAGGATCAGTAATTCCAGAAGAAAAGATGTTCTGATTATCATAATACCCATCTGGGCTGGACAAACAGGCTTAGGCCTACTAGTCCTGGAGTCTGGATAACAAAGCATTTCTACTGTGATTAACATAATGTCAAAAGCAGTTCTGTGTTCTTCAATTTAGGTGTGGCTATTCAGTTATCTTCCTTTGAAATTTCTACCTATCTTTGTTTCAGGATGAGAAGAAAAATACGTAACAATTTGGAATATGTCTGTATCTCTCTCTAGTTCCAGAAACAAATTGAAGTCTTAAATAAAAAAATTACATTCAGGTTTTGTAAGATTTCTCTTCTTGTAAAGATTTATACGTCATTTAGTATTTTAACAAGAATATTGAATCACTGTAATGATTTCATTTAGCACAGAAAATAACACCTCGATTTTTCATTACATTTCTTAATTTTAGCAGCTAATCCTAGCTTGTTTAATGCATCACAGAATGCTCTTCATACTATATCTGAAACTCGTGTCTTTGCACTTCTAGGGTTCCTTACAGCTTTTTTTCTGCCTCTCTTTCCCATACTGTGGGAGTGACTCTGCCAGCAGACTAATTTCTACCCCTTTGTTTGGGGTCTTGTCCTGTAGCTGCTCAGTCCCTCACATCATGGTTGGCAATGCTTTCACAACAGGAAGATTGAGGAGGTGCAGTTCCGGCTGTGAAGGAGTAGTTAGCAGTTGCTGTGGCAAGCAGGGAAAGGAATCACACAAGATTTTAAGACCAGCCAGGAAGAGGAGGAAGCAGGCAGCAAGAGCAGCTGTGAATCAGCTGTTTTGGAGCAAGCACTTAGAGAGCAGATGATCCACTGAGGGAAACATCAGAGATGATTTCCATTGCATTCAGTCTTTTGTCAGGGTGTTACTGGATGGCAGGTTTCTTGGAGGGTAGTGTTACTCAGAAGAATTGTATTGGTGGCAGGTTTTGGTAGCAAGGGGGGGCTACAGAGGTGGGTTCTTTGAGAAGATGCTGGTATCTTTCCCCATGTTCAGTAGAACCAATGCCACCCAGCTCCAAGATGAATCCGCCACTGGTTAAAACTGAGCCAATGAGAAGTGGTGGTAGTGCTTCTGTGAAAACATACTTAAGAAGGGCAAAAACCCCCCTGCAAGTGCAGCTGGGGAGAGGTGTTTAGAGTATGTGAGAGAAACAACTCTGCAGACAACAAGGCCAGTGAAGAAGGAGGGGGAGGAGGTGGTCTGGGCACTGGAAGAGAGATTCCCCTGCAGCCCGTGGAGGAGATAACCCACCTGCAGCCTGTCAAGGACCTGGCACCAGAGCAGGTGGATGTGACTAAAGGAATCTGTGACCCCATAGGAAGCCCACGCTGGAGCAGGCTCCCAGCAGGACTTGTGCTGTGGAGAGAGGAGCCCATGCTGGAGTGGGTTTGTTGGCAGGGCTCAGGACACTGTGGAGGACCCGTCCTGCTTCCTGAAGGACTGTACCCTGCAGAAAGGACTGATAGTGGAGAGGTTTATGGAGGACTGTCTCCCATGGGAGGGGACCACATGCTGAAGCAGGGGAAGAGCCTGAGGAAGCAGAAGCAGCAGAGACAAAGTGTGACACACTGACTGCAACCCCCATTACCCCTCTCCTTGCACCACTTGAAGGGAGAAGGTAGAGAAATGAGGAGAGAAGTTGAGCCTGGGAATAAGGGAGGGGTGGGGAGGGAAAGTGTTTTAAGATTTGGGTTTTATTTGCTTGTTACTGTACTCTGTACTCTGATTTGTAATAAATTAATTTCCCCAACTCAAGTGTCTTTTGCTTGTGATGGTCATTGGTGAGTGATCTTTCCCTCTTCTTAACTTGACCCACAACCCTTTCATCATAGTTTTTCTCCCCCTGTCCAGCTAAGGACAGGAGTGATAGAGTGCCTTGGCAGGCACCTGGTGTCCAGCCAACATCAGCCCACTGCAAGACGGTACCAGAGAATTTCTGGCAGCCTACAAGAAGAACTGAATCTCCTTTGAGCTTCAGGAAAGGTGTTGATGGGGAAAACAATGTTGTCTACTTGTGGGCTGGAGACAGAGAAAGGAGCAAACCATGTGAGTTGGTCTCCTAGCCTGAGGCTTCCTCTTACCAAACATTTTGCAGTTAGGTAAATGTCATGTTGGATATACACACATGTAATTCCTTTTAATACATACAGTCCTGAGAGTTATTTCAGTTTTTCCATCTCATATCTAGCATAGAGTTGCATTTCTGTAGTTTGAGTGTGTTTGTGGGAATATTCAGCTTTTTTTCCATGTTATGAGAAGCTATTTATAGGTGAAGAGAGGATGCCAAAGCTGAAAGAAGAATGGAAAGAGAAGTGGGTTAAGACTTGGTGAGGAGACAGGGGCAAATAGTCTTTGCTGTTGTCAAAAGTTGAGAAGTTGTTTGCAAATGGGGAGGATGGAGAGCTGTAAGATAATGAAATAACCCCCTGTAAGAGCAAAGTCACTCAAAATTAAGCAAGTTATTTAACTTCATGGAAGAATAGTATAACTTTCTCAAGATCAAAGCTTGTAATTCTGGTTCTGAACCCAGCATAGAGAGTGGATAAATCAAGAACTCTGCTTCTTCTCTTCCTGAGACAGCAAAAAGCAGACCCACAAGCAAGACAGATGATATTGCTGCAGCTGCACGGCCTGGTGTCTGTCCTTTGCTTTACTCTTTTCAGGACAATCTCACTTCAGCTCCTTTAAAATCTTTTGTCAACAACTTATTTTAAAAAAACACTGGCGAGCATGTAAAAAAGTTCGGTTATTTCAATAATATTGGTTATTTCCTTCCCTTTTTGCCACGGAGTTGTTCAGTGACTCTTTAGAATAGAAACTTTCATTCACAGTGGGAAAAGGAAGGAAGGATTTCTCCATGCAATTACATTGTGCAGTCTTCCACGGAGATGATCTTCTAGCTGTTCCTTCAATTTCCCTCCCTAAGCTCTCTCTTTCCTGAGGGAGAAATATTTGCATGTGTGTGCCTGCATTGCTCTTGGTTTTGTTTTAGCTTTGAAGCAGCCCTGTGTCTGTGCTGTGGAGCTCAGTTACGGGATATATAGCTTCTCAAAGCAGAGCACCAGCAGTTCCCTAAGGCTGCGTGTCGCTGGGGTCTGTCACCTTCTGACTGAGCTGCTTTTCTGTCAAAGGGAATTAGAATTGACTGTGACTTCTACTGAAGCTTTGGCCTCTGTTTTAAATACTGAGTATTAAAATCTCGTTATTGTAACCTTCAGCAAAGCATTTAGCTGTATTTTCTTATGAACCTTGCAACAACATCTTTTAACTTAATTCTAGTCTAACTTTTTTGTTTATTTGGATGATTATTTGGATCTTTGAGTTCAGTTTTCTTTCTTGATTTTCAGTGCACTCAACATGAACTTTCTTAATAAGTCTGTTTACCACAGCATAAAGAGGCTACAGGAAGCACACCATACTTGGACAATATAATAAAGATAGTAAAAAAGTGATGACGTTCATAACAATACATTTTTTACAGTATAGTACCTTGGACAAATAGAACTTGAATCTTGGTTGCTTGTAAAGTTTTTAGTTACTTCTGTTGGAAAGCTTTGGATAACTAACTATGAACCTGTAAAGTTTTGCCATAAGTTTTTTTGCAAGGTAAGTAAGAAAAGAGGCTTGTCATTTGCATGTGTCATTTTGTACAGGCTGTAAAAGTGGAAAGAGAAGTTTTAAACATCTGCTTTTTCTTTTGGCTTCAGAAAGTATTTTGGAATTTCTTTAAAGAACTGCCTGCTCAAATAACTGTGTTTTTATCTGCTATACAGTCACGCATTTTATCTTCACCTGGATGAATCTACAAACAGATTAACTTTCTCCTTGACAGCTGTTACTCATATTTGATAGTGAATAATTAGTCTATGTTGTATCCTATGCTAATGTATGAAAGCTTTTAAGTTACTTTATTTAGTAAAAATAATTCCTTACCAATGCTTCAGAAATGAAAAATTTCCATTTTTAAACTGCAATTACAAGTTTTATGTAGGAAGGGAGGAGAAGGGACAGAGTAGCTTCTTTGGGTGTCTGAGATTACATGCAGAAGAAAGAAAACCTAAACCTAAATTAATAATGGAGAAGGAAGTAGCGTTTTCATACCCCTCCTTACAAAGACTTGCAGAAAGTATGAGTGACACTATTAAACCTACTGTGAGCCTTCTATTTTAAGAGACTGTTCTCTCTAACGTAGTCTTGACATTTTTGCAGGCCTTTGATGGTCTCAAGCCCTTCGTTTTTGTAGGTAAGTATATGGTATGTTTGGATCAGAACATTAACATTCATTTGTGGTAGTTCTTCACATTTAGTCACCCATAAGAATTCAACAGTTACATAGTCATATTTCCTATGACAGCAGATGTTTTTGGACCTTTACAGATCATGAGCCAAGTTGAGGTACAACAGAAGAATCTTGTACAAGCCATTGAAGCTCTCCCAAGTTCTGGGCCTCTTTCTGCCTTGGATCAGGACTTGCTGCTTTTAAAAGCTACCTCTGCTGCCACCCTCAGCTGCCTTGGAGAATGCCTGACTCTGTTACAGCAAAGCATGCACCAAGTGGGCCAGCATCACAACAGGACACTGTCATCAGGTGAGCACAAGCTCTCTTGGGTATCACTTTATGTGCCTTGGGGTTCTTTATTATGCTACTGATGTAAGGAAAATTAACCATTCCTCTGAGAGGCAAATGGAGGTGGGCAGCTTGTAACAGCTCTTTAGCCTCAAGTATTACAATTTCCTTCTTTGCAATTAAAAAAAAAAAAAAAGAAAAAAGAAAAAAAGGTGCAAAATCTATTTAAATCAAAAACGAGGAGGAAAAGACGTATCAAGTCTTCTTGGGGAAATCAGGTTCTGAAAAGAGGAAGGCAGAAAAAAGGGGAGGCATGGGGATCAGGTAGATAAGCCTATATTCTTAATATCAAGGCAGAATCTGCTTGTTCATTTAGGTTTTTGGTGGCTTTTTTTCCTTCAGATTGAAATCACAATACAGATTTTTTAAAAATAAAAATACTCTTTATATTATGCAAGGTCATACTGAAAAACATATTTCTAGTTTCCTACGTGGAAGGATGCTGTTAAGGCAGAGTTATTCCAGTGTGTGGTTTTCTTTAAATCTGGAAAGAGTTCTCCATGCTGCTATTTAAAAAAGAAACTAACTAACTAAACCAAAACCAAACAAAAACTCCAAAAAACCCTGGCAGATTTAAAATGTCAAACAGTGTGATTCTGCATTGAGCTCTGCTGGCACAAACCTCTCGGTCCCTACATAGTTCAGTTTTTTCTGTTCACCCAGTTCTGCATCTCTGTCTGTAACACTGGAGGTTGGACCTTTAGCTTTCTAAAAAGGTGGCCAGTGTTATTTCATGCACAGACTGCCCTGCCTAGCCTAAGAGGAGGATCAGGTCCTAATATAAGAGGAGCAACAGCAGCAGATATGGGCTCTTTGTTTTTGGAAGTGCTTTAGCAGCATCCTCCCCCAACTTGTCCTTACTTACAGTAGGTTTACTACAGGGCAGGATATGCCCTCAGGGTTGCTGAGACAGTTAGTTAGGAATCCCTCTGAGGAATTCCCATTGTGGGTAGAACAGAAATGTGAGGTCAGCTGAGAAGTGAACAAATGATGTAAAAAGGGTTCTTGGAAAAAAGACTGTGAAAATGTTGACACTTGTACTGTGGTATATCATAGCTTTTCTGATATATTTTCATAAAGGAACATAAGTCAACAATTTTTTTTCTTGTTTTCTATATGCTGGTTTTCTTGTAGAAAATACAAAAACCCTTCCACATATCTAAATAGTAACAATAAAATGCATTTAACTGAATTTTTTGATACAATTTCATTTCAAAAGAGAGTGGTTTGGAACAAAGATGAAAAGCATCCTTCAGAGAAAAGATTTTGTAGTTCCAAAGTCCCTGAAGGTTGTTTTTCATGTCTGTGTGATCTAAGTGAACTGTCAGATATAGATGATTTGAGTTGCTCATGTCCTTGAATCTGTGTCCAAATAATCTGTTAAATTAGTGCCTGTATTTTGACTTGATGATGATTTTTGAGGATCTGTGCACAAGAACAGAGAAAATAGTTATTGCTGAAAGGGAATCCCATATTTTTTGAAAAACAGTGGAATGCCACAACTATGAAGTACTTAATAGAATTTAATAAATGTTTTTGTTTGTTCCTCCTAATACTTTAAATGTGTACAAGAATCCTTTTAGGAAAGAAAATTCTGTATTACAAGTTCACACAAGCATCATACAAGGTGTATCTGTGAGAATCTGGATGCAAATAGTTAATTCTTTAGTGTGCATGTGTGCTTATTCTTTGCCTTGCAATTTAAAAAAAAAAAAAAAAAAGCTAAAAGCTGCTGAAATATTTACTCTCCTTTCCCTGACTGACAGTCTGTGAAATGCGTTTGGTTTGTTTTTTTTTTTTTTTTCCCCTCTCCTTTTCCTTAGGCCTTGTTATACAACACGGCTGCCTGAAAGAACCTGGCCTAAAAGTCTTGATTACTGGTTTTCCTGAACACTTAATCTTTGTCCAGGCATACGTTAATAGACTTAATGTTTCTGCTGAGTTGGTAGAGTTTCAGAGTCATCAAGGCTGCATAAACTCCTACCTAATCGGACTAATGCCTTTAAGTAATCCTCTAGCAAACTTTAATTATGAGAAATGATAGATTTCATTTTGATTCTTTGTCCTCCAGGTGATTTTTTTTTTCAATTCATACCCAGACGGCACAACCAAAAGATGACCTTTACTGTCATCTCTTGATGCTCTCTGATGAAAATAACTCTTTGTTAGTGTAAAAGCAGTCTGTTCCTCTGGTAGGAAGTCTCAAACACCTTTTCTACAAGAGGTGATGGCCCTGTGCAATTAATTGCCAAATGTTTTCCTCCCAGTGCTGTCTCGTTACGTACTGCATGGTGTCCAAGATGCATGGGGCAGGATCCCCACAATTTTGTAGAGGGACAAGATAGGAATTTAACTTAATTTCTGGCTTCTAGCCCACAGTACATGAGAGCAGTCCAGTCCAGCAGTGCAGCACAGTTCTGCTCATGTGAAGTGTGAGAAATAATCAATGACTTAGCTTTGGTGATTTGAACTTAAACCTGGAGTTTACCTTTCTTCAGCATCTAAAGCTCTCAGTATTATGCCATAAAGAGGGAGAACAGCCTGAAAAGGAGAGATATATCTGCTTTCTATGTATCTTTGCTCTGCTTGTGTCCTTGAAGTCTTCATGGCCAATTACTCAAGGATTGCTGATTTCTCCTTTGTGTGTTGTAGGTGTTGCAGTATTACTGCTTCTAAAGCAAGGATTTGAAGTAACTGAGATTTTCTGACCTACTACTTAGAGAATGCACACGTGAAGATTAGAATTAAATAGTGGCCATTTTAAATGGGTTTACCGACCTATATTGTTTTAAACGGAAAAAAAAAATATGTCTCAAAGTCTCTTTTCTTTTGATGTAAATATTTTTATTGCTTTGTTGCCACTAATGTGAGTAGAAAATGTAGTGGAATCTTAGCCAGAATCTAGGATTCTGTAGGTCTTAACTATAAGTATTTTGTGGCAACTTTTGTCAAGGACTAGTTTAAGGATGCCATGATTTTTTCTCTTCATTTTCATGTTTCTCATGAGTTGTCAGTGTTAGACCTCAAGCATACAAGCAGACATGATTAAACTGAAGTGTTCAATCTTGTGATGAAGGGTAGTCAATTATTAGTTTTATTTCTACCCTAAAGCTTCAAGGAAGTTTTTTTGTGATTGTCTTCCAAAATTCTGTGTTTCTACTTTTGCATCAAAATGCTGTCAAATTAATTTCTAGCTGTTGTTACTAAAGATACATACATTGATCACTCACTAAATTATTTATAGGGGTTTTAAAAAATTTCATTGAAAAATACACTGGAGAAGGATATTATTAGCTGACCATTTTGGTTACATATAGTGAGCTGAGGATAAGGGATTGTATCTATAGAAGCATCTTTGGGTTTAGAATTTTTGGTGTTTTTGTAGGAGGGAGAAAAGTGTGGAGGATTTTCTTATTGGCCAACAATGTCACCAGTATGTGCTTATCAATTAAGTGCCTTGTGACAAGCTTGAGTTCATTTGGCACAGGCAGGGAATAGGTGCCTTTTCAAATAAAAGTGTGGTGTAGAAACCACATTTCTTCCCTTCAGCCTTTAAAATGTTTTATTTTTTTCAACCTGGGCAGCTTTTGGCAGAAGAGTATCCGTAGAGCCTATTTACTATTACCATAGTTAACAGCCAAACAGCAGTTTCCTTCCCAAACTGCTAACAGAGCAAACTTGAATGTTTGTTTTAAAGTAGCTTTACCAGCTTAAGTTGTGTTGTAAATCTGTTTGTTTCATGGTGGGTTTTTTTTTTCTTTTTCAGTGTTTCAGCAGAATCCTGTCTTGTCTTGTAGTAGCAGTCTGCACAGATAGATCTGCTCTTTTAGCCTGCGTTTGACAGCAGCCATTCATTTACTGAATAAAGCATCTCCCTGACAGAAATTCTCTCCTTTGTTTTGCTGTTTCACACTTGCCGATTTTTGAAGACTAAACCCAAACTCATCCTCACTATGGATTTTCTGAAGTGTGCAAACGCTGCTTATTTTGGCTTCCATGGCAGCAAATGGATTGAAGAGTATTCTGGAGTTGGGGGTGGGGAGTACGTGAACTTTGTTGTAGCAGATAGTCAGTTGCCTTCTTTTTTGGAGAAAATAAATGGACAGGAAAGACAAAATCTAGATGCTTTCAATTTTTCTACAAATGACAATTAGGGACTGACAACTATAAATGACAACTCCTGCAGCTGAGATGGCAGGAGAAGAGAAAAATGAGCAGAGGAGTTCTCCTCCTTGCTTAGCTCCCCCTTCCCCTTTTCTGACCACTCCCATACCATCCCTCCCAAGGCTTGTGGGCAGGGAAGGGTGAGGAAAGAAAACAGAGGAGAACATATTCTTTGTTACTGGTGTAATTTATTAAATTTGGGATGTTCAGTCAGGTCTCCCTTAAATGCAACATTGCAAGAGTTGCTTCTGTTGGGAATAACCAAAACAATTTGCTCTTCTATCTAAATGCTAATACAGTATTCCTTATATGTTCTTCTTTCTTTGGAAGATAATGTTATTTTCTGGTCTCTGCACAGCATTAGCAAATGTGAGAAATCTGAAAAGCAGATGCTGTGTGCTGTTGCTGGTTCAGCCTGCTGTGGGATTAAGTGGAGAAGCAAAACTGTCACATCCATCTCTGGCAGGGGAAGGAGTCCAGATCTAATCTTGGTTTCTCCTCAAGGCCTACCATTGCGTTGTTAAGGGGATATTTGTCAGTGTTGTTACAGTCTATTGTAAGAGTTTTACCAATAGATGTTAGTTTACAATTGTTCCAGGAAAACCAAGACTGGAGGACTTAAAAATAGAAAGGCTTTTGCTATAGAATTATGAAGTAGGTGTTAAGCATATTTCAGGCATTATTCATCATGCAAAAACATGGTTTGAAGGTACATCAGGCAGGCAGAAAATCATAACCAACAAAAGAAAATTACCAACACTGCTTAACTGAAAAATCTCCTGTAAACCTTGGCTTTGAGAAGAACTTCCCTCCCTCCTGCTGCATGCACCTGTGAGGAGGAAACTCGTTTCTCCAGTGGGCATTTGTGTGGGATACAGCCTGTTGTGCCATCTGAAATAGGTGGGGTTTTATGAACTGCAGCATTGCTATAGAGAAAGGAGAGCAGGCTGTGTCAGGATGCTGTGCTTATGTGGAAGCATTCTCCTGTGCCTTAGTGCATTTACCTGCTGCCTGTTCATCACTGTGGAAATCAGTGTTACAGGGAAGAAGGAAAGAAACTAATTTTGAGGTATTTTCTGTAAAAGAACTCTCAGTGTGTACAAGTGCACTGAACTTTAAGAGGAATCACATTTGGGTTTTCACTCCTGGAATCACAGAACCAACACTGTGCAGGCAGAACAGATCTGGCTGATTTTTCTAGTCGTGTATTTGCAACTTCCTTTTTAATTTTTGCATAGTTTACTGCAGAAACAGATGTTTTATTTTAATTAGTGTAGTGCTTTGCATAGTCTTAAAGCAAATACTAAAGCAGCCGTGTAGATATGAATGCTTCTGTGTACACGTGAGTGCTTTTATATAATTTGTGTTTGTCTTTTTGGAGAGTTTCTTTAGAATTGTGGAATTCTAAGTCAAAGAATCGAGTTTACCTTTCTGTCAGATGTCTTTGGTTGTACCAGAACACTGCAAATATCTGGCTTAAAAACAAAACAGTGACAGAAGTTTGATTTTACTCTTCTCCAGCTCTGAAGAGTTTCAGAGTTTCTCCAAACTTTATCATAAAGTAGTCTTTATATCTTCTTTCTTTCTCCTTGAAGCCTTTAAAAGAACAGGAATTAAGTTGGGATAGAAAATTTAGAGTGCCATAAAGTGGCAAAGATGGCAGCTCCATTAAAATGCATCAAGTTATTTACAGGCTGGCAGCTTAATCTGTGGAGGGTAAATTCCAATAAAAAACAATTTGAATTGGTATGGGACAAACAACAACAACTGCTATTACTGTTTTTTGGTAAAAGTAATTTTTGCTAGTGCAGATGAGAATTTTTCATGTACAAGTGATCATGGGAGTGAAGTAAGAGCCATGTTGTTGTGTCCTGTCACTTTCTATGTAGAGATTGTTTTCTCATCTTAGTAGATTTTAAGAATATATCCGAGTTCTTTCTTTCTACTTTGCTTTTGCCTGAAGAAGCTAAAGAAGCTGCTATGTTAAGTATACAGCAACTCCCATGGGGTCATACTAGAATGCTGACATCTCAGAATAAGATTTTTAGATTATCAAGATCATCAAAGATTCCCTGATGATACTTCAAAGCTTTTGAAGTTTCTCAACTTGTTCAGACAGCTGACATTTTATTTAAGTTTCATGGCATATGACTAGTATCTTTGATTGCATATGCCTCTTCTGCAAAGTAGTCAAGTTGCAGGCAAACAGAATTTAACTTTTTTTTTATATGTAGATGTGGTGAGAAAACTGATGTGCTTTATCCTTTGTCCTTTGGAACTTGCCATCCACGCTCTTGCCATCCTATTGGTATTGGATAGGTCCTAATGTGTTGTTAAGATCTGCTTAAAAATTGATTGATCTGACAAGGTCTGGGGTTTTGTGGGGGTATCATTGCCCTTGGGACAGATGGAGAAACATACCTGCATAATTCTAACCGGTTCTGTTTCTTCAAGAGAGTCTCCAATATACATGGAGAAAAATGAATTAGTCTTTGCATGGTGTGTTAGTACTGAAGAGGAAAACTAGTATAGTGTATTTAAAAATAACACTTCACACTTAAAATTTTCCCCAAAGCAATATGTTTATTGAAGTGAAAGCTTTTTCTTGTTTATTTACAGAAATTTAATTTAAAAAACTTTTTTTTTTTCAGTGAAGGCAAAGATAGATTGTGTGTTCAGAGAGAAAATGGATAATCCAAAGAAATGATCAGATGACTTATTTTCAAACGTTGAAAGGGAAGTTAGTTCAATTTTCATATTTTTTTTTTTAGTCTCTGTAATAGGAAAATAGCAGCAGTAATCCAATATTCATCTGTTTGACAGGGAAAAGCAGAAAAATAGCTTGAGATTTGTTACTGTAAAGTAATGAAGAGCCAGGAGCATGGGAATGGTTGTCTTGGCTTAGTGCAGTGGTGTTTTGGAAGCCGTGGGGGACATAGGGGTGGCTCCTGTGAGAAGCTGCTGGAAGCTCCCCCAGTTCCAGTCCCTGCCCCACCTCTGCCCAAGGCCGAGCAGACACGGGAAGCTGGATGGGCCTCTGTGAGTGGAAACAAAACTGCAAAATACAAGAAATGGAAAAAACATAAAAAGAAGGGACCTGCAGAGCGTAGTAGAACATGAAGTGAGAGAGAAATGCCAGAGAAAAGACACCAAGGTCAGTGAGGAAGGAGGGGGAATGGTGCCCGAGCAGGGATTTCCCCAACCTGTGGTGAGATGGCAGCCCATGGAGGAGCACAGTGGAGCAGTCCCTGAAGGACCAGGGTGGGGTAAACGTGGATTTGTAGCCCCTGAAGCGTCACGGGTGGGCAGACGTGGAGCTGCACTCTGTACGGGATCATGGGGAGGGGTGGATGTTGGATCTGCAGCCATGGAGGGCCCCGTGGCAGCCGTGACTGTGGGCAGCCAAGGTGGAGCAGTTCCTGAGGGGAGGGACTCATGTCAGGGGGGTTCCTGAAGGACTCTCTGCCATGAAAGGGACCCTACATTGGATCAGGGGAAGAATGTGAGGAGTCCTCCCCCTAAGGAGGAAGGAGCAGTGGAAACAGCATGTGGGGAACTGACCCTAAACCCCCCTTGACCCTCCACCGGTGCCCTGAGGGGGAGAGAAGAGTGAAGTGATCTGGGCCTGGGAAGAAGGCAGGGGTGGAGTGGAAGGTATTAAGATCTGTCCATGTTTTCTTTCTCCTTTTAGATTAAATTAGGGTTTTTTTCCTTCTCAAGTTGAACTTGTCTGTTTTTTGTCCATTACTCTAACTGGGGAATGAAAACCTCCCTACCCTTGTCTTGATTAATGAGCCTTAAGGTGGATTTTCTCCTCCCTGATAGCAGCTGGGCCTAAACCATGCCAATGCTCTCTAAAAACTTCTGTGGCTATTAAAAAGGGAAACAAGTTTGTTAATTTTTTTTGTCTTCAAAATCAACTAATTAAAATGATTTAATGGTTGAGAGACATGTGAATTCCCTCCAAGGAACCAATATTTTTATTTGAAATTTTCCTATTAAGTTCGGTTGTAGATGCTGATGGCATGCTTCCTGCCTCCTGTGCAGAGACAATCCATTTTGGATCCACCAAAACAATCTTCAGATTATTCTCTGAGTCAGGGCTTGTTTTGAGGGATCTGGGTTTATCCCTTGTTCCTAGCAGCAAACTGCTCGGTACCTGGAGAGCAAGCAAAGAGATGTGACTACAGTCTCTGTGCTCCTCATTCCTTGCCATGTATGCCAACATTGTGTGTTGATTTGACCCCATCTTTGGAATGGGGGCAAATGTTGGCTTCCTGATGTGTTGGACTAATGACTAGAGCCAGTCCAAGGAAATGGTTTTTTGTTTGGTGCTTGCATTTTAACATTGTTAACATAATTTGTCTGGGACTTAGAAAATGTCTACTGGCATCGTCCTCAAAGTCAGTAAAACTTAAAAAGCTTAGTAATATGTAGCCTGATAGCAGAGTCATGGAGATGGTTCTTCCTTTGGTGATGGGAAATTTGGGTAATTGTGTGAAATATACACTGGATTTTTTTCCCCTGTGGGTTACTTGGATCTTTGAAAACAATTTTATACTTAACTATCTGTTTATCCTTTCTTCAACAAAATACAGTGCCACGAAATCACTCTAAGTAGACCTCAAGACATCATAACAGTGCCATTTTAAATGAGAGGCATGTTGTGTAATTATTTTACCTTTAGAATTTGCTAAGGGGTCAGCTATAGAATTTGTGGGCCATTTTTAAATAATGTAATTGTTAATATGTTAGTACTCAGGATTACCTCACCAGATCAAACCATTTACTTTAATTGGGAAGCCCTGGTAACCCCTGTTGATATGGAGAGAAGAAATTATATGTTCCTTAATGTACTTTGTGTTGATTGGGGTCATCTTAAAGAAAAAAATGGTCTGTTATGAGAGGAGGAGATCCTCCCTGTGACACTAATTGTATTTCCATATACAAATTATGGTAATGACTGAAGAGCTGCAATTTTCTTATCGTATCTCTGCATTTTATAGCAGCATGTAATTAATATCTGAAATTTAAGCCCTATGCTAAGGGATACTGATTTGCATGTTATTATGTTCTAGAGCAGTAAGGGGGGGAACGACTGTAATCACCTTAGCTGAGCATTCTTTCTGTCTTGGCATCCTTAAATACAGGCACAACCTGGAAATCAGGTTCCCCTCCCCCCATCAGGGTTATTCTGATGTCTAGTTCTCCTTGATTCCTGCTTAATGTGTATTTCTCTAAACTGTGGTCTTGGGACTGGTAAAACATTTTAGCACTTAATCTAGAAAGTGCTTTTAATAGTACAGATAGAAATGCAAGAGGGCTGTTAAACTTAAAACTCTGATTTCAGAAAGAAGAAATGGAGGCATGGAGAGCATGTTACCTGGACTAGTCTTTGGACTCAGGGCTGATGCAAAAGCTACGTAATTCCTCCCACATCTGGTGCTTATCCATATTTATAGGTTGTGGCACGAGTTGACACCTGCACTGTATCAAGAATAACTTGGATTACTTCATAACTATTAAAATACTGGAAGAGAATACTTAATTACTAAGATGTATCAGATTGTATGCTCTTCATGTATAACTCCACCTGGTGGTAGGAGTAACATTTAAAAATCATGGACTTAAAAAAAATACTTATCACAGATAGACAGGCATAAAAGATGCTATTTTTGTTACTTAAGTAAAGCTGTTCATGGAAGCAGAGAAGAGATACCAGTTCATTTATATTAGTAAAATGATGAGATGAATAGAAGAAATCTGTAATCTGTTTCTTTTAAGCTGACACCCATTTTCTGCTTCAGAAGGTATCCTGGGATGGCATGGGCCCAAGTCTCACTCCACAGAGCAACTGAAAAATGGTGCCCTCAGCTCCTTATCATCTGCTAGTGCCAACATTACATGGGCAATAGTACCATCTGCAGCCCAGGATGGACAGGCACTACAACCAAATACAGAGGTAAGCAAGCTAGGTCTCTATAGACCTTTTATGTTTTATCTGACACTTGACATTAGCTAAATGCAAACCATGTATGATGGTGGCTACTTTTATCTTAATGACTTACTGCCCCTTTTTTTTTTTATAGTATGCTATTTGTTTGAAATTAGTTGTAAAAGTGCTATGTTTCATGCAAAAGTGCACTCTGAAAATTAGAAAAATATCTGACAATATTTGTGTGTGCTTTTGCTCTCTGGTATTTTTTGGACAGAGACAGCAGACTATGGCAAAAGTAGTCTCTTCTGTTAGTAAAACTATTTCACAGATGGTCAGTAGACATTCTATCTTCTGGTGATAGAAAATAAAAAAGCTGATTGTTTTTTATGCTGGTTTGAGATAGATGGGAGACACTGGGACCACAACAGTTGTTTTCTACCTGTTCTACCATGTTGCTGTTTCCTCTTGGCTGTCTCTTGTGTATAGCTGACTAGTCTTGAGTTGAGATACTCTATTTAGTTTGCTGACCCCTTTTCCTTCTAAGTGGTTTTGGACAGAACTTGTCCATGAAATCCTACACCAGCCTGTTGATCTGTGCTTTTGTGGCATTTACTTGGTAAAGGGCAGTTCTGAAGCATCGGCTCTTTGAGGAGGCTCACAGCTGCGTCTCAGGCATCTCATGCACTGAAAGTCTCTCACCATGCCAACCCTCTCCAGCTTCTGCTTCGGTTACCAATGCTGCCCACCAGGAAAACACTTCACTCTGAGACCTCACAGATTGTAGGGCACCTGGAGCACCTGAGGCCTGGAGATCTGGGAAGAAGTTTTTGAGAGAGCTGAAGAAACTTTTCTACTGAATGTTCTTTGGCAATTGTGGTGGCTTAAATTAAATTATATTGCCTTTAATAAAATGTATAATGGCTGGGGCCATCAATAAAGCTGTGCGTTTTTGCAGTTCTTTTGTAGTATCTTGAATTGAATATAGTTCAAAAAATCCAAGGCAAAAACAGATTTTATTTTAGTTTTTTCAAATGTTATGTGTTACTTTAGTCCTGGTCCAGATCTGTCCTTAGAAAATAATTTCAAATTCTGTTATTCTTAATGTCCATCAATCATAATGTTTAAATCAGTTGTTTTTTATTATGAAGTCATGTAATTTCTTTTCCAGATAAGCTAACTGTAGTTCTTTTAGTGGTGTTTTGTTTTGTGGGTTGGGTTTTTATTTTTACTTCAAAGAAGGTATTTAAGAACCTTGTTTTAAGAGTTACTGCTTTACTGACTGATACACTGTAATTTGTTTCATTAGGTTTTTTTGGATGTTTTTATTCCTGACCACCTGGTAAAACCAAATGAGGTGTGGAAGCATGGCCTTTGCAGCAAGAACATAAAAAGCAGCAGCCGATTTAACTCATCTCAGGGTATAATTTTACAGTTGAGTTGAGCCATTTATGACTGACTTTAAATTACCTTTTTTTTTTAAAGTCTTGTTTCTTCCTTTTCAGTTGCTAGTGAGAGAGAGATATACTGAGTTGTGTGTGTGGCTTGAGGTACTGCTTTGCTTGTGGAATTCTTGATTTACTGACAAGAGAGTACCCTTGAAGAGATGGAAATAAGCAAGGGAGCATAGCACTGTTTGTAGTACAGAATCCTTAGTGCTTTGTGCACAGTCTTCCTGAAATCAGCTGCATTTTGGAGGCCCTGGGGCCTCTGGCCCTTGAAAAGGGGCTAGAAACAAAAACAAACCAACCAAACAAACAAAAAACAGGCAAACAAAAAAAAGCCCAAAACAAACAATAAAAGATTTTTAAGTTAAAAACATCTGAAGATTTTTTTTGACAAGCAGTAAGTGGAAGTCTGTGAACTGGTGGAACAAGAAGCAGATGAACTCATGCATGTAATTTTTATTACGTAGTGTAGTTTATTAAGCAGAAATTTGGGTTTGCCTGAAGAAGGTGGCCTGAGTCAGGCTTCATTCCTGGAAGCTCTTTCTGAACCTGCATTTTCTCTTTCCTCATGTGCTTTGTGTTGTCTGAGGCTGACATTGTTAACTCCCCATTTGAAGTGCTCTTTTAACTGTAGCTGATAGATTTTTCAAGTTTTGATAATTTTGATCAAGATATCCGTGCCCCATTGGCAGGCTGAAGCACAAAACCTGAATTGTGGGAGAGGTAGACAGTTGCATCTTTAATGTAAGGTTTTGTGTTTTGATCTTTGCCTTCAGATCAAGCAAGTTGTCATTCCCTGTTACAGAGGCTGCACCTCTCGGCTGCTGTGAGCAGATCCTTCTCTGGGAGAGGAGGTGAAGTTTTCCTGGATTGCTGCAGGTTCTGCCCAACTGTCCAAGCTGAGCCAACTCCAGCAGGAAGGTGGAGTCCCTTGTGGCTTGAGAAGGGAGGGGGTGGGAGAACAGGCTTTGAATAAGAGAAAAATCTTTTGACCAACCTGTTACCCTGCTGAAAATACTGAGTATGTGTAATTATACATAAAGGAAACTACAAATCATCACACTTGTTTCATCAAGATGAAAAACTGCTGGCATCAGCAGAGAATGAGAAAATGTCATTGCTTTAAAAATTTTTGACACTGAAGGCCCTGATTTCTGTATTTATTTATCTGGTAGCTTCTTTTATTTGTAGAAAAGAAGAACACACAAATGTCATTCAAATTAAGCTTATTTAAATTATTTTATTTATTAAAAAAACAACCAACCAGCCTGCATTAGGCACTGGATGATGCTAATTTCTGAAGAAGTTGGTAGTTTATTGATGGCATGCATCTTTGAAAATATACCTGCCAAAAGTAAGCCTTGCTTTTATAGAATTTATGTGAAGAGAGTGCTGTTTCCTCTATCAGTGCTACAAAATGAATTCAAATTTGTTCTTTGACTCGGCCTAGATTTTTATTTTTAAAAAATCTCTACTTCTTATGCTATAACCTCTATGTCTTACTCAGAGGCTATACCCCAAAGGAATGGGAAAGAGCTTTTTGGCTAAAACTCAGACACATCAGGAGACGTACCAACCAAACAAATTGTGAACTGACCTGTAATCTGAAATAGAAAAAGCCATTAAATTGCTGCCCTTGAGGAACAGCCGACTCAGCTGCTTACATTACAGAATGTTATTTATAAGGGAAAGATAATTTTAGGTACCTGGATCAGCAGTGACTTTAAAAAACAAACAGAGATGTTTGTTACGTTGTGGAGGGGTAGGAATGGCTGCTGAGGAATCTTTCCCATCTCGCAGGCTGCCAGTGGCAGCAGGATCCTGGCAGCATGACCAAGTGGCTGAACGTGTTTAGTGATAGCTGTGTTAATTCTCAGCACAGCGTGTAGACACTTTGCAGCAGTGCATTAGGCAATATCATTAAAAAAACCAATTACTTGTTCTCTGCCGTGTTTTTTTAATATGTTTATAAAGAAGCAGAGGTCTTTATAATTCTCCTCTGGAATAACAAGGCTCATCTGATGCAGTTTTATTCAAATACATAAGCATTCTTGTGGGATATAGTAAGTTCTGTAGATGAGTTTTGATGCCATTGATAACTATAGAAAAAAACGTTTTGTTTTTTTTTTTGGCCTGTCACCTGTCAGGGCTTCAGGAATTCGGTTTCTCCCCTGACAAAATAATGTAACAGATACAAATTCTTCTCTTAAGGTACTTCCTTTTGTTATTTAGGGTGTTTCTTGCTTCTAAATGCAGGGCCATAATTTAAGATAATACTTAAATGAGTTCAGAAAATACATTTTTGTGTCAGATATTATTTTTGTGTGTGTGTTCCTTGCCTATTTTAGCATCTCCTTTCTTAATGTTGCTGTTTTGTCTTCCCACTTAAGTTTTCTTTTAGGGTCATTACATAGGATAGCATGAAGTTAAAGCCTGTTATCTTCTCTGCAAGAAGTAACACCTTTTAAATTCCAGATAAAGCACCTTTGTCTTTATTTTTCATACCTTTTGGGGGGATATAAGTTTCCATGTGTCAGTTAGTTTCCTTTTTAGGATTTGTTTGTTATATCAAGTGGAAACAGGGCTAAGGGCTGAGCTGAACAAAACTGTTCTTCATATGATGTGAGTTAATGTAAAATATTTTTTGTGCATGCCTTAGTGAACCACTTCAGACCTTTTGGCATAAGCTATTTTAAAATTTCATGCTGGTATTTAGGGTTTTTCGCTTAAAGCAGAACAGGACAAATTTGGGTGCAAACCAAAAAACAGTGCAAACATGCACTCTTCAGAGCTGTGACATGAACTGTGTTTGTGTTCAGTCTGCAGTGACTGAGACCCTGCTTCCATCACTTAAGGGTTTCTAATTTTGAAATTACTTTCAGGAAATGCTGAAATAGATTAGTTTTAAAATCCTGAGTCTCATATACTCATTGGTGCTAGTAGTGTGAGCTACTGTTTCAGTTCAACTCCGTGTTATTTTGGGTGTCAGAATTCCCCTCTGAGCCGACAAAATGTAACTGCAGGCCAAATGTTTCCCCTGGCAGCCAAATACAAATGGGAAACAGACTGCGTTATGCAAGAC
The DNA here is from genome assembly GCA_038090715.1 of Florisuga fusca. NCBI lineage: Eukaryota > Metazoa > Chordata > Aves > Apodiformes > Trochilidae > Florisuga > Florisuga fusca. The sequence goes on along the minus strand of JAAWXA010000002.1, from coordinate 37,614,896 downwards.
CTGAGAGGGAAGGCACAATTTTCTTTTGCTCTAACAATTTAGTTAAGAATCCTTGCAAAAAAACATGCTGTAACTACATCTTTGATTTAGCTCTCTTCATGTGATTTTCATGCCTTAAAATGCTGTGACAGCTGATTCTTTCTGTCTTCCTTTCCTGTCCCTAACTTTCCCTTTTTTGTGCCCATGAGAAACTGTACACTTGCTCCATATTGAAGTGTCTTCTTAATAGGATTGAAGTTTTAGCTCTGTAGGATTTGAGGCTTTAGCTCTGATTATCTTACTCTGCTAAACCAGGTTTTAATTGTGGTGGTAACTGCAAGGGCACTGAAGTCCAGGTCATTAAAGACACTTTGTTTTCCTAGATGATCTGAACCATGATATTTTTAACTGTAAGAAGGAACTGCATTATTTACAGGAGGTGCTGAATTGTTTAGTTCTTAATTTTAAAAAGATTGTGGTTTTGTGCAATTTCTTCAGGTTATAGTTGCTTTCAAACTGAAGCTGTTTTTCTATCTGTAGGTTAGTATGCATTCTAAAATGGTGATGCTTCATCCATTACAGAGGTTGTAATAGCTTTTAGAGCTATTACAGAATGTGTTAGAGATGCTAAGAATTCTGAAAGTGCTCCTGCAATTCTAGAAACTAAGCTAGATACAAAAAATTAATTTGATATTCCCTTGTATATCTGTATCTCAGCAGGACTGTGGATTGTTTCCTCGTATAAATCATTCCTGGTGTTTCCTATTTCCTTTTTATTCTTGACATAAATCTGTGTCATTGTTGGGTGCAGTGCTAGCCACAAGCACAGTGATGGATAGAGAACAGATCAGGGTGAGAAAGTAACATTTGCAATATTACAGAGAGTCCCTTTTCACTGTTTAGGTCAAACATTACAGGATTGCTGAATGTAGTCTGCTTTTTGCCTTCTGCATGATTAAGTACTTCTTGGGCTGAAGAGCACAGTAAATGGCCTCTAATGACTTAAAATTCTAAATTAATCTCTATGCAAAGATGGTACCAGTTAATCCATTCACTAGCAGACCATCTAAAAAATGAAATCTGAGATAATCAATTGAAGGTATATTCAAGGATAATCAAGAGAAAGTATACTTAAGGATTAAATGCACAATTACACTAAAAGTAGAATTAAGTGACCCTAAGCCTGCTACAGCAGCACTGACAGTGACTTAGATAATCTAGCTAATTTTTAGGGGTTTTTTTAGCTTTTATGGTTTTGCTAGCTTTCTGGAATAATTACTGTGTCAGCAAACAATTTCTAGTAACATTGTTTATGCGTAATAGTTAATAAAAATTTAGCTTCAGCCAAAGTCATTGCATTTTGTTGAGTCACTTCCACCTCCAAAATGCATGTATTCCAGCTACTCTCCGTATAATATATCAGAATAATATCCTACTGAAAATAAAAATATGAAGTACTAATACAAAATTTGAATTCAATTTGAATAAATACGAGGCTCTGATTCATTTGGAATTTCATAATTATTAGTAAAATTCAGTGAAAACTGATCACTGGAATATAAAGAACTTAAGATTCCTTTGCAGTGAGGCTTAAAAATTGAGTTAAATTGGATTAATTGCTTAATCTGTTCATTATAAAACCTGCGGCCTCTGCAAAATGAACTCTGAAGCCAATGCTAATTTTATTTCAGAACTGTGTGCCAATAGTTTTATTGTGTGCCAATTGATTTGCTTTGTGCTTTTTTATTTCTTAGTGTGTCTGTGTATGTGGGTTTGGCTATACTGCCTGTTAGTAAGCTTATCCATCTCATTAAGACTGTCAATAACTTAGCCAGATTTTAGTAAGGTGGTCTGAGCTCTTCTACAATGAGTATTTGTCTCAGGTTTAGAGAATCATTATCCAAACTGTCTGCAGCTGTCCCAGGTAGTCTTGATAGGAAGAAACAGGATTTTCTGCTTGTGGTGATGAATTGTAGTGATTCCTTATTTGAAAAGCCCTGAGTGTGGAAACAGTGGGGATGAAAGTATTTAATTGTAAAACTTTGTCTCATAGTAGGAAGGAGAAGATGGAAGAGGCAGGACTCCTCTACATTAGAGTGTAGAGGAACCACACAGTTGTCTTCACAGTCTGAGATGGACCAAGAGATTCATCAGGCTGAGGGCAAACCTTAGGAGCTTTTCAAGTGAAGTTCTCCAGGCCTCGAGGTTAGCCACATGAAAGATAACAATCTTTTTTGTGTATATATTCATTGTTCTCCTGGTATGATTTACAATTATTTCTTTTCTCTTTTGGAGGACTTGAGCCTGTCTTTATTTTCTTATTTTGTGTGTATGTGTTGCAGCAATGAGAGTGCGTATGGTGGATGGGACGATTTTTAATCCTGCTTATATTAAAATGCCTTTACCATTTTTCTCCTCTTATAAACATGCTGGCATGTGATATTTCACACAAGAAATAGCACTGTGAGGAGTGGATGTACATATAGATTAGTACTGCAAAAACAGATGATTCTAAAGGTTAAATTTGTAGTCGTCCATTTTTTTGTGCCCTCTTTGAGTATGTAAAATGGTGTATTATCGAGTAACGTGGTAGCATTTTTCTGCCATAAACTTGCCTAGCTAGCATACACAGCTACATAGGAGAGAAGAAAATTACAGCTGGATCAGTTACTTCATATCTGTTGCTTCCAAACTTCTCAATTACTGGCTTTGCAAGAAGAATAATTTTGGAATCAGAGAGTGCTCCAGATTGAAAGGACCCAGAGTTAATTCAGAGTTAATCAGGTCAGCAGCTTGCTCAAACTTAAGTCCAGTACACCTTCAGCAGCGGGGATC
>JAAWXA010000002.1:37539028-37612062 GCA_038090715.1 Florisuga fusca | reverse complement strand
AGTCCCCACACATCTTGTGAGCATCTTTCTTGAAATGAGGGCTATGGATCTACAGCACTGAACCCTAAAGCACAGGAGAACTTTGNTCTTGACATAAATCTGTGTCATTGTTGGGTGCAGTGCTAGCCACAAGCACAGTGATGGATAGAGAACAGATCAGGGTGAGAAAGTAACATTTGCAGTATTACAGAGAGTCCCTTTTCACTGTTTAGGTCAAACATTACAGGATTGCTGAATGTAGTCTGCTTTTTGCCTTCTGCATGATTAAGTACTTCTTGGGCTGAAGAGCACAGTAAATGGCCTGTAATGACTTAAAATTCTAAATTAATCTCTATGCAAAGACGGTACCAGTTAATCCATTCACTAGCAGACCATCTAAAAAATGAAATCTGAGATAATCAATTGAAGGTATATTCAAGGATAATCAAGAGAAAGTATACTTAAGGATTAAATGCACAATTACACTAAAAGTAGAATTAAGTGACCCTAAGCCTGCTACAGCAGCACTGACAGTGACTTAGATAATCTAGCTAATTTTTAGGAGGTTTTTTTAGCTTTTATGGTTTTGCTAGCTTTCTGGAATAATTACTGTGTCAGCAAACAATTTCTAGTAACATTGTTTATGCGTAATAGTTAATAAAAATTTAGCTTCAGCCAAAGTCATTGCATTTTGTTGAGCCACTTCCACCTCCAAAATGCATGTATTCCAGCTACTCTCCCTATAATATATCAGAATAATATCCTACTGAAAATAAAAATATGAAGTACCAATACAAAATTTGAATCCAATTTGAATACGAGGCTCTGATTCATTTGGAATTTCATAATTATTAGTAAAATTCAGTGAAAACTGAAATATAAAGAATATAAATGGAATATAAAGAATGGAATATAAAGAACTTAAGATTTCTTTGCAGTGAGGCTTAAAAATTGAGTTAAATTGGATTAATTGCTTAATCTGTTCATTATAAAACCTGTGGCCTCTGCAAAATGAACTCTGAAGCCAATGCTAATTTAATTTCAGAATTGTGTGCCAATAGTTTTATTGTGTGCCAATTGATTTGCTTTGTGCTTTTTTATTTCTTAGTATGTCTGTGTATGTGGGCTCGGCTATACTGCCTGTTAGTAAGCTTATCCATCTCATTAAGACTGTCAATAACTTAGCCAGGCTTTAGTAAGGTGGTCTGAGCTCTTCTACAATGAGTATTTGTCTCAGGTTTAGAGAATCATTATCCAAACTGTCTGCAGCTGTCCCAGGTAGTCTTGATAGGAAGAAACAGGATTTTCTGCTTGCCCTGAGTGTGGAAACAGTGGGGATGAAAGTATTTAATTGTAAAACTTTGTCTCATAGTAGGAAGGAGAAGATGGAAGAGGCAGGACTCCTCTACATTAGAGTGTAGAGGAACCACACAGTTGTCTTCACAGTCTGAGATGGACCAAGAGATTCATCAGGCTGAGGGCAAACCTTAGGAGCTTTTCAAGTGAAGTTCTCCAGGCGTCGAGGTTAGCCACATGAAAGATGACAATCTTTTTTGTGTATGTATTCAATGTTCTCCTGGTATGATTTTCAGTGATTTCTTTTCTCTTTTGGAGGACTTGAGCCTGTCTTTATTTTCTTATTTTGTGTGTATGTGTTGCAGCAATGAGAGTGCGTATGGTGGATGGAACGATTTTTAATCCTGCTTATATTAAAAAGCCTTTACCATTTTTCTCCTCTTATAAACATGCTGGCATGTGATATTTCACACAAGAAATAGCACTGTGAGGAGTGGATGTACATATAGATTAGTACTGCAAAAACAGATGATTCTAAAGGTTAAATTTGTAGTCGTCCATTTTTTTGTGCCCTCTTTGAGTATGTAAAATGGTGTATTATCGAGTAACGTGGTAGCATTTTTCTGCCATAAACTTGCCTAGCTAGCATACACAGCTACATAGGAGAGAAGAAAATTACAGCTGGATCAGTTACTTCATATCTGTTGCTTCCAAACTTCTCAATTACTGGCTTTGCAAGAAGAATAATTTTGGAATCAGAGAGTGCTCCAGATTGAAAGGACCCAGAGTTAATTCAGAGTTAATCAGGTCAGCAGCTTGCTCAAACTTAAGTCCAGTACACCTTCAGCAGCGGGGATCCCACGACTTCTGCACAAGCTGTTGTAGTTTCTTTAGGGATTTTATCAATGGAAGCAAAAGTTCATTTGCATATGATGCCTTTGCCTTTTCTTACCAATTTACTGTGCTGTCTGGTGAGTGGCTAAAATCGCCTGCTGGATCTGTTACAAAGCAGCGTTTTCCCCTTCTTTGTGGCAGTATGAGGCAAGTTGCTCCTTAGTTCTTCAGGTTTCTCCCCAGGGATCTCATTCTAGAGAGGATCCCTTTTAATACAGGGAAATGCCTAGACAATACAGCCTTCTGCCATACTTGCCACCGTGTTAGGCTCTGTCAGCAACCTGTAGCTCAGTGCAGCCTTTTGTCTTTAGCTTCCCAAAACTTATAAACCCACCACTTCCAGAACCCTCATCATCTCTGAAGTCCTGCATGGCTGTTGATGTAACCTGTCCTTCCACACTGTGTGGTCTGTAAGCTTGTAAAGTCTGAGTAAATCATTCAGGATAGTGTCAGATGCTGTATTTGTAGCCATCAGGCTTCTAAAAAACATTCTCAAAACAGAACTTTAAAGAAATTGTTCTTCACTAGTATCTGTATTGCATTAAGAGCAGATTTTGTTTAAATTGTTTATGATACAAGACTGTACTTATCATGGTTTTAGGCTAGCATAAAATTTAATGTTGTGATTTATGTTATCCCTTGAGGGTTTTTTTGCTTCAATTTAGGACAAGTCCGTGGGGCTTTTCTCTTTGTGCATTTTGTAGTCTCATGTTGTGGTTTCTCTCTGATGAGACCAGTGATGAAAAATATTTATTCCCAGTTCTTATTGAAATTATGGAATACTGCAAAGTTCTCCTGTGCTTTAGGGTTCAGTGCTGTAGATCCATAGCCCTCATTTCAAGAAAGATGCTCACAAGATGTGTGGGGACTTGTTCTGGTACCTAATGTTTTCCTGTGGAGTCTGGGCTTGGGCATTAGCTGCTTTCCAGGACTGACTGCCTTAGGTTTATGAAAATTTTCCAGAGGAATTGTGTTACAAAGAAGATGCAAACTTGTAGGGAAAATATTATCCAACAAACCCTTGTGTGTAATAGGATTACAGTGTTGTGGGTAACTCAGAAGGGAATATCTATTTAAAAAGATGTTAAGTCACTGATTGATTCTTTAATCTTAATTGCTTTCATGGTTACATTCTCATATATTTGTGAAGTCTTATTTAGGCTATACTTCAACAGTATAAACACAGATACCCTTTATTTCACATCACATGCTTTTTTTTTTTTTTTCCTGCTCTTTGAACAAATCAACCCTTTTTCTTCTGAAATTCCTATTTTATCTGGTCCTCACCACTTTACCCCTAAATATGGTCACAGGTCGATGTTAGACACATCTGCAGTGTACGAACAGGAAGCTTTCTGAGCTTTTTCTTTAAGGATGAAAAGACTTCTGTTCCCCCAGATACCACTGCAAAACATGAACAAAAAAGCATTCGTACAGCACCCAAAATAGTGAATATCCAGATAATGCTCTTGCCTCCAGATGCCTGGTGGATCAGTTTCATTGGAAAGGAAAAAGATTGCAGACTTATTTGTCACCTAAGGGACAGGTTTCGTGTTTATTTTCTTTGCTTGCATCATATATATGTCAGCCTGTCTGTTTTTCTGAAGTATTAGTATCAAGATTAATTTCTACTTTGTCCGCTTGCTTCACAGTGAAAGAAGGATGTCCTAAAGAGAGAGAAGTATTGCTTGTTTCAATAGATGAATCTGCAATTTCATGTTGTATACAGTTGATCTTGTGTGATAGACAGATTGCTCACACTGCCACACTTTGATCCTTCCACTTGTCCCTGGCTGGAGAGAACTTTTTAACATCCACCATGTTTAGCATATTCAATAAAGAAAGCCAGATAACAAATCACAAAATACATTTGAATTGTCCATACACACACACAAAAAGTATGACTTTGTAATCATTGATAGCCCTAGTTTGAAAAGCGTAATTTTCTCTAGAGGCCTGCATTACAGAACACAAGCATACTTGCTAAGAAATCAATTTCTGGGCACTTTGTACATATTCTTTCCTAATTCAATGTTTTTCTACTAAATATTCTGTGGTTTGGCCTATTGATGATGTATGTATCCAGGATTATATAAAAGCTTTAAATCCTCTCTCTCACACCTCAAACACAGGTGCAGCAGTTACTTTTCTAACCAGATATGTCTTTATTATTTGTAAATGCCTTTGGAAGTTAGAGAAGTGCCTAGATGATGATTTTGTTATTTGCAGTGAATTTGAAGTTGATGTATTTGAGGTTTTGTTTGTTTTGTTTCAAGATTCAGGTTGAAACTAGTAAACTGAAATTTTCTATATCATTTCTATTACTCATTTCAGTTTTCTATGAGGAAATCATGCCTTTACAGCACCCTAATATGCTACTCTGCACTTAAAATAGTTTAAGTACAACTTATTGAACAAGCTACACTTGAGACTGAAGTCACTGCTAATGTGGTAATGTGGTGCAGTAAGCTTGCATGTTTTTATGTCAGGTGCATGCCACAGCTGGTAGTAAATGCAGTTAAATATTTCAAGGTGTACATGCTGGGAGAAGGCAAGTGATGCATTTAAGTTTGTGCAGTTTTGTCTGTTCTGATACAGTGACAAGCCCTGCAAGATGCTAGCAGCTCATTATATAGTACTACTTTGAGGGTATTCTTACTGTATCTACTTTACAAAAAGAATCCTAATTTTCATATTGAGACTGGTGAAAATCTCATGGGGTAACTTTGTCACATACGTGTAAATGTGCTAAAGCTCTCTGACCTTAAAGAGTTATATTTAGTCTTACACCCACAGAAAACCTGTTTGTGAGCTCTCAAGTTACACGAGTACAAGTGGAATTGGTGCTTGCAAGCCTGTATCATTAGCAAAGAGAACCTGAAAATCAAAATGAGGCCTTTGACTTTTGTATGCACTAGTATAGCGAATTGTAATTAGATGACTACAGAAAATATGGCACTCCTTGCCTAGTCTGAAAATGTTAGTTCTGTTTAATGTTGCTTCTGAACAAGCCCTTCAAGTAATGTATTATGTCTTTTTCTTGATGCAGAAATGTTTCATACAGTGTTACTTTTTTAGTATCTTTTTTTGCATTTTTTTTTAATGTGGAAAGAATTAACTATTTATTTACCTTGGGATATTATGAAATCATGTCTTTTTATCTAGATGCATTGTGTTTCTAAGATTCATCCTCTTGCTCCCGAATGCAGTCCTTTTTGTAGTGCATAAACCTTTTAATGCCTTAATGAAAATTCTTAGAATATTTTGGTGTAATTATATGAAGAATTGCCTTATGAGTCCTGTACAAATGCTCTGTGTGCTGCTGTTTACAATAACTCTGCTTATAACTGTGATGGAGGAAAGACTGGGATATGCAGTGCCTTCTTTGCCTCAGTCTTTACTGGTGAAATCAGCCTCCAGGAATCCCAGGCACTGGAGATCTGAGAGAAAATCTGGAGGAAGTCTTAACCCTGGTGGAGGAGGAAGAGGTTAGACAGCACTTAAGCTGCATGTAGGTAACTCCATGGGGCCTGATGGGATGCACCTATGAGCATGGAGGAATTTGGCCAATGTCATTCTAAGGTCACCACCTATTGTATTTAGAGGGTCATGGTATTTGGGATGAAGTTAATGAAGAGTGGAAGAAAGGTGATGTCACTTCTGTCTTCAAAGAGGGCAAGAAGAAACATACGAGGATGTTCTGGCAACATCTGGGGAGCTGCAGGTTGGTCAGCTTCTCCTTGATCCCTGGGAAAGGTGTGGAGCAACTAACCCAAGAAGGCATTTGCAACCCCTAAAGGATGGAAGGGTGATCAGGGGTATTCAGCATGGATTTACAAAGGAGAAATCATGCTTGACCAACATGATAGCCCTCTCCCACGAAGTGACTAGCGTGGTGCATGTGGGGAGAGCAGTGGATGTTGTTTGCTCTGATCTTGGTAAAGGTTTTCATCTGGTCTTGTGTAACATCCTCATAGTCAGGCTGACAGAGTGTGATCAGATAAGTGGGCAGTGATGTGGATTAAAAACTGTTTGGATGGTGTACAAGGCCCAGTTGGAGGCCAGTCACCCAGGGGTCAATACTGCTCAACATCTTTTAATGAAGACTTGGACAATAGGGCAGGGTGCACCCTCAGCAAGTTTGTAGATGATGAAAAAAAAAAAAAAAGGGAGGAGTGGCTGATGCACCAGAGGGCTGTGCTGCTATGGAGAGGAACCTGGACACGTGGGACAGAGAGGAATCTTGTCAAGTTCAACACAGGGAAATTCCAGGTCCTGCATCTGGGGATGTCTGAGGGGTAAGCCCTTGCAGCAGTACCAATGGGCCAGCTGGCTGGAAAGTGGTTCTGCAAAGGAAACCTTGGAATCTTAGTAGACAACAAGCTGACCGTGATCTGGCAATGCACCCTTGTGGCAAAGGTGGCCAACAGCATCCTGGGTTACTGCAGGAAGAACCTTGCCAGGAGGTGGAGTGGGGTGACCCTTCCCTTCTCCTTGGCACTGTGAGACCATATCTGCGGTTCTGGGCTCCACAGTGCAAGAGAGACACGGAGCTACTGTCATGTGTCCAGCACAGGCCCATGAAGGTGAAAGTTCTGGAGCATCCTTCATGTGAGGAGAGGCTGAGGGAGCTGAGACTGTTCAGCCTCAAGAAGAGAATGCTCAGGGTGATCTTTTAAGTGTATGTAAATACCTGATGGGAGGGGGTGAAGAACGGAAAGACAGATTCTTCTCAGTAGTGCCCAGTGAGAGGATAAGGGGCAAATAGGCACATGAAAATCAGTCTGAATATCAGAAAACACTTTTTTGCTGTCAGGATAGTGTAACACTGGCACAGGTGTCCCAGAGAGGTTGTGGAGGCTCCATCCTTGGAAATACTCAAAACCTAGCTGGACTTGGTCCTTGGCAGCCTGTTCTAGGTATCCTTGCTTGAGCAGGGTATGAGACAAGAGGACCTCAAGAAGTCTGTTCCAACCTAAATGATACTCTGATTCTGGATATTCCTTTTTTCCCCTCCCAAAAACATCAGCAAAAAGATGAGATCATGATAGCCAGAACTTGCATGATATGGTTTGTGAAGTGTGATGGAGAGAGAAGCTGCAAGACTTACAACTGAACTAATTATCCAAAAATTAATTTCCAGCACAGCAGTTAATTTGAAAAATTAACTCGTGGAAGAGGTTTTGGAAGAACAGGGTTAGGTTTGCCCTTTGACAGAAGCGTAGCTGTTAACTCTGTGATTCTATCCCAGGCTTGTTGGAGTCTTTTTTTTTCCCTGAAGACATTTTTGTTAAATTCAGATTGTTTTCTTCAGAAACAATTTCTTTCCCTTACTGCTTTTGTCTGTTAAAAAGGAATCGGCATGTTTTCTGATGTCGACTGCTGACTAGAGCATCCGTTTTGTATCCCAGCAGATGACCTCTCTAAATTAATTGATCCCAGTCCTAGTGAAGTGACCTGTTTAAAATAGATCTCTGCCAGTGTGTGTTCTCGTGCCTTCAGCCTTTAAACTCTGAAGTGAATCCCTTCATGGCTTTTCTAGCAGATTTTTCTGAAAAAATTTGGTGCTTCAGCCCAATGTTGGGAATGCAGTTTAATAATTATTTTAAATATAAGCCTCTTTTTGGTACTTGTTTGCAAGTGATTATTTGATTCTCAGGGTTGGCACCCAAGCCCAGCTTTGCTGTTCATTCGCCAGCCTGAGCTGCCTGTGGCTCAGTAGCTTTTGCATTATGCTCTGACCACACAGGAATGGAGCAAATCACTTCTTTCCTAGTTCAGCTTTGCAATGTTTTTTATTTTTTTGTGCAGGGAAATGTCTGTATCTGATAATTCAGAAAAGCTGCCATTAAAGGATAATCGCTCAAAATAATCTTTTGCATGCTACCACATGCTGGCACATTGAGTACTACTAAACTGCATGCTATTTCTGTGGAAAGAAAAAGAATTAAAAGCCTGCTTGGACTTTTATGACCCTTGAAAGGTACTGTAGCTCTGTGTTATATGTCCACACACCCTTACATGGTTGCTTTTTTTTCAAGAAAATACGCATTATAAAAGCAAAAAGAAATGCCTGTTTTCTGTGCTTTTAAAAAGTAGTTCAGTAATGACCTAGAACAGCTCATGAGAATAGAGGAAAATACAGCAAGAATATTATAATATAAAGATGAGTGCTGTGCAGTTCCTGTGACACACATTTTAAACTGCTGCTTCAAGTTCTTTCTTGAAAGGTGAGAAAAGATGCAGATGCCTGATGTCATTTGAAATGTACTGAAGGTCACTAGAATGTTGATAATTCTAATATTAGAGTTGTGGGATTTTTGGTGCCCCTGCACACATTTTTAAAAGAGCCGGGGAGTTAGAATACTTAAAATTACAAACCTTACTGCAGAATGGGCATTAAAGATGCTTAATCCTAATGTTGCATTGTGCTTACCTTTCCCAACGAGGAGAAAGTCTTTCATTTAAATCAATGCAAACACTGCTATCCTGAGCACCTAGACTATTTATAGTATTGCTTGCCCTCACTGTGCACGTTTTGCAGAGTAGCAAGGAGAGGCAGTTGCTGTTCTTTTAATAACCCTGTGAAAGTCGTGGAAAACCTAAAAGCTGTTTTAGCCAAAAAGACAGAAGGATTTCTGTCCCTGACTGAACGTGCGGTTTTCAGGAGAAAAAGAAAATTCTTAATATGTGATTTAATCTGTGAACTTGTTGATTTGTGGTCTCTTCATTTCCCGATGCTGTTAACAGCTATAAAGGTTCCGCAGCTGTGAGAGGTTCCCTTGGAAAGGATTGTTACCTGCTAGCATGTTATCACACTCATCCACACTCGTGTCCTTCCCTCCCTCCCACCTGGAGGACAGCCCACGGGGGTATCCTTGGGGAAGCAGCAGCACCATTTCCCAGTTGGAGCTGTGGGCAGTGGAGCTGACTGAGCTCGGTGCCATGTGACTGGAGACGCAAGGAGCAGATTGACATCCGGCACACGCTCTCCCAACTCAGCAGATAGCCAAAAAAAAAAAAAAAGGAAAAAAGAGGGGGTTGGGAGTGAGGAGGGGAGGTTCCCTTGCCTTTTTTTTTTTTTTTTTTCCTTCCCCTAGCATTATTAATTCCTGCTGGAGCTTGTTTGCCGCGAGCTCTGTTTATGGCAGTAGCAGCATCAGCAGTGCTTGCTCGGTAGCTCAGTGCTCTCAATGAGGTCAAGCTGGATCAAAGGGAAACCTCCTGTGGAAGCATCTACTGTAAGTTCCCATCCTGCTTTTTCCACGCTCCCTACGAATGAATCGTAACCTGTACAACTGAGACAGGCTTCTGTGTTTTATGTCTCCCCGACTGATGATTTTGTGTGGGGTTGTCAGGTTTTGTGTTAATTGAACTCGTCAGTCAGGCATCAGTTGGGTAATAATGCTGTGTGTTTTGGGAGGAAAGGACTTATTGTTCTATCCTTTTATTTGCTGAGGGAATGGGAAGAAGAAAGTGTGTGCTTCATCCTTTTGAACAGCTCCAAGCTGTTGAGGTTACAGCTCACCAGATTCTGTTTTATGTAATCTACATATTCGAGTTTCTAAATAAAGTAGTTGTAAAGCATAATTCAGATGTCCTTGGATATCACCAAACAGCTATTCTCTTGGCAATTGTTACCTAACTTTTATTTAATTAAAAAAAAAAAAAAAAAGAAAACACTTTATTCATTCTATCTGAATCTTGGAAACATCTGTAAATAACTAAATTTCAGAGGCACCCTTCTTATACAAGCTGCTGTTCACCTGAGGGGTTCTCTAAAATGGTAATTCAGAAATATTAATTTGAAGCCTAGTTCTGAATATCATCTGTCTGTAACTTAACTTTTCAGTTGCAAAAATTTTTACGGTGAGATGAATTTTTCATTTTATAGGACTAGATATTTCTGCATAAAAGCTATTTAGCTTGAAGTTACCTTAACTTTTGCAGGTAAGGTTGTCTTACAGCATGGAAATCTTGGGGAGTAATGAGATGCTGGGCTGTAAATTTTTCAGCTGTATAACCCAACAGCTTTTTTTCAAGTACGAAAAACTTAGCTAAATATATATCTGGAAGGCTTGCAGAGTGATTTCAGTAGTCTGAACAAAATAACTACCTGTTTGGATTATTCTTAGTAATGTATTGTAAACCCTGAGGGGAAGTAAAGTACCACAAATCATTATCCCTTTTTGCTGTAAAGCTCTTCTTGAAAGGAAATGGCATGATGTCTCTCACTTGATCTTCAGCAGTACTGGCTGTATTGTACTGTGAAGCAGTGTGGTGGTGCAAATGTCATAAAGTTGCTTTAACCCACAAAATCTATGTCTTAATTTTGCTTGTATTTTCAAAGGTGTGTACTTTAATTATAGTTGTCTTTTCATCTCCTTCGTTTCATAGTCTTGACTTTCCTAGATACATAACTTGGATAGAGAAAAGGAGAAACATAGTCTGAAATCAGGTCAGCCAGCATTTAGGTGTAAAGTATGAATATTTGTTGGAGAGTGCAATGAAACAAACTCTTCAGGACTCATTTTCAGCTGTGTACTTCATTTAATAAATAGAAGATCTCTTACTTTATTATGCTGTGATCTTTGTCTGGTATCTGCAATGTAAACATGAGAATATAATGTATAAATTCACATCAGATACCACTTTTGTTCTGAGGATAGCATCAAAATGCACCGTGAACTCCTCACTGGATTTTAAAATTCATTTTAAATTTGTATTCTTTCTTGGTTTTAACAGAGGCTGTCTTTGGTTCCATTGAGACAGCTCCATTTTTAAGCATACATGATGGATAAAACCATAGTGTATTTTTTTGCCCAGATGGTGATGTTTCTTTTCATTTCAGCTTTCAGCCTCTGAGTTGATCCTAGTTGAAGATGAAATGACAGATACTGAAGATAATGAAGAAGAGGATTTAGGAGTCATGGATGATCAACGTAGCGTAATTCTCCATCTCATCTCTCAGCTCAAACTTGGCATGGACCTTACCAGGGTATGGACACTATATCTCATTTATAATTGTTCATTCTTTTTAATTCTTCTCATCCTTCTGTGTGTGTGTGTGTGTGTGTGTGTGTGACTCCTGTGAGCATTTTTGCCCACTTGCCCATTTGTCCATTTGTGTGGACAGTGGAGTTTGACTCTTCCTAAGGTTGCAGAGAGTTATGAGGTGGTATCTCCTGCTAAACAGCCTTTCACATGATGTGACCACATCAGGTATTTTAGGGATGGGGGAAACAAGGTCAGAGGGAAGGCAAAAAGAAGAATTAAAAAACCTCAGAAACTCTTTATTGGGTTTTTTTGTGTCTTTCAAAATAACTCTATGTTGTTTATGTATTCCACATGTATGTTAAGTCAGGGTGCACTGAGTGTTTGAGAAACCATAATATGAGTTTTAGGGAAGGAGGTAAGTGCTCTTGTTACTTCTCTGTGGGTTGGATTCTATTTAATTACTTGGCAGCCTCAGAGAAACAGTGATGGTAAACAAATTACAGTCTTCTATGTATCCCTGCTCTTGTCTGTGCTAAGCAGCTCAGCAGTTTAAGCTTCTCTGCATCCTTCTGGTCCTGTAACCAGTACTGTCATGAGCTTACCCATACTGATATGATCAGAAAAGTTATGGTGTCTGAAATTTCTCGTGCCTCCATAGAGTTTTGGAAATGAGGTAGGTGTTCTGAAGGCAGGGAATGGCTCTTTTGCATAGTCTGCATTCCAATGAATCCTTCTCATGAGACTTAACCAAGTGGATATTTGTAAAGGTATAGAATACCCTTTCCTTCCACAAAGGTTTTATACTTTAAAACCAAACCAAAACAAAACTAACCCAATATAACCACTATAAGCCATTTCCACAAATAAGAAGAGCTCATTCTGAGCCAGTCCCTCCATAAAAAAAAAAGTTTGGGATTACCAGAGCATTATCCTTGTCCATGAAGTGACTATGCAGGGGAGGCTCTTCATGGGCATTTTGATATTCTGAAAAGTTCATCTGCTTTCCTTTTGATCTTACTTACTAATCAAAGTCTATTTTTACTATCACCTTCTTACCAAAAAACCCTTTCTTAATATAGTCTTTTCTGTTTCCCTGGGAACAATTGATAACATTTTAACATACTTACATTTTTAAGACTAAGCAGTCTTGTGATCTGCTGCTAAGTATAGCTTTTGAATAGCTGCATGGAAATTAATGTTTGCTCTACAAAGTTTCATAATTTCATTTAGGAATAATTTATAGCTGTCGCTTTTTAGTATGTCTGGGGTTATGTGCAGTTCATTTTTGATTTTGTTTTTCTGACATTCCTCACTTTTTTGTAGCTCTTTTCTATGTTGGTTTGTTAAGACTTGTCTGAGTCCATAATATTTAAACTAGAATATGATTCCTTATCCATTCTTCTTGTGTCTTCTAAATATTTTGTCTTTGGTAATGAACAAGGTTTTTCTTCCTTGATTTCCAGTGTAATATTTTTGTCATGGCAGAGGAGGAAAAAAGCCCAAAGACACACAGTTAATGTAAATTAGAGAAATTCCTGTAGGTGTAGACAGTTTCAAGAAAAGGAGGAAGGTAAATATATATGATAACCTAATTCTTACATAGTGTTCTTAGAGATTTTTAGGACTGTGATGAATATTATCAGATCTATAGTATGGCAGAATGCTATCATGGATGTGTAATACAATACCCCCTGTCTGAAAAGAGGAAAAGGCATATGGCAGGGTTAGGTCTACCTCCAGTCTGTGTGATGCACGAATACACATGTGATGAGTATTAATGAGACATGCCACATGTGCATATCATTTTTCAGACCATTTTGAGGATTAAAAAAAAGAATTGCACAACAGCTGGCTGCTTTTTTTTATTAACTGTGCTTCCTGACATGAGGCCCTTAGGGCCACAGATGTGTGACAGTAAAGCTTAGTTTGTTGGCTGCACCTCTTCTCTTTTTTCATTATTTGCCTGAAAGTCAGATTTCTGATAGCCCTGATGCTGGTCAGCATCTGCTGGAAGTGGTTGTGGCAGAGTGGTCACAGATATCTGAGGATTTTTTTTGTATATTTCCCCTTTTCTGTGCCACCCTCCCTGGGCTTGTTTCTTTGGCTCATTTTTTTGAGCTGTGCGTAGTAACATGATAAACACGTGAGCAGAGAGCTCTTCAGTGCCCTTGATGGCTTTTGGTTGTGGATGCATAATCGTTATCTTCTTGTGCCATATCAGAGGAAACAGCCATCTTTTCCTTTTCCTACGGGGTGCTTGCTTATGTTAGTGATGGCCTTGCTGGCACTGACAGGAATTTCCCACAGTGATGACAGCCACGTGTGATGTTGCACTTTGGGAAGGTGTCCTGCTGCCTTGCCTTTTAATGAGGAGCTGACAGTAGAAATGTACTGCAAAGGAAAGCACCCACACAGAAGCAATTAAATCAGCACAGGATTCTCCCCCTCTACTCTGCTCTCGTGAGACCCCACCTGGAGTACTGCATCCAGTTCTGCAGCCCCTATTACAGGAGGGACATGGACGTGCTGGAGCCTGTCCAGAGGAGGGCCAGGAGGATGATCAGAGGGCTGGAGCACCTCTGCTGTGAAGACAGACTGAGAGAGTTGGGGTTATTCAGTCTGGAGAGGAGAAGGCTCCAAAGAGACCTTACTGTAGCCTTCCAGTGTCTGAAGGGGGACTACAAGAAGGCTGGTGAGGGACTTTTTGGGATGTTAGGCAGTGATAGGACTAGGGGGAATGGCTTCAAACTAGAGGAGGATAGGTTTAGATTGGAACTGAGGAAGAAGTTCTTCACCATGAGGGTGGTGAGACACTGGCACAGGTTGCCCAGAGAGGTGGTGGAAGCCCCATCCCTGGATATTTTTAAGGCCAGGCTGGACAGGGCTCTGAGCAACCTGGTCTAGTGGGAGGTGACCCTGCCCATGGCAGTGGGGTTGGAACTGGATGATCTTAAAGGTCCCTTCCAACCCTGAAAATTCTATGATCCTATGATTTGCTAGACCAGGCAAGGCTCTGTGGTGGCCAAATAGCTGCTAGAGAGAGTTGGGTAGGGGAGCAGTTTGCAGCAACACAACACAGTACAAAACTGATGCCTCACACTGGGCCAGGACTTTAAACCTCATTTAAATTGGAATTACTGCAGGGAAACAAAGTTTCTAATTTGTTTGTTCTTCAGACTTCTAAAAAATGAAAAGGTAGTGCCAAAACTAACTTGACAGCTTGATAAATGTGCTTGCAAATGACATCTAATGGATTGAAATTAATGCTGACAATTTGTAGAGATGGGTGATTGCTCCCCTGCATCCCTGCATTCCCTCACCTCCCCTACACAGTTAGTGTGTGCTAAAAATAAAGGGCTGCTCCTCTGTGTAAAAGGGCTGCCAGTAATTCTGCAGAATATCAACCTGTTGTGAATTAACATTGTAGTGTGTTGATGATGTCCTAGGTTTTTAATTTGCTTGTCAATGTACTTTTACCTTGTAATTTTGAAATACAAGTGGGATGAAAATAACCTGGTTTATTCCCACAGCAACAGAGACAGCAGTGTGAAAGCTTTTGTAAGAGAAGGACATCTTAGGGTTGGTCAGATTAATGAGAAGTAGGGAATGGTGCTGACACCCATCTTTTGCCTCACAGTAAATAGTAGTGGGAATACTCTATTCTTAAGAATTCATGCTCTTACTTTTCTCAGTTCAGATCCTCGTTCAGATCATTCAGAATTAAAAGCTAGAAGATAATGATCAAGCTTTGAACCAATATCCTCTTTTTAACCTCAATGAAAATGGAAGAATGCCTCTTGAACTGCTTTAATTTCACATGAAGACTGAATATGCATAAGAACATCCTAACATTTTATAATGTGATCAAATGTTTTACTTCAGACTTCAGCAGTTTATTATTTATTCTAGAGAGATTCTTTTGTCCATTTGGTTGTCATGCTGGCTGTTTCTCAGAGGAAAAAATTAGGCAGTTTTGACTTTTCATCCAATTACAAATAAAATAATAAATTGTTGTTGTCCAAAGAAAATACAAAGAACATAGGTCCTCAGTGTATGTTGTCTGAACAGTGCATTCTCTTTTGGCTGCCTCCTTCCTTGGGAAGCTACAGTACTACCAAAATGCATGGGGAATGGCTTATGCTTCCATATTTGTTTACTTCTATTTTACATATTTATGCAGAAATCACAATAGGCCCAATTAAAAAAAATTAACTGTTGTGATGTTTGGTTTTTTTTTGTGGGGGGAAGGGATGGGATCGACTGTATTAGTGTGTGGTACATATTGAAACTTTGAGACTATGACATTATCTGGTAAAAGGCAATGTTTTCCAGGCATGTTTTGTAGCACTGGAGCTGCATAAGCTTTACAACTCAGTTTTTCATAGGTAGTTCAGCCTCCTTTTGTGGAAACAATTCAGTTATTCAGTGTTTTGTAGTGGATCCATCGCTGCTACTATTAAGGATATTGTGTCCATTTTAGTTGGGCTTCTGAAGCAAGGTTATTTGACTTATTTTTGAATAAAGTGCAAGCTTTATTCAGATTTTAAATTGATTTTTTTTTCTAAAGGAATAACAAGAGTCCAGTGATTTGTAACACCTCATTTAGTGGCTGTGTTGGTATAGCTATATTAAGTATGTAGCTGCAAAGCACACAGCTTGTGTGCTACTCATGAGAGTGGATATGGAGACTGTGATCACAGCAGTAGGATGAAACCACAGCAGTCTTAGTGTTGTACCAGAAAATTTGCATCATCTTAAGTATGGTCTGCAGTTTTTTTTTTCCTCTCCTCCATTTGTGCTAATAAAGGTCACTTTAGAGAGATACTTGGACATAATGAGATGCAGAGTGCTGCTTATTCAAATGAGTTTCTTTGCCCTTTCAAGTCTGTGCAGTGAACTCATGATAGTCACTTCTACATACAAGTGGTGGGTTTTTTTTTTCTGTTTTGCTGTTGGTTTTCTCTTTGATGACCTGGTCTTTGAGACTACAATTTATATTAAAATGAGTTCCTCTGTTGAGTTTCACTAATGCCAAATTGAGTTTTAAAAAACGCTGTATTGCAGATGAATATTTGGTCACAATGTTGCTAGTAAGAGAGAATTGCCTGAAGAGTTAAAATACTGTAAGAAAGCCTACCACCTTTCCACTTTGCCTTCCAAAGTTTTAGATTTTACTTCTAAAATTCAGTCTCCTCCGCCCCTCACTGTCACACCACTGTGGTGACCACGGGCTGCCTTTAGGACTCAAGAGTTGGCCACACAGGGTGTAAGATTAAGGTCCTGCATCTTTTGAGGCCTCATTCCCTTAGTGACAGAGACCACAGGGAGACCTCAAGACTGACAGATGAGAGTCTGAGGAATATTGCAGGTGGAACTTTGTTTGATTTGTAGTGAAACTTGTTAAAAATTATTGGCCTATAAGAGTGTTTGTGTGCAAATAACATGCAGGAAGAGAGCATGCATGTTACCAAATGGAGCAATGACCTGGATTTTGCAGTCCTGCTATGTTGGCTTCCTGTGTAGCTCTTAAGACTGTTTGAGCTGTTGTGACTGGAATTTTTCTTCCTGTTTACAAGTTTTCTTTGAAAGGAACTAAGTGGTGACTAAAAGTTTGACAGCTTCTATTTCATTATCCGTGGGGTTCAAAAGGATTGAACTGTGCTTTGGTCCCACTTGGAACAGCAAGCTGGAGCCAAAGTGGGGAAAACAAATGTGTTTATGTTTGAATGGTGGCTCCCTGCCTGCAGTAAATAACCCTTGTTTTTGGGGAAGGGAAAAAGTAAAGAAGAATGAAGTAAATGAAGGATTAGAGGAAAGCGGAAGAATTGCTTTAATAGAGAACAGCTGTTGGTCTGCATATGGCATCACTGAGCCACTTTGATTCTGGACAAATCTGTCTGTGCCAGAATTTTCTTCTTGGTCACTCGGGTGTAACCTCTTGAGCTCCTCTGTGGTGGCCCCACACAAGGTCTGGAGTGCAAGGGAGAAAGGAAAGAGAGAATGAAATTATTTTAGGTCCTATATCCCTTGTTTGACTTGCAGTGCACCCCAGGATGTTTCATTGAAAACTTTTAACAAAGTGTTATTCCTCAGTGGGTGACTTTGGCAACATCTGTGTTGATAGATGGGCCACTCAAGACTGCATCCAAAGCACTTGGGGCTGCCTCCCTCCAGTGCAGACTGCCCAGTGCTCAGTCCAGATTTTTTTCTGGGACTCCTGGAGCCTCTCTAGTCCCAGGAGGTTAATCCAACAGTTTGTACAGGTTTTGTTTGTTTCAGCTTGTCTGAAATAAGGTGAAGGCATGGAGGGGTCTGCCACAATAGCATGTACAAGCTCAAACTGAGGGGACCTGCTGTGTGCCTGGGGGTGACAGAATAGTGTGAGGGCAGCAAGGGATTTGACCTGGGAGGGAACATGACATGTATGATGACCATGTAGTACAAAGGCAGTCACTGTTTTCTTGCCCACAGCCTATTGGGAAGGGTCCTTGGCATAGTTTTAATCCTTGGAAACACAGAGATTGTTTTGGTTGGATCTAGTTGGCTTGGTTTGTTAGAGTTTGGAATGGACCTAATTTAAATGCTGTGGTTGGTCAGGGGCCCAGGAGTGGAATTGGGAGCCCATATGTGTGACAGAATGGGTAGATGAACCCCTTACACTCTCCACCTCTTACAGATGGGTGATATATATGTTTATATAAATCATTATTATTATTAGATTCGATATTATATTTATTCATCTTCCAATGGTTTGGGAGGGTGTGCCTGGCTCTTTCTGGAGGGTTATGATACACTGGGTTTGATGCTTGATGTAAATTAATTTACATCAAAGTATGTTATTATCTCCTGTAAGCAACAAAGACAACAATGGTTGGCTTGTTAACTGAGAGGAGAGGAAAAGGCAGATTTCCATGTGAGTGGAACAGCCCATCCCTCTTGTGTGAGCTGCTGTTGAGAATCATAATGAAATAGGAAGCAGCCTGCATGGCTATCAAGGCTGCTGCTTTTTCCTTCTCTCATTGTTTACACTGCAAAGAAAATGAAATTGCTGTGGCAGGAGAGGAAAATAGGCTCTCCTGAAAGTTGGCAGGGCCATAATTGCAGCTGTCATAACTGTCTCCCCCCCCCTCCCCCTCTGGTAGTATGATCACGGGGAAATCATATCTGCCTTTGTCTGCTTTGCATACAGGTAGTGCTTCCAACATTTATTTTGGAGAAAAGATCCCTGCTGGAGATGTATGCAAATTTCATGGCCCATCCAGACCTGTTTTTGTCAATTGCAGCTGGAGCCACTCCCGAGGAAAGAATTATCTGCTTTGTGGAGTATTATCTAACAGCTTTTCACGAAGGCCGAAAGGGAGCTGTTGCCAAGAAGCCCTATAACCCTATAATTGGTGAAACCTTTCATTGCTCGTGGGATGTGCCTAAAGATAAAGTGAAAGGGTTCAGAACTAACGGTGCCTCTGCGGTTTCCAAGGACCCAACCAAGGAGTTTAGCCCGGACCAGTCCACGTGCTACAAGCTGAGGTTTGTAGCTGAACAAGTTTCCCATCACCCGCCGGTGTCTTGCTTTTACTGTGAGTGCAAAGAGAAGAAAATGTGTGTGAACGCTCACGTGTGGACCAAAAGCAAGTTTATGGGCATGTCAATAGGTGTTTCTATGGTAGGTGAAGGTAAGAAATGTGCTTTTAATTTATTTGTTTGCTTTCTGATCTAATGTTGTGGTTGTCAGCACAACAGAAACCCAGATATTTTCCTGCTTGCTCTACCTCTGACCTTTCATTTGAAACTTGTGGCTATTCTTGTTTTTAACATTTGGAACTAAAACTGTAGGGTTCAAAGTGGTTTTTTCTCTCTCCAGACAGAATTTGGGACACACATCATGTATATAGATGTGTGCTTATATTTATGTGAGACTGTTAATTACAGCCATATGTTAACTTGAAGTAGCAAATGCCTACTGATAGAATAGTCTATAAGAACAGTTGAGTGTTTATTATTTGTTATGATGTTTGTTATTTTTCTTGCTCTTGCACTTTTAAAGTAATATGATTTGGTATGAGACAGTTTTACAATTGGAACAAAGCAATAAGAGAAAACACATTTTTACTTAAGCCAAAATTCTTTTTTTTCATAGTTTCTGCAAAGAATCAGGGTTTCTGTAGTGTTCTGTAGAGTCACTGTATTGTCTCAAGCTTTATAGGAAGTCATGTAGTTGAGGTGAGGTATAAAGTGTGATTTGCTGCATCATACACAGTCTGCTTTGTGGTTTGCCATTGCTCAGCATGAATTCAGAAATACAGGGGGTCATAACAAATTCTTTGTGGATGATCTGAACTGATAAGCACACCTGTACCAGTGTGGTTGCTGACTGCTAATGGATTGATTTGATGTTTTTAAGCAGAATCACATTTGCGGGTTGGAAGGGACCTCAAAAAATGATTGAGTCCAACCCCCTTGCTAGAGCAGGGTCACCTACAGGAGGTCACATAGGAAAGCACTTCAGTCTCTTTTGCCATTTGAGGGTAATTTCCTGTGTATAATTTTAAATGTTTAGTCTTACGTAGTTTTTTAGACTGTAGTCTCAGAAGTACCAAGACAATGTACAGTGGTGCTTCCTTTTGTCACCATTATGTAAACTGCTATGATATTAAAACTAGTAAAAACAGTAGAGTGGGAAATGTAGTGATGTGGGTTTGCTTATTAATAATAAGAAAATAATCATGGTGGAAACATACAGACATCTGCTGCTGTCCCTGCTTGCTAGAACTGAAGAACAAGCTCAAACAGTAGGAAGAGCTACAGTAGCTTCTTTGCTGATGTCAATATATTCCCTTTTTTGTAGGAGAGCCATGAAAATTCCTTACTACTATACTTGATGTTGTGGTGGTGGTTAAAGTCTGTGACAGCACTGGTGCTCCCTTATTCCAATGATTTAAGTATTTTGCTTTTGATAGGGAGTTAAGGCAGTTGGGAAGGGATTGTCAGCAGGGAAGTTGGTCCTTCTGTCCATCTCCAGACTGGGTCACCCCTTTACCTTGCTGCATTTTCCTTGTACATTCTCATTTCTAGCACAGTTTTTCTCAGAGAAGGGAGCTATTAAATGGAAAAAAAATTAAACCCAAAGTAATTTATGATTATGTAGGAGTAGGGAAATCCCTTTTTCTTGCTGCTAGCACACACAGTTCCCTGGGATTGGGGGTGTCTACTGTGTTGATTAAAAACTTCAAAGCCCTGATGTGTCCCAGTTTTGAGAGAGAAAGGGTCTGGGAATCAACCACTTCCCTACCCCGAGGATTGTTAAATGAGTATTTGTGAGAATAAGTTCTCCCCTACCCCCCTTTTTTTCCCATCATCCTGGAGATACAATAGATATAGAGGCAGGCTTTGAGGAACACCTCTGATGGTGAACTCTTTTATTGCAAGGTTTATTGCTGTCTTTATGATGGGCATTTTGGGAGGAAGTTTTCCAATTTTTAGTTATCATTCATCTTTTCTGTTGTTGTTGGTTGTTTTATTATTCATGTAAGCAGTGTAGCTGCACAGTGACAGCATTTCTGTTGCCTGTTGAGGAGTGGCAAAAGGCAGCAAGAAGTTGTTACTGCTGAAGCTTTTCTGTCATCTGAAAACAGCCAACCTAAACCTGACAGACTTGGTTTAAAATGCTTGCTCTGCAGTGTATGTTTCTTCACTTGAAACTATACTTTCTTAATTTTTATTTACTTATTTATTTTAATCCCAGGGAAGTCTTCCTATATACACTGGTGTGTAGATTTGTCAGACTGTGCAAAAATTACAGCCTACTGCAGACACTCATTCTCACATGCTGCATAGGTATAAATTCTGTATTAGACTGAGGTCAGCATGAGTACTGGGGAATAGATTTCTGAACCAAAAAAAAGTAGGTGTTGGACTAACAGTGTGAAAAAGCGATGTATTTGCGTGTCTAATAAAGCAGAGCCTAATTATTTTTTAATGGGAAATATCATTTGGAGTATTTCCTTCATATTTAAAGACATTTTATGTACTGTAGCATTTCAAATGGAGTGAGTTAGTTTAGCACAGAGTAGCTTTAAGGAAAGACCTGGTATTAGTCAGAAGGTATGCGGAGGGGTAATTAGGTAGAATCCAAAGTTAGCTGCTAGGAGAAGCTTCCTGATGGCAAGGGCTGCTGGAAGGATTTTAAAGTCTTATTATTTTTAAACTGTTAAAACCAGATTAACCAAGCTCCTCAGGAATGATTGAAATTTGGTTGATCCTGCTTTTGATAAGAGTCAAACTGACATCTCACAAATAATAGAAATCCCTGTTTTTTCTTGTTTCTTTTTATTTTGCAGCTGTGCATTGGATGACCTTAGTAGTGACATTTTTAATGCTTATATTTTTTTTCTGGTCCCCTCCTTTTTCTTTCCATTATGAGCATTCAGCTCCTTTTTCTGGCTGTTGCTCAAGTTTACTTATGTACATGTGGGTGCCTGTGACTTTTTGTTAAATGACTAAGGATTTTGTATTCTGCATGATGCTACTTGAAAAGCAGTTTCTTTGGTATCTCTAAAATACTTATACCCATTCTGAGACTTCTTTAAAATCATTCTGTGTTCTAGCAGTTTTGTTAACCTGTGCATTCATTCAGTACTGTTTGTATGTAAGAAAAAACCCATAAATTCCTTCCCAACAAAGCATTAGAGAGCTGCAATAAATGTTTTGGATAAATGAGTTGCTAGGGAGTTACCATCTTGTTCTGTTTCAGATATTTATCAGAACAATGTTGTTTGACCTGTAACTTAGTTGTGACCTTAGTGTTGAATACAAACAACTGGGATTTGTTTTGAAATGTTGCTCCCTACTGCATAGTTTTGTGTGTGGCCTTCAAACAATTCAGTGAAGCTTTTTCTACTGCAGATAGCTTTTTCTATTTACAGAAATAAAAGTAGTACTGCTTTTTTTGACCTCTGTTGTGTAAGGAATATGCTGCTAATGTTTCTGTGGTGCTTTTGAAGCCTATTTTTTTAACACAGTGTCCTTAGATGTGTAGAACATGTTGCTTCTGATGCTTTGTTGTTAGAAGCAACAGTGGACATACTGCAATAGGATGCCAAAGAAGTACAAAGGATTCAATAAGAATTAAAAGAACTAAGGGATTCATGGTCCAGCTCCCTACCAGATTTGTACAATTGTTAGTGTATGTTGCACCTCAAAGTGACTTTTTTCTTTTTTTTTTTTTTTCTTCCCTATCTGCAATTTTTGTTTGTTGGTTCAAAGTAAGTTTCAGTGCAGAAATGCAGAATGAATAGGAGGGAAGTGCTGGAAATCTGTGTGAGAAGCTGTTTTGTATGCTAGCCTTTCCTCTTTGGTTATGAGGGGTCTAAATCTGGCTTGCTAATAAAATGCCTCAACTTTTTTTTTTCACTGCATAACAAAAACCCGTTTTTCAGAGTAGTCACTGTTGGGTTTCCTCAGGAGGAAGCTACCCTGAAGAGTGGGCTTTTTTCATAAAAGAATTCACATTGCATGTACAGTCTGCATCTAGTTCTGGTTTGAGCTAATTATGTACTGATGGGGGAGTGAGGGTGAAGAAGGGAGTGTAATAAATAGAATCATTAAGATTTCAATTAGCAAGGGATGAGAGAGTCAGTGTAAATATTTAATGTTTTGTATGTTATCTAAAGAATCTTCAAACGGATTTTGGTTGTAGGATGAGGATGCTTTTTAGTGGATAAGGATGAGGGTGCTTTTTAGTGGTTAATGATGTGCTGAGCACACCTCAGTGTGTGTTCCCTTTCTGCTCTTGGATTTAGTTCCAAAGCAGCAAAATCCAATAAAAAGTGTCACCTTTGATTCATGGGTTAATTTTGCTGAGAGCATAAACTATGTTTAAGTGGATTGCTCTGTATTATCAAGTGGCTAGTTATGTCTTGTGTTTTCACTCCTGCTGTTTTAAATGTTTTAAAAACTAGCGAGGTATATAGGCAGTCAAAGATCACTTTTTAAAAGGAAATCAGCCTTGGAAAGGATTGATGGGTAAGGAAAAGGTTCAGTGCTCTTTCCAGAATGAATAAAAATGGAAGCAATGAATGTTTTTACTCTTCTTCTGTTCAAGTATACGTATGTGCATGTGTTTATAGATATACAGGTCTATAATTTCTATTTCTGAGGCATTAGCAACTTTCAAATTTACAAGTCCCAAAGATTGCCTGCTCTATGGAACTACAGCTACTAAAATATTTCCCAGTGCTAATGTTTGGATTAATATTCTTTTTGCCTGGTGGTTTCAGAACACTTTCTGTATGGTATGGTACTCATTACTTAATTTAGCAAATGTCTCCAGTCTTTGGAAAAGGAGCAGTGCAATGCATCTATGAGAAAAATAAGATCCTGGTTCTGGCATCTCACAACCTGCACGGGTGGAGATGCTCTGCCCCTCTGTGGGGCTCATCCCCTTTGTAACTTGCTCCTGTTTGTGCTACAAATAATGCAGACAGAGGGTAGAGGCTGTTGAATTAGGAAACTGCTCTAGGGGATTTGTGTCCCATGTACCATTTGTTGTTCAGATTGATCTCCATACAATCAGTGGGAAGCATTAAATTTCACATGTCTATTCTGCAGCTTATTGATCCAGAGCCTCCTCTGGGTGTTTTGTCAATATGTGTTACTGGAAAATCAATTCACAAAGCTGCAGCATTAGTGAGGGACATGTAACAGTTAAACAGGGAAAATTGTATGCCACAAACATTGCTTCCTTTAGTGCAGGCTGAGGAAGGAGCATGACTGTGAATACGTTGCCTTAGTCAAAAGCAGGAGTAAATGGTGTTGAGGACGTTTCAAGGGGGAATTTCAAAGTTTTCTACTTGTTTATAAAAAATTCACCCTCCTCTGTGGGATTTGTGTTCTAATAAACTAGATTACTAAATCCACTCTTCCTCCCAGAGTACTTCTCTGGTGCATTCTTCTATGCATAACAGCTGCCTATAAATACTTAAGATTTTTTTCTAAAAGAACTCAGCAGTTTCTGAAATAATTCTATGATGTGAGAGGAGGAAACATTGCTGAAAATGGGAGAATCTTCTTCAACTTTTTATGTGCATTTACTTATAATCCCTTACAGTAAGGAAGCAAGGGAAGAATATTTTCCAGCAGGAAAGGAGCATTTTCCAGCTGAGGAAGGAGCATGACTGTGAATACATTGCCTTAGTCAAAAGCAGGAGTAAATGGTGTTGAGGATGTTTCAAGGGGGAATTTCAAAGTTCTCTACTTGTTTATAAAAAATTCACCCTCCTCTGTGGGATTTGTTTTCTAATAAACTAGATTACTAAATCCACTCTTCCTCCCAGAGTACTTCTCTGGTGCATTCTTCTATGCGTAACAGCTGCCTATAAATACTTAATTTATTTTTTTTAAAAGAACTCAGCAGTTTCTGAAATAATTCTATGATATGAGA
This sequence comes from Florisuga fusca, assembly GCA_038090715.1. NCBI lineage: Eukaryota > Metazoa > Chordata > Aves > Apodiformes > Trochilidae > Florisuga > Florisuga fusca. Next base: position 37,587,458 of record JAAWXA010000002.1, on the reverse strand, counting down.
GGAGGAAACATTGCTGAAAATGGGAGAATCATCTTCAACTTTTTATGTGTATTTACTTATAATCCCTTACAGTAAGGAAGCAAGGGAAGAATAGCCTGTGTACTTTCCAGCAGGTATCCTTAAAGATGGGTCACAATGTAATGATGTGCTTACAAGGACAGTTAAGAGTACACAATGCTTTTAAAAATAACTGTTGTACTTTGGTTCTTCTGCCTTTCTCAATATTTAAAGTTAAAATTGTGGTAGCAGTTTAAAATGTTGACTCTTGCTGTCATTGTGGCTTTGTCTTTCCAAAGAAAGGATGGGTCTCAGTTCAGATGTGGTACAGCTACAGTCTTCATGGTGCTTCAGTAAAACAATGTTTTTCATGTGGATGGTGGAAAAGATAGAATGTGAAAGTAACAGTCCTGTTAATGCTACAAGTAGTACAAGTTATGGATATTTCAAATCTTCCCTTTATTCTTTTTTAGATTCTAACTATTCATCTGGAGTCACATTTCAAGTGAGACAGCACTTCATTAAAAATTTATTTGTTCAGGTGTTTAAGGAATTTAAAAAAATGTGCTGTCAAGTGCTAAAAATACTGCCAAGAGAGCTGGGTTCAGGTTTTAATATCTAACCGGCTGTGGTGGTTAAATATTGACATTGAAGGTCACTGCTGTTATTTGCTGTTCACTTTCCAGTGTTCTCAGTGGCATTTGTCAGAGCTCTGTGTCCCTTCTACTCCAGTGTGGAGTTAAAAAAGATAGGAATTCCATCAGGGAGACAAAAGCAAACTTATACTAACCCAGAAGAAAGTTGTGTTTATCATGGGAGTTTCTTCACTCATGAGGATGTGAAGTGATGGTCAAAGGCAGGGGGAATGGCTGGGCCTGGGGAAGCAGGAGACTGGAGAAGCTCAGTGAAGATGTGGTTCGTAAATTTAGACCTTTGTCTTAAAAAAAAAAACCCCAGAGCAACAACAACAACCAACCAAAAAAACCCCAAAGAAACCCCAAAACCTTGCAACAACAAAATCCCCAAAACTGAAGGTGGATCTTCGGAGGTGAATCCAGAGGAGCACCACAAAGATCATGGGAGGGCTGGAGCACCTTTCCTCTGAAGACAGCCTGAGAAAGCTTGGGTTGTTCATCCTGGAGAAGAGAAGGCTCTGGAGAGACCTTGTATAGTGGTCTTCCAGAACCTGAAGGAGCTACAGGAAAACTGGAGAGGGACTTTTTACAAGGGCATGAAGTGATAGGATGAGGGAAAATGGCTTTAAACTGGAAGAAAGTAAATTTGGGCTAGATATTAGGAAGAAATTCTTCACTGTGAGGGTGGTGAGACACTGGCACAGGTTGCCCAAGGAAGCTGTGGCTGCCCCCTCCCTGGAAGGGTTCAAGGCCAGGCTGGATGGGGCTTTGAGCAACCTGGTCTAGTGGGAGGTGTCCCTGCCCATGCAGGGGAGTTGGAAGTAGATGATATTTAAGGTCCCTTCCAGCCCCAGACATTCTGTGTTCTGTGATGAACTGTCATGTCAGAAGCTGAGGCTTCAGGCAAACTCTGCTTTTTGACTGTGTGAGGATCATGTCTGTGCTTAGGGCATTAAGAACGGGAAATGTGACTTTGTGAGGAGCACCACTCACCATTTCCTGCATCTGACTGCTGCTAAAGTCAGGTGCCCAGGTAGTGAAGGTGGAAGATGAATGGGAAGAGGAGAGGAAAAGAAAGCTGACAGGCTGGAGTCTTACACCCCTTGTAGTTCTCTGTGGAAAATGCCCAGACTGTGAGGTTTCCTTTCTGCCTTTGATCAGTACTCACCAACTTTGTTTGATCCTTCTTGAATATCATCTAGTTAAAAGGCTTTGTGATTGTTCTTTATTAATTGAATGTTATTGCAGCATCCATTTAAAGAGTTTGATGAAACATAGTTTGATAAGAATCATCTTTTTGAGTAGAAGCTCTACCTGGCTGTGTGTCCCAGCTGATTTGGGTTGCTCAGCCTTCCTGCAATGTGTTCAGCTTGGTTTTACCTGCAGGTACAGAGCTGAGGGAGCTTGAGGCAAAATATGTGTGTGTTCCAGCTGTGTCCTGGCTGTTCCCTGCTGGTGAAGGCTCAGCAGGTGACACGAGACTTTTTGACTTGCCAAGGCCTTTTAAGACATTGTGTTTCTGTGTTTCTGCTTTTGCACTCCCCAGCTCATTTGTGTCAAAGCTGCTGGAGTAGAAGCATTGTCTGGGTCATTGCTGGCAGGCTGAGGGTGCAGAATTCTTGAAAACAACTGCATAAAACTCTCTTGGTTTGCAAAAGATATTTTCCTGTGGAGTTGTTTCAGAAGGCAGAAGTGACAAGATGCAAGACCTTCCCGTGCCTGCATTTAGTTCCATTAATTGGAGCCAATATTTAAGATAAGATGGTGTTACAGCTCAGTGCTTTTAAATTTTGAATGTTTTTAGATTTGTGTTTTCACACAACATTAAGAGCTTATTCTGAAGCTGGCAGTAGTAGTGCCTTGTTTCCTGTTCAGTGCTTTTTCATCATTACAGGTCAAATCACTTTGCAAAATTAGTGTTTTTATTCCCTTAAACAGACAAACTGATCAATACCTCTACCAATGTGTTCTTCATCTATCTGCCCCAGGGTGAAGGCAAATTGGCTCAAGCTCATCTTGGAGATAAGGAGATAATATTACTCTGTCAAGATAGTTTTCCTGTTTCATTTTGTTTTGATTTTTTTCTTCCCCAAATATGTCTGGGTAGTTAGCATTTCCTGTGATGGGTTATTTTCAAACCCTGTTGTGAAAAATTATTTTCAAAGCTGTAGTTTTTGCCTCTAGGCAGTTATTAAATGGGACACAGGACAGTGTAAAACTCTAATTAAAAATATACTACAGATAGTTGGTGTGATCTGGTTCTCTGTGTAAGGTTTAAGGTTCTCTTTATCTGATTTTCTGTCCTGTTCCTTGTCATCCTGAAGACCATAGTACACCTATGGTGGGGACAGAGCTCCCTCCTTAACCCCCCAAGGGAAGCTAAGGTCTGATCAGACATGCAAATTATTTTGTAGTCCTAAGTAATCTTGAGAAATTACTGCTGCTGTGTATTTTCATTGACCACCCCATAATGCTGAGGCTGGAGGAACCTTTACAGAGTGAAACAGAATTGCCAGTAATTTTCTGTGCATGGTAGAGACATTGGGTCTTGGTGGTAACAGAGCAGTGGCCCTGGTGACCCCTTTTTGATTATGCAAAACTTTCACAAAGGTTCTCTGGAAAATCAGGCATTTAGAAGTGAAGGAGCAAACTTAGAGGAAATTTCTAGAGGGCTTCCTTAAGCATCTTTCCTAGTCACATCTAGGCAGACCTAGAGAGAGCCTTTTGCTGCCACCAACAAATTTATCAGGAAGAAATTAGTGGAGAGGACTTGGCCTTGTCTGATTGAGAGGAGAATTGAAGAGTCTTTGGTCACACCCATGATTTTTCTGGAGACAGATTATAATAGGACACTGAGTGAGCATCTAAATAAGTAATCCAGTCAGGTTCTCTGATAAGCCATTTGGTACTCTGAAGGACCTCCAGGTACACATTCATATTGTGTGATTTTGAAAATATTTGTTTGAAGGAATTTGTTCCAGGGGGTAGCCTCCTTCAAGGCCAACTGCACATTGTGCTCCCTGTGGAAGTATTTTTGATGACAGTAATCAGTCAGTGACTGTCAGGTCTTATCAGGGAAATTTTTATCATTTCACTTTCAACCATTTTACTCCGCAGGTGTCCTATACCTGATGGAACATGAAGAAGAGTATGTTTTCACCCTGCCTAGTGCCTATGCTCGCTCAATTCTTACCATCCCATGGGTGGAGCTTGGAGGGAAAGTCAGTATCAATTGTGCCAGAACTGGCTATTCTGCTACAGTCACATTCCACACCAAGCCATTCTATGGAGGGAAGGTCCACAGGTATGGGAATTATTGTCTTGCTCTTGTTTAGCTGCCACTGGATTTTAGTGGAAAGACTCTTGGGTATCTGTTTGGTTCTTCTGTTGGGGTATTTAATGCACAGATACCTGAATGTCTTTTCCTTTAAGCGTCTGAGATGACTTACATGGTTTACTTGTTCTTCCATATGTGTGTCAGACGTTTCAATATTATATTCAGGCAAATATCAACGTGGGCTGTTTTGACAGAGGTTGCTTTAAAAGGTGTAGATGACAAATTGGTGCCTGAGTTTTGGGGAAGGTTGTGCTGTGTTAGTTTAATGATTAAAAAACTTAACTTAGTTTACAGATTAGTTGACATGGCTTGCGGAAGCACATGTGGGCACGTTCATAGAGATACACACACAAAACTTCTCCCTGCATCTTAATTTTCTAGTCCTACCTCTCTGTTTTGCTCCTTCAGATTGTTTCTTGGATCACTGAGGTAGCTTTAGTCATTGCCTCTTCAAAGTAAACTTGCAAAGCTAAAGTAGAAAATAAAGGTACCTGAAGTCTTTGTCACAGTATCTCACAGCATTATCCAGGTGAGAAAATGTCCCGTGAATGGCAGGAGCTGTTTTTCAGGCTGATGAAGTAAACAGCTCTGGGTTAGAGCAGGGTCTCAGAATTTCAAGCTGGGTCATCCAAATGCTATTGCTGGGTTGGCAGAGCTTTCTTTGGTTGAGTCTTTTTGGAAACTGCATCACTATTTTGCTTGGAAAATCAGTTTGTATACGTGGAGAGCTGCTTGCAGCCTTAGCTGTGGCAGTGCTTTGATATGCTGGCGATAAATGGTACCTCTTATTTCGGTGGTCTTTGTTTCTTCCCTCTTGAATCAGGGTTACAGCTGAAGTGAAACACAATCCCACTAACACCATTGTCTGCAAGGCCCAGGGAGAGTGGAATGGCACACTGGAATTTACTTACAGCAACGGAGAAACCAAAGTGATTGACACGAACAAGCTGCCTGTCATCAGGAAGAAAATCAGGCCGATAGAAAAGCAAGGCCCCCTGGAATCAAGGTAAGGGCAGAGGTGTCAAGGTGTTCTGCTTCTGAACCTCAGGTGGGAACAGAACAGAGAAGCAGACTGCAGTTTTAAGTGTTGTGGTTCAAAACCACCTCACTTCCTACAGGACATGAATCTCGCTGGAGCTGGGTATTGGTTCTGTGGAACATAAGTTACATTACAGTGAGGAATACATCAATTTCCTATGCAATGCTTGTATGCATTTTAGTAAGCATTTGGAAAATGGTAGTTCTGTGTTTTCATCTGCCTTTTTGAGTGTTTGTAACATGTTAGTCAAATCAGTGTGTTGCAAGTCACATTGCATGTTAAAATTCACAGTTTCATGTTTTGTCTATTTTAGAACATATATATGGATAAAACATGTGAAATGTGAGTTATAAATACACACACATGGTTTTAAGGCTCTCAGCACTCTCATCACATGTTTAGCTGGCTAGGTGCACTAGAAAAAAAAACTTGTTCTGTTATTCACTGTCAATAACTGATGCTCAGAAAAATTTTTATTGAATATAGGAACCTTTTATTGGAGGATTTAAAAATGTGAGTTAAGCTTCCTTTTATTATCTGTAAATATATTCTCTCTTCTGCCTGAAGATGTGAAGAAGTCATTGTGCAGGGTCAGATACCATTTTCCAGCTTGCTAGACATTCTTTCTTATCACAAACTCACTTTCCTCCTGTAGTTTAGGAACAGAAAGGTTGGAGTAAATAAGGAAACCAGTAGCTCTGAAGAGTATTTGTTGTATTTTTTTGGGTAATAGTAAGCAAATAACAAATACTCAGTGTTTCTCCAGGATATGCATTTTTTAAATCAGATTGTTTAAACATCCCTGGAAATCTGGGAAAGCTGCTGTCAGTTTCTTCTCAGTATTTTTCTGACCAAAATTTCTGCTAGGCTGATGCAGTGTGAGAAGGCATCACATCCAAATGCTTGGATGAAGTTGTGTGAAAAACAAGCTTGGTTATGTTCTGGTAATTGGTGCTGACTGGGAATACGAAGCACAGGCCTAGAAGGGCTCCTTAGAATCAGGGCATCAGTTCCTCTGTTAATAACCTGGTGGGGACAGCCAGGGTCCCAGTGTAATGTACTCTGGGCTTTTGGTCAGCATGCCCTTGTAATTCAAAAATTAAACTGCAAATAAACGCAGAATGAACGCCTGTCATTTGGGGTGGATCATCAGTAAAGAACATGAGCAGGAAATGGTAAAATTATATCAGTCTGCTATGAGAAAAAGCTCAAGTGGTGAAAAGTCAGGAACATGAACAAAAAAATATTGGGAGCTGAGCAAATCTGAAAATCTGGTCCACGAATGCAACGAATAAGAGATGGTCCACGAGCTCTGTGACTTGCCAAAACAGCGTGGAGAGCATCATCAGTCATCAGCATCAGCCTTCCCTCTCCCCATACTGTGGCCTGGCCAGGCACTTGGCTGGGGCAGAAGTGTCCTCAGTCTGTCACTTGTCCTCCTTCTCCATCACGCAGGCGCCTGTGGCAGCATGTCACCAGCTCTCTGAAGGAAGGGAACATCGATGCAGCAACGGAGCACAAGCACTGCCTTGAGGAGAGACAGCGGGCGGAGGAGAGGCAGCGTGTGGCTCTGACAGCCTCCTGGAAACCAAAATATTTTGCCAAAGAGGTACTTGCTGTGGTATTATTTTAAGGTGTGTTTGGCAGTGTGGTTTGGCACCAAGGAGGATGCCAGTACAAATGAATTTGTGCTTTTTACCATGGGCTAGTGTTGCTGCATACCACTGATTGTTTCAAATTTTGTTTTTGCCATATTTTTGGCTCTTAAGAGCAAATGGATTTTCCCATATCCATATTTTTTGTAAACTTTTTAATTTTCTTAGTTAGACTTAATTTTAACCTGAATTTTTGGTACCTAATGTTTAGGCACTTGAGGCTATGTTTTTACCTTGAAATATTCCATGTTACCTTAATTTACAAAACCTTAATGTTTTTTACCTTAAAATCCACATTTTGTTTTGCATGTGCTGTCTACTGACATCCTCTGCTAATCTTGATCTCAGCATACTAAAGTGAACATGATCTAGGGATATGTGCCCAAAGTCAGTTAGCATGGACATCTCAAACACACTCTTAGGTTTCATCTTTAGGTTTCCTCTTCTTGAAATGAAACCGATTTTATAAAGAAAGGTTGAAGGGTAAAACTGACTGAGGGAATTATTATTATTTGACTCTGCTGCTACATTAGCCAGTCTGTGCAACTGTTTAAACCAGTGGTTCATCTGTTTCATTTTCCTTTTGCTTCTCTTCCCACCTGTAACTCTTTCCCTGTCACCCTGATTACCTGTAAATTTGTTAAGCATGGAATTTTCAGGTGATAGGATAGTTTCTGGTGTTGATTAGTAGTATTTTAGTTTTAATGTGGACGTATACAGATTCAGTATGTATAGATCTTGTTTGTAAACTCTCTGTAATTTTCTTTCAGGGTGATGGTTGGATATACTTGAATCCTCTTTGGAAAACCCATTGACGGGATAGAGCAGTTGCCTCGCGACTTTACCTTAAAGGCATTAAAATGATAGAGTATATAACTTGGAGATGCCATTGAGTAGGTCCTGTTATCAGAAGATCCAAACAAGAAGCTATATACTGTGAATGATGCATCTCAAAATAACCACAAGCTCAAGTTTATTCAGGAGTCATTTTGTGTGTATGGATACACAGACACGCACACACGTCCATATATACACACGTATATCCACCCAGTGTGTGTTTGTGTGTGTGTGTTATTTACACTACATGTAAACAAATATTAACACTAACAGTGATTTCAAGACCTTTTCCTCTTCAGTGTTAGGGCATAGAACTCCAGTGGGGCTCAGCTGGGGTTCCCTGAGTTGTGTGCTTGCAGGATCAGGCCCTGTGCTAGTATTTAAGAAAATACTTTTTTATTAGTACCGGTTAAGGTTTTTCTATTTTTCACTTTTGCCAAAAATGTTTTGCACTTAAAATGTGATGTGTCACTTAAGGGCAGTCATTCTGTCTCAACAGCCATCCAGTAGCTCACTTTGAGGTAAGACTGATCTGCTGATGGCACCCTTGCTTTTTGGGGTGCTGGTTTCAGAGCATGTTTCCTCTCACTTCTGAGTGTGAGTTTTCTGCCATCATTTAAGAAGTATCAATACCATCTCCAGAACGTTGTTTGCATGAACCTGTTGTGCCCTCACTTAAGTTTTTGTTCATGCTTCCAAGTGTTTTAATACATCTCTGGTCAGCAGCAAAGCAGCTGCTCTGGTAACTTTGATCTTCTGTTCATGGTCCCTGGCTGCTGTCACGCAGCTTTTGAGTTCTGTGTTCCACTGAACAGCTGCAGGCAGATGTGGCTGTGGTGTTCCAGCTCACTCTTGCCTCAGCTTCCACCCCCGTGCACTCCCCTGGGGCTGTGCCTGTGGCACCCCCTGTTCACAGCCTCACCTCTCAAGTTAAAACACTGCTGATGAGTTCAGGCTGAAGTGCCAGGCTGGGCATGGAGGTGAGGCTGGAAGATCTGTGCCAGGCAGGAGCCTTCCCCACCAGCTGGGAGGAAGGTTCTGTGCACTGCTCTGGGAAATGAGACAGAGCTTGTCAGGTCAGAGCCCTCAATTCCATATTAAGGCTCTGAGCAGATCTGTGGATTTTTTTTTTTTTTTTTCCTTTTAATTTTTTTTTTTTCTTTAACCCAGTTTCTTGCTTGTGGATGAAATATTTGGATGAATAGAGATCATTCTCAGATAAATGGGTTTCTGATGTACAAGTAAAATTAGTAAACTGTTACACTGAAACAGTAACTTTATTAATGAAACAAATGCAATAGGATATAATTTGTTTTGTAAAGGAAAAAAAAAACCCACAAAACAACCCACCTCGTAAGTACATAATCCTATAGCTGGATCTTGATTTGTAAGATAACCACTGTGACATGAAGAAAATGGATTCCAAAAGTGTTAAAAGCTTTGTGGCTTTCTAGTTTGTGTTTGTTTGAAAGTGAAGATGTTTGAGAGAAGTGGGAACAAAGGCAAATGCAGTTATGTGCTTTTACTTCTGCTCAGTGGGGCTTTCTTCAGTGCCCCATAAAAACCCCACTGTATTTCTAACATACAGAAGCATGGATGCCTGCCTTCCCCTAGTACTGATTAATTTTGTGCCTTTTGTCTGCTTTACTACAGCAATTTAGGCTTTATAGGTACTAGACAAATATATTTAGGTCAAAGCACTGCTTATATCTGTTCTTGGGCATCCTGCATTTTATGATTATTTCTTTTTTTGAGTAGATGTTGCAAAGTCTCTTGAGCAACTCCGAAGGCTGAGTGGAGGTGTGTATGCAAGGAAACACGCCAGAAGTTCCTCATTTGGACGTAGTACTCAACAGATCTTTAAATTTGAACTTCAGATCCTATTTCATGAAGGTGTGGCCCCTTTTTTTCTCCTAAATGCCATTTTGTCTGCTTCTATGTCCTTTTTTTGCACATTAGAAAGAATGTTACAAGTGAGTTAAGCCCTATTTTTTTAAAAAAATTGTGGACTGTATGAGCTTTGTTTTGTAACTGACACTTTTTTTTTTTTTTAATCAAACAAAATTCTTATTTTTAGGAATAGTTGATGTTTTCTGTAACAAAACCATAATGATGCTGTCATTGTAATAACTGAACTACTACAAAGTATCAACAGGAAAATGTGTACTTTTATCACCTTCAAGAAAAAACTTTATAATGGATCCTCTCTTGTTTTTGAGGTTAGTCTGATCAGTATAACCAGAAGTATTTTTACAGTTTGCTTCATCACAAAGAGCAATCAAAAATGCAGAATTAAACATGTGGAACATCCTCCCAGAACTTTGACTTTCACACACCAAAGAACAAGCCACATACTCACTACAAATAGCCACTGAAAAACCTCTCTCTGTCAGGCATGCAGGCCTGAGCTCCTGAAAGAGTGGACCTCTTTCAGCTTTGATGGTGTGACTGTGCAGGCTACACAGATGCTGTAGCCTTTCTTTTAAGGAGAAATTTGAATTCTTTTATGCTTGTAATTTATTGAAGATTTTTTTTGTCCGCATGGCTGGCTGTTTCTGCATGCCGAGAACATTCCACTTGTACTCTGATAAATGTTTTGGTTTGTTCTGATGCTGTGAAGAACCCTGATGCCATTCCCACCATTTCTTTTCCAAAGTAACTTGGGAGAGGCAAACGTAAAATAGTCCTTTCTGAAAAGGTCCCAATAGCGAGAGATTCCAGAACAAGGCTCACAAGTGTCACTGTTTTTCTGATAGTTATGTGTTCAGTATATTTCACAGGACTGAAGAGTAAATATTCATAAGCCTTATTCTGTAGGTTGTTCCAATAGCTGTCTTGGACTTGCAAGTAAATATTTTCCTTTTCAAATAGCCAATGTACACTCTGAATTGTAATGTAAAAAGCTCCATGTACTTTTTTCTCTTTCTTTTGTGCACATCTGTAGAAAGCCTATGCAACCTTTTCCTTTCTTAAATTAGAAATGTTCAGAAAGAAAATTTATACCTTTATTATTTAAAAGATGCTCTGGCAGTCTCTACTGATTTGCCTTCCTTTCATAATTTGTGAGTTTAAAATGACAATTACTCATGAATAAAAGATTTGTTTCATTTAGTAGTGGGACACCCTTTCTCTTTCCACTGAAGCATTAGTTAACTGGCATGCATCAGTTACTCAGATGTCCAGGAGTGGTGTAAAACACTCAGGGTCCCTGGGAGCTGCTGCCACGGGTCTGACAGAAGTGATTTGTCAGCTGGTTTGCTGTGGGGATCTCCCTGCCCTGTTCCTACTGCCAGGCACCACACAGGTAAGTTTTGGTTTCCACTGGGCAGCACTTCAGAGAGAAAAACATGGCTGGGCAACATCACAGTTTTTGGAAAGGCTGGGGGAAATATGGCTTTTTTTTTTTTTTAAACGAATCAAAAGCAAATAGGCTAAGGTGTTCCTTTGTTTCTGAAAATTGTATTTAATCTTTTTTATTAATAGACATGCTTCATTAGGTACCTCTTAAAATACAACTGTGAATTACTGTAGCATTGGACACCTGCATGGAGAGGAAAAATGTTCCTAAAGGTTTCATGGCTCCTGTTCAACATTTTTTGAGTGTTTGGTTATTCAGTTCTGGTTAATTTTAAACATTTATCCACAGCATGAGAAACCATCATACCAGAACACTCTCTACTTTTGTATGGAAAACAGAAAACAACCCTGGCTGTAAATGGGGCAGGAATCACTACCCAGTGCAGTTCCTTGCCTTTTGCTGCATTCCTTCAAGGCCACATCTTGGAGCAGTTTATACCTCTGATGTAAAAACATTACTGCATTTTAGTCAGAGCCAAATATGATTTGTGTTCAGTTTTTACTCATAGTGGGACTGACATATACAGAGAGCTAAGGCAAAGCATTTAACTGTGTTTTCAAGAGTAAATCTATTAAGTTAGTTAACTAATGACTTTTCTCCCCCTTTGTTATGGAATCACTTCCACAAGTCAAAATATTTCTCCTGGGATCACCCACAGGACTGTCTGCCCTTGCTGCTTCCAACAGTAATGATTAAGTAAGTGATGCAGAACCTACACAATCCTGGCTTCTAGATACTCAGTCCCTTAGCAACTGAAGACTGGAGCCTGGCTTAAGCACTTCTTTTTTATGTCCCATTTTGCTGTTTTGTGGGAGCTGTTTTGCTTCAAATTTTGACCTAGCAGAAGAAGAGAAGGAGGGCTGTAGCTGAGGAAATAAGCTCCTATGAAAGGGACACTTGGTAACTGCATGCTGCTTCACTGCTGCAGTTGGCTCAGCACTCAGAAAAGAAAGTTCATTTAACTGAGTAGCTCTGGAATGCAGGTGGAGAACCAAGTACCCTATGTGGCATGCAGGCTCCTGAGGAACCAGGGAAGTTGATAAAACACCTGCCAGGTCTTTTTTGAAGTGTTTTTTTTTATTTTTTTTCTAATTGGTTGCCTTAATGACTCCAACTTTTCATTTAAATGCAGAACATGGGCAGAAGCCTGGAAGTCTGGTTAGATTTAAGAAAGCTCAGGTAAGTTGGTGGCCAACTCCAGTCCTTGGCTGGCTAAGGTTCCTTCAGCTGGCTTATTTTTCTTTCACATAGCTTTAAAAATGCTGTAAAAGCTGACAGGATTCCTTTATTTCTGCTCCGTTAATGAGAATATTGTCAGCTGAGACAGAAAACAAGTTCTCTCAAAGTGAGAGAACTGTAAAAATACCGAAATATGGGAGGGCACCTTTTTACTTCCTTTTTTAAAAAAATCAAAAGCTGCGTTACTGCCAAACCACAGAGTGAGCAGCAGAATCCATTCTGCTGCCTTTCAGATATTCTTCCCAATGTTAGATCCCCTATTTCTTACCAGTGGTGAGGGAGGTGGGGGGGGGATGCAGATCTGCTTGGAAGAAGCAAGATGACTGCAACTTGTACATCACATCCTCAGCCGTTCTGCTGCTCCAGATGCAAGAGGGATTTACTGCACCATGTGTTTGGGACAGACTGCTGCTGTTCTCTGAGAATACCACTGCCACCTTGGTTTCATCACAGGCAAGACCCTGCATTTTGCTTAACAAACGTAAGCTGGAAGGATGTTAAGGGGCTGCTATGGTTTCATTACAGCAACTTCATGAAGTCAGCAGACTGGCATTATGGAGTTCAAATGACTGAATGTCACATCTCATCAAGTTAATCACAACAAAACTGACACAACACCCTTAACACAAAACTTGAATTAACTTTATTTTCCCCTACAGTCAACAACTGGTCTGCGTTGAGCTTTAAAGCAACAAAATAAAATGAAATCTCCAAACGACAGGGGGCCAGAAATCCAGATTTAATTACCTTTGTGAAAATGTTGCAGCTGTAGTATTGGTCTGTATAAACCACTGGAGTCAAAAATGAGTTCATAAATCAAAAAAATATTCTACACCTTGGGAAAAAAGTCAGCAGTAACATTCTCACAGAACACTGTAAATTTACATTTTCTTCATGAAAGGTACATACTATTCTGCATTTTACATCAAATTATTGATGCAAGTTATGTTTCTATAAAAAGTTACAACCTGTGGCAGGAAAACAAACTGCAAAACCCTTTCATTTTAATTAAAGAAAATTGTCAAGTCTGTATAAACTTTTCCTATAGCTGGAAAGTGAACATGTTCAGTCTCCATTTATATTTTAGTGCATTTAATCTGACAGTTTTCATCACTTAAAAAAAAAACAAAACCAAAAAACCCCAAAATCCAACAGAAAAAAAAACCAACCAAAAAACCCAACAGTATAAAAGACAGACAAAGCAAGTAGCACTATAGCAGGGATTTCTTCAGTTGATTTAAGCAGTCTAAATAAAAATGCAGAGAAACAGATTTCCAGAAAAACTTCGACCCTCACAAGAGAAGGCGGTGAGGGGAAGAGGAGATTTGCAAATCCTCTACCTCTTGCTAGCCACAGAAAAGGGGTTTTGTATACCTGTCAACCTTTTTTTTTTCTCCATTAAACAGGCCATATTTGTTTTACCAATGTAAACATTTACCTAAAATAGTTTAATTTCTGTTCTGAAGCACCAGCCACTACCTGGTGCTCAGCTCTTTGTTACTGTAGCATTCATAACTGTCAGTACAGATTTTTTTTCAGGAGGAAAGAAATTCAGCCCTTGGATCTACCATGTGCAATATGTGCCTTGTCTGCCTTGTGAAGTGACACCGTGAGGCAGCAGCACTGCAATCCCACCTTCAGCAGAAGCAGCTTGTCCAATCTCAGCTTGCATCCCCTTAACCTGCCCCGTCAGCTCTTGTGAAAACCGCAGCTTTGCTGCTTACGCTCCAGATCAAAGCCAGCCTCTGCAGCAAGAGTCAAAGGACACTGAAAAATAATCAGGGGAGTAACTTATTTGGAAGGTTTAATTTCAGAGCGCTCTGCTTCCTCTTAATTGTTGCAACCAAGTCATTTTTAGGTGTTGCCACTCCAGTTTACGTACTGCTGCTATTCAGCTCAACAGCCTTTTTCAAAAAAAGATTGACAAGTATGCATGTGCCAAGGACCAAATTACAGGGTTCTTTGGTGCAGTCAGTCCAAATTCTTAACAGATTTGAAGGATAATATGTACCAATAAAAAAAATGCTGCTAGACTTTGATAGCAGCTCTGTCTTGCTTCACATTACAAATCTAAAACAGCTGTTCTCAATAAGCCAATATTTTTAAATCAGACATTGCCTGAAAATTTTGTACAATAATCTGGACCAATGATGGTTCTGTACCCTCATGTTGCTGTGAAACATGACTTGAGCTAAAGGCAAAGACTGGTTATCTCAAGGACAACTGCTTCGTATTAGCAATCAGAACAGTGTTTTTAAACTGTCTTCCTGTTGGGTCTCTTGCCTTTCTTTAAAATTAGCTTATTCTTAATGTAGCCACGCTTCCTTTTGGAGGTCTAAAAAGAAAAACAGAATAAAATGTATTAGTTAATGATTTAGTCTTGACCGCGGTTTAGTGATGTGCATTTCAATGTCTGATCTTTACACTGATTATAAGGAGCTTAAATGGCAAACCCTCAAGTAGGTACTATCCAGTTACTCAAGTTGGGATTGTTAACTCATGCCCAGCACAAGATGTACATTTGCAGTCCCATCTACCAGATCCATACAATTTTTTTTCAAAGCTTGTGCTGAGGCAGAATTAATAATTAACCAACAGGATAAAGCCCTCATATATGCCTGGAGAGCAGAAGTGGTGTAGAGCATTCATTTTGTTTGGAAATACCTTCTTGCTTCTTTTGGACAATTCAGGTGCCTTGGAAGGTTACAAGATGATGGGCAGTAATGTTTGCTCAAAGCAGCAATTTCAAAAATAAGAGAGAAACTGAATAACCACATTTTAGTCCTCTGCTACAGTTCTGTAGGCTACTTAGCACTTTCTGCTCATTTGTCTTTATCAGTATATTTTAGATTTATATATTTTAAGGTAGTAACGGGGAACAATTAATGTTAATCTTTGGTAATACTAACTTCAAAGTTGCAAAAATCTATTTAGCTCATGGCAGGTAGAACTGTCCATTCAGGATGCCTGCTACAAATGAGAAAGCAGGGAGCTCCCACACTCCTGAGGTTTGTTGTGATTATCAGCAGGCTCTATTATGTCACTTAAATGCAACTTTTAAGTTTTTAATAACAACAATAATAGTAGTTTTACGAAGTGAGATAAAGCTGAACTAGCAGGTAATACTTGGACATGTTTTATCTCTTAAGCTTGGGGAATGTCATTCCTAACACAGAAGAGTGATAGGAGATGGACTGAATTCCCAGAGAGGAAGCAAATACTGAAAAACCTGTGGCTACCAAGAATTCATGTAAGAAATCCTGGTTTAGTAATTCACCCCCTGCTCTCTGCTGGTTCTCTGATTTCTTAATGAGAACTGGAGCCTCTTTGTATTGCAAGAGTTGTTGATGGATCAGAATTTGCATTAACTTCCATCTTACCCTGGTTTTAGACAGACCAGACGCATCCACTGCTTAAGTAGGGCCAATGCATCTATTACTGATGATAACTACAGCTCTGCTTGTCACTTAAGATCAAAAATTACACTATTAAGAGTATAACAGGCACAGTAAAGTTTATAATTTGCTTTCAAGGTAAGTCTAGCTTCAGTGGCAACCCAAATAGCTTCTTTTAGCCAATTCCATCAAATAAAAAAAGATGAGCCTCTTCCCCCTCTAACACTCTGTACTTGTATTTCCACATTGCAGTGCACGTTTACTGCCCATACTGATTTTGTTTGTTACACATTTGTTTCTGACAAGATTCTGGAATTCCTTCTACAACATACATCTGAATATAGAGAAAAGAGATGCTGTGAAGGAGAGGGCTGCTAACAGTCTCCCCACCTCCCCTGGTAACACATCTTTCTTAAGTAGGCTGAAGCAGAACACCATGGCTAACACTTAAAACCATGAAGATGACTTAAAACAGTAAGCAGCCAGACACTAAAGTTCCGTCAACAAAAGTTTGATATTTAATTTATTTCATACAAAATTGCCATTTTTAAACTTCTAGGCATCACTACTTCCAAACAAAGTCAGAAAGCAACTTCCACAGTATTTACTTAGTGAGCCATAGTTACTGAAACATGAATTGATGTACTTTAGAGATTATGCTTCCAGTTACATGAAGAGTTGTAACAGCCAGTGACACACTCTATTTCCAGTTAGCATTCTGCCTAAAAAAAATCTAGCCTTGTGTCTTCACATGCTTTTAAGTTAAGCAGACAGTAAATTAACAATTATTACCAGCAGGCAGGTCTGATATTGGACACTAACATGAACAGTATCCATAACATTCTGGCTCGTGGAAATACATAATTCACCAGCTATGTGATCCACTGTTAAAAATGAACTGCCATCTCCTGACCCCCTTCCCATTACTTCACTGGGAACCCACCTTCTTTGACAAATACTTCTGTTTCGGTACAATGTTGGTTACTCTAGGTTTATGATCCAGTGTCTCTCTGTTGTCTAGTTGTTTCACCTTGTATATTCTAACAAGCCAGTGCTCTGAGGTAAAGGCTTCCTCCAGGTGTTTGAATTTAATGTCTTTGTTGCCTATCTCAGCATTGCGTGTACGATCGAATCCTGGGGGTGTCCGGAAGTCCAGCTACAAAAATTAAAAGTTGCACATTAGTTTGAGACAAACCCCAAAACACACATCGCTGCAAACCGTGGTACTTCATACCACAAAGCAATGGTTTCAGCTGTCTAGTCAAGGGACAAACACTTCTCTTGCATGGGTTACTATTACACAGAAAAAACCCTGTTTATTTTACAGTTAAGACAGACACAAAATTCGTACTCCTGCAGCTGCTGCAGGAGACAACACTTTCGTGTCTTAGCAGAAATCCCATGTTCTACATTCAGAGATGAAATTACTCCAGTGAAAGTCTGAGGTGTGGAAGCCTGTGGTGGCTTTTTAGCAAAGCTGCTCCCTTGTGCCCTCTCGTCTGTACTGCAGTAATTTGTACTTTTGTGGTTTTTCCATCCAAGTAGGAAGCAGTTCATGTTTAGCAGTTGAATTCGATCGGGTTACAAATAAGATCTGTGGGCCTCAGTTTTAGCTGAATGAAGGATTCTTGGGCTAACACATCAGCATGAAGGGCCCGTGGCAAGGCAGGGCACAGGGGGAAAGAACAGGGAAGGAAAAGGCAAACAAGGCAGACACAGCTACACACCATATATGCTTGGTGATCCCAAAGGGGAGTGACAACACTCTCTGTGAATTATGCCCTAATTATGTAAGTGTAGTCTGATTTAATACCCTGATGTGACTTGGATAGAAATCAGTTTCTGACAGATATTAATTAGTCAATTAACAGTTCTGCTTTTATGTTATTACAAAAAAAAATCCTGAAGCTCTCTGCAACATAACAGTTCCTGTTGCAGCAAGCACACTGCATAGTGTAATTAAGGTGCTTATCTGGGGCAGTGTGAAGAACAGTAGAAAGCAAAGCACAAGGGTAGGTTAGCAGCAGAAATGCTCTGTTCCAAAGGTTATCTATAACAGACCATGCCAACCTGTGTTTTAATTTGTATAGCTAACTCTTACCTCTGATTCTGCTACTAAAACACTCAATCTAGGAGATGGAAAATACAAAGTAACATTTGTATTCTTAAATTTCAGTTAAGATTCAGTAGAAGTTGTAGCACTAACCTGCATCTCTCCAAATCTGTAATAGGACATTTTGTACATCAGGCAGTTCAGCAAAGTTGGGGAACCTGCCTTGTCTACCCGGAATTCTCCCTGAGGAGTAAAGTAATCACTTTCCTTTAAAAAGAAAAGAAGATACGAAGAGTCAAAAACTAAACTCTTATTTCAGGTCATTTCACATGCCCTTCTGCACAAAAACCAAACCAAACTTCACAAAGAATCTCAACTGACTTCTACAGTTTAAAAGCTGATTTCAGCTAGTTTTGAAACAGAAGATGATTGTAAAATAATTGCAAACTACCTGCTTGTAACCCAGACCCCTAGTACAAGCTTTGTCACTTCAGAGTAAGCAGTTACTGGAAAAATGATCTCAAAATGTAAAAGTTAGTTGTAAATCTATCAAAATTATACTTCAGAAAAGTGAAAACCACTGCATTGTTAATATACCAGGACTGCACTGTTAACACCAGAAGCTTAATATGTACACAGTATTTAAACAAAAAATTTCTGCAATTTTCATCACCAGTAAAAGATGAAACTGTAAACACAGGATACTCCCTTAAGCTGCTGCTCAGTATGTGCTCAATATCTACAAGTTTTTTTGCTAGGCTTAATCAAATATTACTCCAGACTTCTGCAATCTCTGAGATGTTTGAGTAACTTAAACTCGACATAAGTCAATATTAACACTTCAACTTGTCTTCTATGATTACAGAGTTTGAAAAAACTTGTAATGCCAACCATTTAAGCAGTCTGGACACCCCTTTTTTAAAGTAAAGTGTGATGGTGCACAGTGAGAGAGACACAGAAGAATTACAAGAGGCATCCTGTACTTTTAGTATCATGCCAAGGAAAAAAAAAAAGTTAAAAACTTCTGAGGTTACAGACCTGTCAAAACCATGAATACTGGGAAAAACTGGGCTACAGGCCTCTGCACTCTTACTACAAAAATAACACATTTTTTTCAAATAAAATTGGAGTAAGTAGTAGAGAATTCCCTTCACTATAATGAGCATTACCAGAAAAGCAACAGCATAAATAAAACCTTAAAAAACACATACATAATGAGCATGCAGAAATACAGTGTTCAGTCAAGAACACTTCAGTTTTCCTGTGTGTGTTTCCACTTACCCGAATATCTTTGGGATGTTCCCCCTCTGCTATTCTCACCATCCACAAAAACTTATTAATATCATCACCAGAGTAGCCAATCACACCACCAAATATAATCAGGACATAATCCACATCCAGGCTTCTCATGATCTCATATGCTGCTGACTCATTTGATGACATTGCCTTTCCCACCTGCATCAAAATAAAGTATTTTAAATACCTGCATGGTTGCCTTTGAAACAGCAATAACATGCCAGACCGAAGCCCAGGAATACACACTTGCCAACAGAAGCCCACACTTTCATTCTAGATAAAGAAAACTCATTATGTCTATTTAGAAACTCAAAAGCCCAACCTAAACCAAACAGTCCTTCCCTGTAAGAGGAGTGCTGCCTGCTCAAGTTAGTGTTTGGAGTATAAAATGCAACAATAAGGAGCTTCCTTTTGTGGCACATACAGATTTTTCACCTCATGGCTGTCAGGCCAAAAACTCAAATGCTGCAGAAAATACCTAACTACAAATTGAAACTACAAATTTCAAAAATTTTCAAAACTTTAGACCCAAGTGAATAAATTATGTGAAATATCAGTGTCCTGGTTTGGGCCAGGATAAAGGTGATTTTCTGGTTTATACTTTTGACAATTAGAAATTTCTTTGGAGTCTTTTTATCTCGAGCTCTGTCCCTCACTAAGGAAACAGTCGTGCTGCTGCATACCAGTCAGCAGCATACAGGCATCCTCAGTGTTGAATTCAAGGCAAGTTTATGTACAGATGTCAGATCAGAGACACCCTCGAGTTAAAGTCATAACATAGTTTTGACCTTGAAAAAAGTTTTTAAAGCTTTATCCAGAACGTATTCCATACTGGTGAATCCCCGCATCTAAACAATTTGCTTAAATCAGTAACTGGCATTCAGCTTAGTTGTTTTTTTTTTTTTCTGCTGTTACAGTTCTTGCACTTAAGGCATAATAGTGGATCACTGTAGTAAAATGGAGTAACAGCAATATAAATAATATTGCATCTAAATTGGTAACATTCAGTTAAGAACGTAATTAGAAAATGCTCAGCGTAGGCTGCAATCTGTCATAAAGACTGAGAATCTCAGTTCCTTGGCCACGATCCCAATCAATGTGCAGTTACTTGGCAGATTTCCACCTCTGTGCAGGAGGAAGTCATCTGGATGTGTCTCCAGGGCATGCCTCATTTATAGCAGAAGTTCAGATATTCACCACAACACGCATTTATTGCTTGGGTCCCCCCTTTATGGAGCATTCATTCCAAAATGTAACCTGACAGTGCCAGCAGTCGACTGTAGAACATTCTTTATTAAAAACCATCATTGCTAATTACTGTAATGTGGATGGCTACTGCACTTATGCAATACAGATGACTTCCATGGTCTCTATTCCCGTGATGCATCACGTCCTGCAGGAATCTGTTGGTGCAGGCGTGCTACCAGAGTTGAACCTCCACTAAAAACACACCAAAGTGAAAGTGCCTCAGACTACATGGGAAGGCTTGCTGACTGGTATTAGCACCAACAGGACAAATTCCCAAGCTTGGCTTCAGCCAACTCATTCAAGTCATTACACAGCACCCAGTAACACTGCAGACCCAGCTACAAGAGAGAGCATTCATTTGGTTCTGAAAAAAGTTGCCCAAAGTGCCCTATAACCACAGACCATGCTAAGACCCTGCTTTGAAGTGCATGCACGAAGCTTAAACTTACCCTTCAGAAATGAAAGGAATTAAAAATACCAATGTAAATGTACCAAATCTGCAATGCTTCCTTTGCTATTCATAAGCTTTCTCTAATTCCCAAGATGTCTGAAAATTTGGCTTTGTGAGGGTATTTTTCACATGCCATTCAAAGATCCAGTCAGCAAAGACACTGCTGAACTGAAGCAATTCTTATTTGGACAGTGCCAGTGAAGCACTGGTACCAAGTCATAGCTGTCATAGCACTAAATCACAAGGGGAATAATTACATTAGATTTTTCTCTATCGTCCTATAAAGAAAAGAAGAGAAGCTGGAATGGAAGTTCTGGAAACTCCAAGTAAACAAAATGCAAACTCCAAAAGCAAAATTGATCACTAGTCCCCAAACTCTTTATCCTTAAGTTCTAATAAATGCAACAAATACATTCCTTCCACCTCTGTGTTTCTTGCTCTAAGGAAGTTTTCCTTAATATCAAGCTCTCTATCAACAGACATTAAAAAATTTCAGACTTGACCACAGTATAAACATTTGGCAGCAAACTGCCATCCCTTACCAGGGCTATGTGGCTGTTGTTCCAAGTATTGTTATCAACCAAGGTTGTCCTGTTGGCCATTCCTGCTATCTGATAACCATAGTCCCACCAAGACATCACTCTGGCGTGCTCGTCTGTGTTCTGTCTCAGCCAGTAGTAGGCTTCCCTGAAGTCATCCAAGATATTCCGAGTGCTGGGAAACAGAGTTCACTTTATTCACACTGGTACAAGTAATAGCAACAAACTAAATGCAACATGAGAAATCTGGGCTCACAAATAAGGTTTTTCTTACAAGCTCAGCTCCCTTTGAGGGATGCAATCACCAGTCATAAGTTTGAATGTGATGGCTGAATGAGAAAGC
Source organism: Florisuga fusca (assembly GCA_038090715.1). Lineage (NCBI taxonomy): Eukaryota > Metazoa > Chordata > Aves > Apodiformes > Trochilidae > Florisuga > Florisuga fusca. Next base: position 37,566,036 of record JAAWXA010000002.1, on the reverse strand, counting down.
TGAGCTGCTATCAAGAATGTAAATAAATGCATTTCCAGTTGAATGTATATTCAGAAACAAGCATTCCCAATCGACTCAGAAACTTTCTTGTTTATAGCCATCATCATTATTGGCTTTGGATAGGTTCATTCTTATGTATTTACATTAAATATTCCAGAAAATGTTGGATCTTTTTGAATAATAAAATATTAAGAATTTTTTACTCGGGTGACTATTATGCCTTTATATATTAAGTAGTGATTAAAAGAAGATAAAGCAAACTGGCAATGCAACAGAAGTAGATGGGCTTCTGCTCTTTAATTATTTTCAGACCTGCAGACCTTACTTACCCATCGTGGTTATAGGAAGCCAGAACAACACTGGGGCTGGAGTATGCATTGCTAGTTACCCAGGTACAGTGGACAGCAAACATCATCAGTAACATCAGCATCAGCATAGTAACAATGTTTTTGATATTGGGTCCCAGACCTTCCTCTGTTTTTTCCTGTTCAGATACATGTTTTCTCACTTTGCCTGCCTAAACAAACACAAATACACATTTTATGGCAACTTTTATTACTCTTGACAATGGAACCAATGCCTTTTTCTTCACATGCACCCCCATAAATGCTACAGGATACTAAAAAGCTACACCAAGTTGTACCATAAATTAACTAAGTATGCACAAGAATATTTTGACCATCCATCAACTTGTAAAAATAGATGATTCCTTGAAAGCCTCCTTCCAAAGAAAAAAAACTATTACATGAGGACCAATATATGACTTCCTGAGTTTGGCTCAGTACAAAGATGCTCTATTAAATGAAAGGGTGGAAAAAAGAAAGGCTGCGAGGAAAAGCAGGAAACCCAAGGATGATGCATGGGCAGTGTCAGCATAACAATGCCTAAGAGATAAAAAAATTGATTACCTAAGATAATTTTCTTCAAGATGAAGTAAGCATACAAGTTCGTGAACAGGAATACTCTTTCATAAAATGTATTATTCTAAAATTTCACTATGTCTTAGAGGAAGAACAAGGGAAAACATTCAGTAATGCAACTGCTGCAAGGAGCTAAGGAGAGTGAGCAGCTCTCTGCCATTGCTTCTATAGAAAGCCAGGCCAATACTGTATGCTTTCCTTTAGGTTAAAGACTCAACACCAATCAAACCAGTAGGAACCACACTGCTACACTAACACCAATTTTTTCAGGACATCAGTTACACATTACTGGAGAACAATAGCTGTTCTAAATATAAATGCTAGTGTGATTAAGACCTCTAGTGGCATTTAAAATATTCAGACCAAAAGAATAAAACGTAATACTAAAATTAAGCTGTGATCTGACTTTTAATTTTTGCTACCTCACCTTATCATACAGGTTGCCAGGGTTCCTTTTGTCATCTTCATCACTGCTGTCCTCTACTGGTGGATTTTCCCTCTTCATATCATCACCCAAATAACGCTCAAAGACATTGGAGAAAGCAATTGCAGAGAGCATACAGACCACTGGAGTCAAAGTCAGCATCAGCCGAACCATCACACCCGCAAAGTACACAGCGCTGATGGCGTACAGAGCAACTGCAGAGAAACAAATCTACTGATGACATTTACAAAGTAACACTTGCTCTGACTGCACACACACATGCTCTCCATAGAACAACTTCTGGGAGTGCATTGAGCCTCTGTGTACATAGAGACTTCAGTGTGCATCTTGCATTTCATTGCTTTTTGAATGGCAGAGATGCAGTTCAATTAATGCTTACCCCTTTTATCCCTCAACCCCTTCCTGAAGTTCATCTTGATGACTTCTAACAAAAACATAACCCCGTTTTCATATTCATTAATAGTGTATCAAAAGATATATTATTAGTTGAATTTAGTACCGCATACCAAAAATGCTAGTGAACAATAGATGCCTTCACTTGATTAAAAAGGTGAAACTGCCCTAGACCAAACAAGTTACCGAAACTGAAAAAGTAAAAAGAAAACATTAAAAGTTTATATTTACATTAAATTTTAAGTTAGAGATGTCTGAGGACAGCTTGGGGGCTTGTCTACATTACAACTCCACCCTGACAAATAATATGATGTTGTAAGCCTATTCTGAAGCAAGTTTTCCTGAACAGTATTATCTCCACTCCCCCCTCCCAAAAAACAAATCAGGATTTTCAGAATAGTAAGGAACAGTCAGAACACTTTTCTTAGGAAACCCGAAATGGTTAGGAACAGCTATTGTTCAAGTAATAGTGGTTATTCCTTGTCTGCTACAGTTCAACAATACACTTTAATTAAAGAATTAACAAGGAAATGACCAATGGACATTGATTTATCAGATTACATTACATGAATGTTCTACTTTGCAGTGAAGTAGTATGGCTTCTCCATTCCCACTCACAGGTCTTCTTTATGCAGACTTACAGAACCATAGAATGGTTTGGGTTGGAAGGGACCTTAGAGACCATCCAGTCCCAACCCCCTGCGTGGGCAGGGACACCTCCCTGGTCAGGTTGCTCAGGGCCCCATCCCACCTGGCCCTGAACACTTCCAGGAAGGGGGCTGCCACAACTTCCCTGGGCAACCTGTGCCAGTGTCTCACCATCCTCACAAGAAGGAGTATTTTACTGATGTCTGACCCAAGTATCCTCTCCAAGTTTGAAACCACTGCCCCTAAAATGGAGGATGGAGCAGTAGGTGGCTGAAGTGAGTTGCCCAGCACTGGTCTTGACCAGGACTCTTTGTAACCCGCAGAGCACAGAATGCCCCCAGAGTCCCTGGATTTAACACAGTAAATGTTCCCATTGCCTACACACCTCTTAGGTAATCATGAGAGGCTGCTTTGCTAGTCTGAAACGTCCTGTCCCTGAATGATCTTCACTGCCCCGTACAGAGGCTACAGCTTCAAATTACATCCTTGTAAGCCTCATTCATAATCTTAAAAATCTGTTTTCATAGTACAGCTTTGTACAAATAAACAATTTATTGTCACATAGGAAGATCCTACACCTCCACTTAGTTAGGCTTTTGTGCCTTTTCTAGCACTTGTTCCACAGAAAATGATTCAGTTCACTAAAATAGCAGAAAATCTGGAAAGGCAATTTGAATCATCATCTGTGATTGGAAGAGTACCAGACATCCAGGCAGAGTTTGCAGGCTGCAAGGTAAGGACCTGAGCTGCACCCCAAGGCATTGGTTTGCCAGATCAGCATGTTGAAGAGCACGAAACTTCAGACCAGAACCACAGTGGCAAATAATTCAACCCCACCCCTCGGGACAACGCTCCATCACCACTTCACCAACCTCTGCATTTTTCTAAATGGCTTTAAATATTGCTGGGTGCAGGCAACTTTCCCTGATCATCTTTAAACACATCACTTTTCAACGCTTTTTTTAGAACAAGCCTTATACCAGCTTTGAGCAAACAAACCAAAATAGTATCAAGTTGAAGGCAAGTTTTTTCAAAACAAGTTTAAAATATTTTCTCTTACCAAAGACTCTTTCATCATTGATGTTTTTGATACAGAACCACAGCCCTGCTGGGAAAGTACACACGAGAATATGCAGATCAAAAAAGAAGGAAACCCATGTTGTAGGCTGATGCTCAGACACAGAGGCAATGATCGGGATGTGAATTTTCGCATACCTTTTTTAAAAAAAATTCAGTTCAAATTATTTTGAAAAGATAAAATTAATAAAAAACTTGTAAACATTAGGAATTCTGAAAATCATTTCAAAGGAAGCATTTAAATTTAAAATGGCAAGTGCTCTATTCTTTTCAGTAGAAAAAATAAACTTTTATACCAAAAAAGTCCCCAGGTCTTACTGTATTTAGGAAGTATTTGGTGTACAGAGTTATTTAAAACACCAATATAAAGGATTACTTCCATAAGAATTAAAATAATGAAAAATATGGATTTTTTGCTTTATTGTGGCTAACTATGAAGCCAAATTCACCGAAATGAAAATACAGTTATTGGAGCCCCAACATTACATTTTGAACAGATAATCATCCAAGCCAGCAAGCCTCCTAGATTATCAACACTGTATTTCTGAAAACTTTCCTATACCCTGAATACCTTCATTTTCTTAGTACAGAAAATTATAGTATTAAATACCAAACCAGCTACTGATGTTCCCATGTTCTTTTAGATGGCTAAAAAAACCCAAGCATTGTCTACCCTTGGGAATGCATGTCAGCTAAGCAACACGTCAAACACTTAATGCAGACAAGGACAAAACTGTGTTCTATACTACAGACAGCTATACATACGTACCTAGCCCGGGGTGCTACTTGAGGCATCAATCATATGTCCTTTTATTCACTGAGATCTAATTCTCATTCAAAATTGCACTGTTTGTTTCAACACATGATTTTCTAATGTAGACAAGCCCTCCAAAGTTTAATGCTTTGTATACATACATATAGATCTCTTAATTTATAGATGAAGAACACCTGTAAGTTCTTCAAATACATCTGAAGCTGACACCTATTAGAGTTGCTACAGAATCCTGCACTGACTGGACTTCACAGCCTGAAAAAACATGAACTGTAAAAGTTTCAGGTTTCCTACCCCTGCTTTTAGTCTTAAATAATAATAAAAAAAAAATCTACCAATTGAATTTCACCTTAAATACATTTATCTGAGAAAAATCTCTTCAGCTTCATTCCTCTTCTACCGGCTGACTAAAGAATCCATCATTGATTTTTTTAAAGGTTAATTAAAACAAAAGATTAACTTACACAGGGTTTTACCCATGAAAACACACATTAATAAACCAGACTTGTTCACAGTAGACATTTGTGTGCACAAAACCAATGTATGAACATAATTAACAGGCAACATGCAAGATGATAAGTACAACACATTTGTGATTTTGTGCAACGTTGAGCAATGAAAATAGTGTAAGATTAAGGCTCTTAGTAATTTTTAAATGTGTCCTCAGGTGTTGTTACAGCTTTTGGTTATTCTATGCTGAAAACAACTACAATTTCATACAGAAAAACATACCATTACAGAATCAAAGACTTCCAAAGAAGCAAGAAATTTAAGAGACATACTAGTGAAATGGTCACAAAGATCACGAAACAGTCAACTATAAATGCTCTCTTTAGATAACTGAGCAAAGTTCACTATATTGTCCCTGTCTGAATGTACTTGTGGATGAGCAGAGCAAAAGATTCAGTTTTCAGTAGAACGCTATTGATACATAAATTCTTATATCCTTTTCCTTACTTACCCAGTGTCCCACAATGAATAAAATCTGCCACTCCAAGGAGCAATATAACCTGAAAAAGATAAAAGGAAAAAAAAATTTTAAAAAACCTTTTTCTGCCCAGATATTTAAACACAGTAATTTTTCTGCTCCCTCGAATTGTAGCACAAAATGAAAGAAATTTCACTGAACTTGTAATATATGTGAATCTGACCTCCTGCATTAGGCAGGCTATAAAGTCTACCAACCATGAAGCTAGTTTCAAAAGAACACGCTCTTAAAAGATCACATCGTACCCGTCGAGTATCAAGACATGAATAACTCCAAAAGTCAAAGCAATGCAATAATAAATATAGTATTTTTCAAAGAATATGACAAATAGCAACCTATAGTCTGTGAAGAAGTATAAGAAAATATAAATTATAGGAAATTTAGTTTTTCTGAAATGCCTGAGCAAGAAACTGGGAAAGACCTATAGCCAAAAAAATTAATACTCAATGAAACACCATTTCCCTATTGTTTCTCTATTGATGGAGCTACAGGTGGCATGGAATAGAAAAGCTGCTACAAGACTTGTTGATAAGCTTCCCATATTTATTTTTTTTAAAGCAAAGCCTTTTAATTCTTGAATATTGTAAGATGAAAACCAACAGTATGATTATCACACAAAAGATAAAAAATATTATTAAAAGGTATTAGAAGGATTCTTCTTAAAAGTTATTTTCACTTTCCTTGCAACTGTTTCAGCTCCCTCTGAAGACAGATAACAGAAAAGCTGAGATAAGAAAAAGTGAAATCCTTTTATTTATTACCCAAGTCTTTGTGCATGACACCATAAGCCTTCTACCTGTTATTTATCACTAGCATAATTTGACTGAAGTTTAATACACAGTTCAGACATGTAAATACTGTCCTTAATCCTTTACATTTTAATGCTTTTCTCTCCTTCAGTCTTTGGATGCCAAGCTTGCTCCCAAACCATGGCATGCACAAGAAGAAGGAGCTGCCAGCAGATGGAGAACTGCTGGTTATGGTTTTCTCTGATGTATCCAAAACATGAGATGAGATGACATTCACTGAGGGTGCTGAAAGAGTTGGGCAATAGGGTAACCACCCACCATCTCCATCAGGGTGACAGGGACCTGCTGCCTAGAGAGTGACTAATGCTACACCTCTAGGAAGAGCAAGAAGTGCTGCACCTGGGAAACAGGGTCCAGACTTGAGCACTCTTTTCCAAGAGGATTATTAAGAGAGGGGAGGATCAGAGTGCTGTGAGATGGACAGGGGCCCAGATTGCACAGAGTATCAGAAGCTGAGGGCATGAGGTTTGTTCTACCTACTGAAGCATGATCAGTGAATTTCTGAAGTAGAAATCAGCACTTCCTAAGAACTGCAACAGAAGATATATTTTGCTGCACATTAAGATTAAAAGAATAACTTTTCTTTTGATATGCCAGTCTGAAATTTTTTGCTAAGTATTAGCAGCACCTGCTTATATATACTGAAAAGCAAATCATAAAACCTCTGGTTTTAAAAGACTATAAAACAAGTAGATGGTAAGCATTCTTTTGGAATAATGGTAACATAATTAACAAAAATTAAAACTGCTTCTAACCAGTCCAAAATGTTAAACAACCAAGGCAAAAATAACTTATGCCAGAAACATTGCTAAAATGACATAAAAAACCCCAGTGAAAATAAAATCAAGTTATGTATCAGGAAAGTGTTTTGTTTTTTTTCTAAAATAAAGGTCTGACAAACAAGAACTATATTTGAGGGATAATATTGAAGACTCTGTAATTTAAACCAATTTTTAAGTCAATTTTTGCATGGGTACACATATGTAGCAGGAAATATGGTACTAGATCACCAAGGAAGTATAACATGGAATCAGAAGACAGTGGTGAGGCATTTGGGGATGTCAGCCTAGGAAAGAGAAGCTTGTTGTTGGGAGACTGAGTAGAACTACCTTCAATATTGAAGGATGAACCCCAGAAATAAAGCATAACTTATATTAATTACAGTCATACAGAAATCAGATCCAAATATTTTGGAAGGTAAGCAATCTGACCCCGACCTATCAGTTCTACTCAGAATAGGTTAGCTATACATACTTCCATAATATGCTTTGGTTATAGTTATGTTCCTCAACCAGTCTGACTTATATCATTATGTGGATTGCAGATAAACCCAAAATAATGGAACAATGCAACAAAGTTTGTTTTTTGCAGCCCAGAAAGCCCAGTGGATTCCACCACTCAGAAATACAAAACAACATGGACACTGGTTTGCTGAAGTATTGCTTCAGAGTAAACCCAATGCAGGTCATCTGGTTTACCTGCTCCAAAGGTAAAGTAGTTTCACATTTATTTACCTGTGTACGTCAAATAGATGACACTCAGGAATACAATACCAGCAGCTAGTGAGACACCCAAGAAGAACAATGTCTGAAATTCTTGCTTTGTTAATCTGTCTCTCAGATACTGCAAAAATGCATAGGCCTGCAGCAGTGCAAAAACACCTAAAGGAAGAGGAAATTTTTTTGTGTAAATGTTCAAAAGCAGTAACAGCTGTTAAATCAATTGGTATACTTTGGCTGTATTTCAGTCAGAAAAATAAATCTAAGGTACACTCTTAAATCTAAAAACCAGCATAAAATCCCTTTCTGACAAATAGCCTTAAACACTTAGCTGGGATGATTCTATCTTGCAATGAGAGAATATACTTTCCAAAACAGTATTTGCTTATTATATCATGAACTCAAATACACACCATCTCTTTGCTCACTAACTGAGCTAGGGGGTAAGGAAAAGAATCACCTGAAAACAAGATTGCATCAATTATGACAAAAACCACAGGTTAACTTTGCTAGACCAAATGAAAAATTAAGACATAGACCCCAGGCAACACAGAACAAGGTTAATATGGAAATATGTGGAAATTAAGATACTGAACAAACCAGGACAAAATAAAAAAACCCCAAACAGACAAGACAAGCATTACATGATACAGACAATTGAATTACAAAAAGCTAGTGCTGAAATACCAGAAATCACAGGGTAAGCACCCAATACTTTCAAAAAGGCTGTTCAGAGTTCAACACTAAACCAGAACCTGGACACAATTATTCTGTTGTTATTCATTTCAACATATAAAATCAGAGCAATCCAATGAATATTCCATTCAAAAATGAAAAATCACTGGTAGCTGGCAGCAGAAGAAAACAACTCAAGTGCAAGGTCTTTCTTCAATTTCACATTAAATTTGAGGTGCACAATATTGAAATTCACTAGTTCTGAACTCCCAGAGGAAAACAAACTCTATTTACTAAACGTTTAATTCTTCAGATGCAAAATGCAGTTTTGATGATCTCTACTCTTCATTTTATTTGGATTATTAAAAAAAAGATCTCAATTTTTAAAAGTATTTTACTGGTAAATTTTAATGATATTCCAACTGCTGTCCCAAATACATTTTGATAAGTAACTACATATAATAAAAGGCCTGAGGAATCTAACAAACTAAACTATATCACACAGTGTGTGCAATTGAACGTATGTTTAAAGATATCAATCTCAATAGGTTACTGCTGTCAAGAAATCAAGATGTCTGACTGTTAACAACTATTGAAAAATCAACTTTACAGAAATAAAAAGAATGAAACAAGATTGAAAAAAGGTATTAAAGAATAATAATTAATTAGTCATTTATGTAATTTGTTTTAACATGCTTTGAAAAATGACAGTATACTCTCAATTCTAAACCCAAACTGCTTAGCATAATCTGTGTTTACCAGTAAGGAATATTACTATTGTACAGTGCTTGAATGCAACATTATATTGCAAAACAGTGGAGATTATCAATGTATAAAATAAGTGCTTGTCAGAATGTATAACTGATCCAGTGTTAGAGGCATTTTACCTCCATTAGCTCACACAAAGGATACTCCCCTACAGACACTAAATTGTACCTCTTTCTTTAACAGTTTGGTTTGTTAGTATGTATTCTTTCCAGCAGAGAAAAAAAGTCACAAGGGTTTGAGGTTTTCTTGTGCTAAGCAGGCTGTTCAGAAGCAGACATTTAATTATCTTACCTGCAGCTGCCATGTGTTCACTTGTTCTTATTGGCTGAAATCCCACAAAAGGTATCTGCATCGATAATATTAACCCCACAATGTAGAAAGTGCTATATGCTAAGAAAAAAAAAAAAATGAGAGGGGAGGAAGAGAGAGGGGAAGCAAATGAATGAACACATTCCAAAAAACCACTGGTTCTATACTAGAGTCCATCTTTCACCCAACTTCAGTGACACTGAAACAGAACAGTATCATTCTAAATATTTCTGCCATCCTAATTAGTTTTTCTTCCTTTGTCTGGAATAAACTTGCCCATTGCATCAAATATTAGAGGAAGTAGCAAAGTACTGTTGCTCCCCATCAAATGTTTCTCTCCTTCAAGGGAAAAAATGCACCTAAGATGCTCTAGTGTGGAACCTGTTTACTCCTCTCTTCTTGTTTTCATGGGCCATGGGGTTGGGGAAAAGCTGTCAGGGAGTGACAACAGAAGCCTTCTAGATGAGGAGAAATTAAGGGACCAGACCTCAAAGAAGCAAAACATTTTAAGAGTCCACTACTTATTTAAAAAAAGCAAAGAGGTACACTTAATACATTTTTTTAAACACAAGACCAGAGGCATGCCAAAAAACTGAAAAGCAATAGAGTTAATATTAAGCATATCTATTAATGGCTCTATATCACCCATGGAGACTCATAACCGCCCCAAAACTAGAGGCCAAGAACATAATTAACATTAATATTAGTATTAATAAAAAGAATTATTATTCTGCATGCACCAGGATTCATATAATTTATTTTGACAGGGTTTTAAAACTCAGTATTTCAGGGTGAAGCAGAGGGGGGAGTGGAAGAGAGAAATATCACCTCTGAACAGCTCTAAGTCCTGTTAGATTTGAAGCAACCACCCAACTTGAAGTCCAAATGAAATTTTGCTCCTTCAGTGGCAAACAACAATAATCTGCCTCACAGATTTTTAAACTATTGTCTTGATCTCATGGAGAGATCCCTGTTTTCATACCAGCTTGTGCTAACCTCCATAAGAACAGCTTTGTGGAGCACATGATTTAGCAGGGGTACTGTTCCTGTAGCACCTGTATGGTCTCACTGGAGGATTATGTTCCCAGAGTACTGTATGCTTTCCAAACACCACAGGAATTACAGTGATGGAACTTCCAACCAGTTGCATTCACTGGTGTATTCTTCCAAGCATCTGTATTGTGCTACTTGGCCTGGCTACTGATCAATTATCTTCTACATCACTGAAATACATTTTTGCTGTAGGAAATTAATTTTTTAAAGAATTCACTACATGATAAATCATTTACTGTACCATGAAAGTGCTACAACACTGCCATCCCGTGGAAGCTCAATGATTGGCATAAATCATTACACTTCCCATTTGTTAGACCACTGTAAATCACAATTTTTAAGCCCAGTCCTGCAACTGTTAATACTTTCTATGCCTACATCCCCCCTCCTCTTACTACCACTTCTTGCAAACATCTCTCACATGTTGTTGAAAGAAACCTGCAATTTACACAGCAACAAATTTTTTCTAGGAGCTTACATATATCAAAGTGAAAGTCATCACAAATTTTCCATGTTCTTTTACATTCCCCAATGTGCACAGTCTTTGCAAAAACAAGAAATTAAATTTGATTCCTGAAAGCTACTCTCATTGTTGTAACTTTGACTAGGTCAAGAACAAAAACATTCTGACCTGTGGTGGACAAACTTATTTTACAAATAATTTTGAGTTACTGGTACACTGTGCAAACACAGGAAGAACTTACTGGAAAACTTCTCCAGATAGCACAAATACTGGACCTCATACTTTCAATTATTGGATTTTATTAATCACAAACTGATCACCTGGAGCTTTAGATTATTAAAGTAGTTGATATAAATACATGCCTGCACACTATACACAGAACAAGAAATTACTGGAATCAAATTTTAAATTCTGGAAGATCTTAAGTGTTTTTGTTACTAAATATTTTGAAAGTATACAAAAAATGTACAGAAAAAAACCCAGACAGACTGAAATGAAAACTATCAAGTCTCTAAAGTGTGACTTGCACCTATACTGGTACCTTTCCAAACATAATTTTCTTTTTCAACATATGATAAACTACAATCACAGTAATAATAATTAAAAAAAAGTACCAATGGTTCCTGTATAGGTAAAACCCTCTACATTCAGATACAAGTGCTGCTAATACACTGGAGTCCTAAGCACTGGTTCTGAATTATTAAGCTTCTAAGACCTGATGAAAGATACTGACCACTGTCAAGGCAAAAAAATAAAACTCAAACCCCACACAGTTGAAGCTCTCAAATATAGGCAGCATGATCATCATTGATGCCAACTGGGTCAGCAGTTATCTGGCTGATAAATTCATCTGCCCTCAAGTCATGAAATATTTTTAAATTGGCAACAAGTTCATGCTCTGGGAAATTTTTACTGTTCAAATGAATTACACTGTCAGGCATATCAGATCATGGTCCTATTAACATTTTCTTTGGTTTATGAACACCCATACAAAAAACGTGTATCAGGAAACGTATATCAGAAATTTTAAAATTACTATTTTTTAAAAACTTGGTGCTACCAGATAATGTGCCCTATATATATGGTATATGTTCAATTAAACACTAATCTGTCTAACAAGCTAAGCTCATCTTGGTTTCAAATTAAGCAACCGATAGAGATTAAAACCCCATAAATTCTTGGTAATACTATCATGGATGCAGATTTTACTATCTACTGTCAGCTGACAATACTTTACACAAGTTTTGGCTGAATGTTGGTAGTTTTGAGGATTACGAGTCAGCTGCGGACACACTAGCAATTGCATTTCATAGAAACTCCAAAAATATCTTTACTCTCTCTCCTTCAGTGAGCTTTTATTAACTCTTCTCCCTATCAGAATAGTTCGAAAGTGAAGCCCACTTTAATTTCCTTCAAGGAGTGCTTGAACAGTCTTACCTGCTGTACAAAAAAATCTGTTAAACCAATCTAGAAACCACAGAGTAATGCGAGTTGTACAGACTTGTGTGTGTCTGAGGCTTCCCATGGAAGCTTAAATTCAGCCAGCAGCTGCAGTGGAACAGCAGAGGCACCATCACATTTTCATTCTGACAACTCTGCTGAAGTATATCTCCCTCACAGCTGAAAAGCAGTAACATCTCAAAACACTGTTGCTATTTACAAAACACACGCTTGCCAAAACCTTTGATTTATATGAACCCGCAGTATTTTTTTTCCCAGATGAGTTCACAGTTCATTGAAAGCTTAAAAAGCAAGAGTGCTTATTCTCTATTGTTTCTGATTACTACATTGCTCCAGGATTTTATAATTAGTAGATTTAATTTTGTCTTGTCTAACTTGTAGAAATTGGAGAATGAAAACATTCAATAAAATAATTTTAAAAGCAAACCAAGATAAATAACTTTCCCCTTAAGTTATGAATAAGTTGTTAATGAAGAAGTTATACTAACATAAAAAATAAAATGAGTTAGATATTTTTTCCTTTCTTACTCTCTTTCTTTCTATTAAAAAATTTCCATTTCTGAATTACATTAATAATTAGCAACAAAGCAAAATGGCAAAATTTGTAGTTTTGGTAAAAAAAATATTAAAATGAACTTGAGTAAATATTGCAGTATATGATGGTTCCACTGTATGCATAGAAAGTAATTTCTCTAGCAGACACCAAAATGCATTAAAATCATTAAAATTATAAAGATAAAACAGATAGGTAAAGATAAAACGGTATTAAAATTATAATCTGCTGTAAAGACTTCACACCAAGGAGTCAAAATGTTTTAGCTAACTTATAAACCTGTGAATATCCAAATTGTTTAATACTGATCTCATTTACACACCTACACCATAGCTAACTGAATTAACTGGTGAGGTCTGTGTAAAAACAGTTTACAGAGTATTTAAATGTCAGGAAGATCAATTAAATGTTAGTCTCCTAGGATTATTATTCATACATTCCTGAAACTGGAAGGAAGGCTGACCCATTAATACAGTAAAATCTTAAAGATTAACATGGAGTGGACAGATTCTTACACTATTTGTTAGTCTGTAACACAGAATATACATGGCTGCTTAAAATTGGCTACCATGTCTTCTCATATATATCGCAATAATTCACGGAAGTTCTGCTGCATAACTTTCTAAAAATAGCAGTTGTTTGAGATAACAGGAAAAAACAAAAATACGAAACATTAATTCAGACACACATCATATGTATATATTTTAAAAAAAGCATTGTACAAATTATTTGGGTTCTTTTCAGTGCACTACAAAGGAGAAAATCAGTTAGCAGCTCCACATACTAAATTTTGGAAGGGTGAGTATGTTTTAACTCCTTATTTCCAGGTTGTAGAGAATACCTGACTATAATCAGCAATTAATAAAATTCAACCTGATATGCAATTACTTGATTCCCACTTGATAGAAAAGACAGTGTAATTAATTTCCTGTGTCATGATTCAGCATTTGCCAAGGACTGTTCAATGAACACAACTTACCAATGTAGACCCTCCTGCTGTATCTCTGCATCAGCAACAGAACAAACACATGCAGTGGAATAAGGTTGATGATGAAAACATAACCACCCCATGCAGAGACCTATGAGAAATAGAACAGGAAATCAGATCTGAAAATACCTGCAAGTTCTCAGGATAGCCAATGCTAGATTTATACATCCTGATGGTCTAACAAGAAAACACAAACACCATCCATCCAGACAAGCAGTCAGAACAACTACTAGTAACAGTACTAGAATCTTTCTCAATATTTATTATGGAAAAAAAACAAAACAAACAAAACAAAACTAAACCATCAAAACCCCTACAAAGCAAAGCATTAAAGACTTCTGAAATGAGCTGGTAGATTTTCAAAGCTATCCTTCTTCCTGTATCTCCTCTTGCCAAGCACATCTGGTCATGCTGGCAAGCAGGAACAGGATGCTGGAGGTTTTCCCTATGGTGGTGGCTGCAGCACAAGGCAGTGGTATGCTTCCCATGTAGGATCCAAAGTTTTCTTTTGACACACAAATTTAGTACCATGCTCTGCACTTTTTGTTTTTGCTAGGGACAGGGAACAGTATCTCCAGCCAGAGAAAAGACAGAGAGCAAGGTACAGCTCTGTGAAGAGAACTACTGGAGCAGAGAAGCCAACACAGCTTGCAGCATAAGGAAAGAAGCAAAAGGGAAGTGTGGATGTGCAGGGAAGCTGGGCTGAGCACTGTGGAATGGTGTACAACAGCATCATGGATACTGTGAACCCACCTATAGCAACAGAAGCTATGGTGTGATGTATTTAAAAATTAAACACTACAATGTTATCAATGTATCACCAATTCCTATTTTAGATAAGGATTTAATGAGCTACCATGAACAATGTGTTATTTAAATTCCTAACATATTTAGAAGGGCTAATGTTGACTAGACAATCTGTATTTAAACACCTGTCCTCTTGTCAAATGACAGTCTAGACTTCTCCCATATGTGCCATGCTTACCCTAGATCTTAATTTTTAGCATGTACTACCTAATCTGTTTTTCACTTCTTTAATTGTAGTTTAGGGCTTAGATTCATGTAGACATTTTTAAAGCCCTAGAATCCAAAAAAATACTCAATGACTATGCTCCATAGAGTATATTCTAAAATAAGGGAAGACCAAGTTAATTGTTTTTTCATACTAATACTACAAAACTCAGTGATCCAAAATTTGGGGTAACTGATCCATACAATGTGAAACAAGTAGATTGGACATCTAAACACCATAGACCCTCATTTCAGGTTATCATGATTCTATTGCCAAATTATTAGCATGAAGTATCATAGTTTACAGGGGCAGGCCTGTTTATTGAAGGAAAATAGAAGCAAACAGGTAAGACAGAATAGAATGAGAAAAAAAGTGCAATTAGGATGCTGTCATATTTAGGGGCAGTTTTGAATGAAGCTGGTAGCAGCCAGTTTGCATGAACCAGAGACCTGCATCCCTCATTATCAAAATATTAAACCAAATCTAAGCACTAAAGATTGTACTGAATTGAAGATGCACTTTGGAACTTTTCAAACAAAATGGAGGTATCCTTATAGACCAACAAAAAGAATGAAAATATAGTATAACTCCAACAAGGATTGCTTCAGTGTAAAGTTTTGCTTTATTTTACCTCTTTGTCAAGAAAAGCTATCTGAAGCATACGTTACTGAAGTCAAATAAAAGCAAGAAAAATATAAATACAAGAAAAAACCCCACTTCTCTTTCAAGAAGTTATACTTCTAACTCCACATGAAAAGACTTACTACCTCAAAATTGTGATTTGATATAATTTTCACTTTACACCAAAAACATAACTAGTTCCATCAGAGAAAGGCAAATGAATGACATATAATGAATAGTAAAATAATGCTTTGCCCTAAAAATTTACTTAAGCAAAATGTCTAGAAGGCCACCTTAACAAAATTCTTTCCCAAAGGGAATATGGAAACCTACCACCAGGGATGAAGTAGAATTTTACTGCTTGCAGAGTGTACCTATCATCTAATCCCTAAGGCTAAACTAGGGACAAAACTTAACCTTTCACCAGCTGACAGCACTTGAAAGGAAAAAAAAAAACAACAAACCACATTAATTTATATTCAAGGATTGAATGTCATGACAATGACACTGATTTCATGCGTTCTGTCACCCATGCACACTCTAGATCATTCCCCTCCCTCTCATGCAATCCCACAGACCTAGACACTAGTCAGACTAAGATCGTAAGACCTTGTTATTGTGTGATTTTTTAGCAGTAAAACTGCAAAAGTATCATATTTTTTATCTGCCTAGTTATGGAAAGTACTTTAAGAGGATCTTGCCAATAAACTGGCATAACATAAAAAAAGACTGTTATATAAATATAACAATTCAAAAACTTACATGCCCAGTTTTGTACTGATCATAAGTCTGTACCAACCCTACAGAATCTCCTCATCACCAATAACACCAATACTGTGTATAAAGAAGTGGCTGTTTATTCAATAACTTGGCAAAAAGGAGGGGGAGATGGGGGAGGAAAGAAATATATTCTTTACAGGAGACAGCTGTCCTCTTTGGTGACATATACAGAGCTAATACTTGATGCACTGACAGGAAAAGTCTCTCAGAAAACCCAATGAACATTAAAGCTAGAGGAAAAATAGCCTATACCCAGATAACCTCAGAATTAACCTTGCACTTTAAATTAAGGTATGCAAAATGGTTCATAAATTACTTTTTCTTGCAAGCCTAGTTACCTGATTGTGGAAAAGCAATATTTGAGACCTCAACTGACACCAAACAATTAGCCTGACTGCTCCACCACTAGCTGTTTAGAGACTATTTATTGTGGCTATATAAAAAGTAAATTAAGTATCAATTAGGGGAAAAAGGACCTTTGATTCATACAGGGAAATTCCAGAAGTCTAAGGTTTCAGAAGATGGACAAAGGGGAAAGCCAATTCCCTTCATTTTATTATTAATTTTATCTCCTCAATTTTACTACTTTTTTTACCCTCTATTAGCCCTTAGGAACACCTCTGCAATAGTCTCCATTTTCTTAGAGCATGAATGAAGACAGACTTTATGATCATTTAATATGTTATTGAATTAATTCAAAAGTTCTGTTGGTAAGCTTTACTTTATGTCATAATTATAACCAAAGAAATAGCTTTCGAAGTTACATAAGTGCCACTTTATCCCTAAGTTTTAAATATTGCTATGGCATATTATTACTAATAACATACTGACAAATGGATATCAAAATCCCACCTTAATTCACCAAAACAACAATCCCACTGAATGAGAGTACCTATTCACAGCACAGAATAAATTTATAAGTAAAGCTGTTACACTTAGAGATTTTCCAAATATTGTTTTCATTGTGCTTACTTAAATACTTCAAATTTCAAAATATTTATTATATCTTTTTGCTCATATGTTTAAGGTTCCAATGGCAGTATGAAGCAACAATTTTATATTATGGCTCCAACACTAAAAATATCATCCTCTGTTCTTCATCAGCATATGGTTTATGTAAACCCTAGTCAAAGAGCTTAACTAATACATATAAAAGGCTTACCATGTAAAAGTAGGAAAGACAGCAGCAGATTGTCCAAAAGACCGACCCAGTTTTCACAGACTTCACCTTAAAAATAACCAAGTATTCATGACTGACAAATACTGGACAATATTCCAAAATTTCATTCTAAAACAACTGCAAATAGAACTTGTTTAGCATGTATCAAGTTACATTTCTATGCTTCTGAGCTGATGTCCATAAAACCAAGCCACAAGTGCAATTCATTCACACACAAAACAACTTATACCTAGCTCCTTAGTTAAGCAGAGGCAGGATCCAATGCAGCTCTTGGCTGCACAATCTGAGGTAGAGAAGTAGTTGTTACTTTCTCCAAGATACTAGACCATTTCATAATTCTAAGTGTAGCCTATCCCTGGTTTACTTCATATGGTAAACTTTGTTCTGATGGGTCTGATAGATAAAAGACCTATTCTGTAATTTTGAAAAACTCACTTAAGCTTAATGAAAGCATTCACATACTCCTAAGGGTTTATCAGGATTCATGAACTGGCCCAAGAGTGTGATTTTGTCCAAAATTTATGGTGGCAATTATGGTGTGGGAAAATAGGAAAGAAAAAACAACATTAAATAAAGCTGGAAAGTTATCTGTATGCTTGATTGACACATAAGTCTGCAATCCTTCATGCAAACATTGCACCATACAGTTCAGTTAAATAAAGAATTCTGTAAAACCAGGTAGCTGCTATTATGTCTCAGTTGTTACAAACTAACTACATAGCTGGATTCTACTATTGATATTAAACAGAGTACACATTTATAGCTGCAGTTTCTTTTAAGGCCAGATTTAAAACACATTTAGAGTAGCACCAGTCACTCAGTCATGAAATAACCTGAATTTCCTTCGATTACACTCCTACCAACAATATCCCAAGTTTGAAATATTCTAAAAACTTGCAAGTATGCATCTACTTATGAAAAGTAGAACTCTTGAAAAAATAATGTGGAAAGCTGTAATGAATGGAGAACGTAGTGAATGGAGACACTCAAAATGGAAAGTATATGCATTCAAGGAACACACCAGGTATAGTACCACCCAGTGGCTATGCTGAATTACCAACACAGTTATTTGTGATATTTCCAGATGAAACAGTAAACTTCTTCATATAAAACTGCATTACAGATGCAATTCTCTGTACAGATTAAGGAGTGACAGAGAAGTTGCACTAGCAAGTAGGCTAATCAGAAGACATCAGACTATTTTTTAAAGCATACAAGCAATACTAATATCTTGCTCTGGACAGCCTGGGGTATTTAATTTGTCAAATTAAAGTCAAAACACACAGACTCCCCATATAGTTAAAAACATATCCAGAAGACAATTCAAAGCAATTCAGGGTCTATTGTTTTTCCCCAGCTGAAGGAGGATAAAGTTTGATGCTCCTATAGTACTAATACCTCCAAACTGAAAAACTGAAACAACCCTTCTGTTTGCTTTAAATCTATAGACTTATCATCATTACTATTATACTAAAGGACACACATCCTTCAGCTGAACAGTGCATTTCCATAGCGAACTAAGGAGCATGATTATGGAGTGGTTCAGATCATGTGACTTCTCAGTACTTGTCTGATCAAGAGCCAAGGGGAAGAGGGATGAGAGGGAAGAGACTGAATCAATTCAATGGATTCTAAGAAAAATCAGACATTTGGTTGGAGGAGGAACCAAAAAACCTTTTCAAAAGGAAAAGACTCAGCAATTACTTACCCATAAATAGTATGTGAACTGCAGTGCAAAAATAGCTATGCCTTCATTGTCAAATGATCCTGCTACTGATCGGGATATGTAACCTGGAACTATGGCAATGAAACAGGCAGCTAAAAGCCCTGCTCCCTGATTCCACAGTTCTCTGGTGAGCAGGAAAGTAGAAATAGCAGTAAGGCCGCTAAAAACTGGTGCTAGGAACACACACACATCTCTTATATGGACTGTCACATTAAGCATATTTAAAATCCAATGTATAAGGCCTGCTGTCACCATCAGTCCTGGGTATACCTAAAAGGAGGAAATAAAAACAAAACAAAAACCAAAACCAATCTAAGTTATTGCAGAAACTCATCATGGTAGATTTATTTGCATATAAGGTGCAATGAAACAGTAATTTCTTAAACTGATATAAGCAGTGAGCAGGTAAAGCTAATGGAATTATTTTAACACTACTTTAATCATGTTTTGACAACACTGCTGAATGCTGGAGATTCTTTACATTTTATCCAAACACTGAAAATTACATATAATCCATTTTGTAAATGAATATGTAGCATACAGATAATATCCTATCTTGCCTGACAGTAATCATATAATGAGAAGAATTTGTCATTACGGTATGCAAGTAGAAGCTAAAGTTTGCAAGAGAATTTCAAGCCACCTGACAGCTTTAAGAAAAAAACCAAACCCTAAGTCAATGAAAAGAAACCAAACATTTCCCAGCCCTATTAATTTTTCTCCAAAATATACCATGCCACTCCTCCACTTCTTGTCACCCATACAGAAAGAAAATGTCCATCAACAATTTTTCTTCTCTTTTATTCAAGCTGAAAAGCTAATGGACAGTCAGTTGAGTACTATATATTTGCAAGACATCTGTAGATATCTTTGGATTTGAAGGATTTAAAAGAAAGCCCAATAAAACTGAATTAAGATGTCCTCCAGAAAACATAACACAGACTTAACACAAACCTATTTTGCCTGTCATGGAATATTGGAGAACTTAAATATAGTCTTAATAGGAATTCTATTGTCCCACATTTATCAACATTAGAAAAATCAATAAGTACTAGAAAAGTTAGTATGTACTTCACCTGCCTTAGTTTCTTTCGAAATCAAAGCAGGGTGTGGTACTAAATTAAATTAGTGGCATATATCCTTGCAAGCTGGATTTCAAGGTAAACTACTAAAACATAATGTACCATGTGACTTGCAAACTAATGTAGGCAATCAACACTTCAGTACTATTTCCTAAAGGTTTTTACATCATATAAGACAGGTATAGAAAAATATATATATATATGTTACGTAAAAAAGAGCCTCATGTATCTCTAAGATACTAAAACAAACCCTGACCTAATTTCTTAAATAAAACTCGCAAATGCATTTAAATGGCATGTACTATAATTAAAAAGTTTTAACATACTTTCACATATTTAGTATAACGTGGCTATGTTACTTAGTGTTACTGAAGTCATTCAGAGTGAACAATATTTCTATTTATTTAATATTTATATTCTGCTTTGATAATACCGTTTTGTGCACCTTTCCTGTCCTGCAACTTGGATAAATCTTGGATATGCCTGATGCTTCACACAGGTGCCTCATTGATTTAATTTCAAACAAGTCTTTTCCCAGTGAAATACTAACATTTTTCATATATACAAGCAGCCCACTCAATATACACCACTGGATTAATCCAGCTTGTGCCTCAAGAGACTTAAATAACTAAAAAAACTACGTTTATTTGTTAGGGTTTCTTTTTTACATTTCATGTACCAGAATTACAGCAGTCATGATACCTTATTGATTACTATTAGAAGTACACATGAAGGAAGTAACCCCCAGTTCTCTATTTTGTGTTCACAGTACACTGTTGCACAAAGACTAAAGCATAATGTCTCAGTTCCTGCAGCTAAAATTACAAACATCTTCCTATTCCCTCTGCACCAATTTGACAATTAAAAGCATATTTTATTAAGATTCTACTTGTTATCAATGTTGAATTTGTATTGAAATTTCAAAAAACTTATTGTAATATCATCTTTAAGTTACTATTACAATACTTACAGTTCCACCTACTATTCTTCCCAGTGGATACCATGCTCTTTCATCAAACCAATTTAAAAATTCATAAAACCCATGGGATGCAAGATGATGTGTTGATCTATAGTTAAACCTAGAAAGAAATAGAGGAAAAGAAGTGTAGGGGGAGATAAAAATCAAGAATCTAAAGTTTAGGCACACCTTAAGTCATCTGTTTTCTAAGACCTAGAAAATATACTAAATGAGATGCTAAAATTACAAGCCAAATGGTTCTCTCCAAAACTATAGTTTTAAAGTAAAAAATAAGTTCTCTATTACCAACCATTTCTTTATCTCTACAGCCAGTGCATGTATACATGAAACGTTGCAGTTTTGGGGTGGGTTTTTTGTAAACATTAAGAGATTTTCTATCATTCCAACAAACACTCCTGTGATTTTCTGCATTCTTTTTAAAGATAGTTTTCAAATGTAGTCTATCAACCAGTTATTTACCACATCTAAAACACCATTTAAGCAGAATTAAGATGATGAAAGAACCAGTGCAAAACTCCCATTCCGAGACAGGATAGCTACCCGGTCCATTTGCTGCTGCTCTTTTGCATGGAACATTGAGGAGGTGACATAATATAATAATATACAACAAGGGGGATCAGTCTATTTGTTTACACTGTCAACTGAATGACCTCAATATACTCCCTTCTTTCAATCAATAGGAATCTACATAATGCAGAATGTACGTAGATGAAATTTAATCTTCAAAGTTTGTAAATTCTCTGCTTCAGACAATGCCTTGTATTACAAAAGCCCTCCCACGCAAACTTTCAGTTCATTCTTCCACATAAAAAACCCATTGATGGACTGCCATCAAGGCATTTATTTGCCACTTTTCTGGCAAATAATTTTTCCAACTTCTCAAACTTCAGATATCAAAACCTTTTCAACTATTACCAGGTTCATTAAATCTTCAAATTAGACTGCTGTGAGAAAAACTGCAGTGTGTGTTACCTCCAAAATGCAACTCTTTTGTGCTCATTCAAAAGACAAACTAACAAGGCGGTAGATATTGATGCTGTACAGTTTTGTAAAGAAAACTAAGGCTTAGAACACCACTTCTGAAACAAGCAACATTCACAAAGCCAACCCTCCTAACAGATATTGTAATGGGAATTTAAATAGCATTATGAAACTCCTTAGTTAAAGTAGTATCAGTTAAGTAGTATGCAGTAGTTAAGTAGTTCAGGTGACTAGATGGAATACCATAACAGGTTAGATGGAATAGGCAGGAATAGACAACAGGTTAGATGCACAAACCACCATGAAAGACTTCCAAAGACAGTTAGTATTCAAGACTGGAAAAGCCTGTATGTATCTTTCATTTTGTCTATTTTACAGAATGTATCTACTTATATCAGTACAATGTAGCACTTCTAACACAATTTATAAAACTACCTCAAATTCTTTCACACATCTACAATTCCCAAAATATCACAAGTTTACTTCGAAGTAATTATTTTCAAAAGAATAAATAAAGTTAATCCCATTCAAGACTCTAAGACCCATCAAGTTCCTATTTGTTTAATCAGTGCAACTCTAGTATCTGAAGTACAGCCACAGAGGTCATGGGCAGATTTCTTCAGCACAATAAAACAACAAAAAATTTGAAATTCAAGTTCAGATGCTAGCAAATGTGCATGTTTCCACTGACTACAGGTGACATAAAAAATAAGTAAATAGAGCACAGTACTTCCAGGAACACTCTCTTATATGTTAAATAAGCAGCTATATAGGATACATTACCTGACAAAACTGTGGTCTTTCAAAAGTAAGAGGGACCCTAACAGGCTTCAGAGGTGAGCCCATGACAACCTCATCAAGTTCAATGAGGCTAAGAGCAAACTCCTGCACATGGGTAAGGTCAATCCCAACCACAATTACCAGTTGGGCAGAGAAAGGATTAAGAACAGCCCTGAGGAAATAAAGAACTTGGGGCTGTTAGTTGAAGAGAAGCTCAACATGAGCTGACAACATCTGCTTGCAGCCCAGAAAGCCAACCATACCCTGGGCTGCATCAAGAGAAGTGTGGCCAGCAGGTCAAGGGAGGGGATTGTCCCCCTCTACTCTGCTCTCATGAGACCCCACCTAGAGTACTCGGTCCAGTTCTGGAGCCTCCAGCACAAGAAGGACATGGAACTGTTGGAGCGAGTCCAGAGGAGGGCTACAAAGATGATCAGAGGGAAGGAGAAGCTTTCTTCTGAAGGCAGGCTGAGACGGGCTAGGATGGTTCAGCCTGGAGAAGAGAAAGCTCCAGGAAGACCTTATCGTGGCCCTCTGGAACGTGAAGGGTCCTCCCTGGGGAGGGACTTTTTACAAGGGCAGGTAGCAATAGGAAGAGGGAGTAATAGTTTTGAACTGAAGAGGACAGATACAGATAAAGTGAAGAAATTCTTCACTATGGGAGCGGTGAAATGCTGGAACAGGCTGCTGAGGGAGTTGTGGATGGCATTTCCCTGGAAATGTTCAAGGTCACGTTGGATGAGGCTTTGAGCAACCTACCTGGTCTAGTGGGAGGTGTCTGTGCTCATGCAGGGGGGTTGGAACTAGAGGATCCTTAAGGTCCCTTCCAACATGGAAAATTATAGGACTGGGTTTATATAATAAAATTCCCACAAACATCAGTCATTCTGACCTAGAAATCTTTGTATCAAACAGCAATGTGACATTTGTTTCTAATAAGCCTGCAATTATTCCCATTTGACTAGATTTCTAAATATTAATTAATTCTCTGGTTCTGAATTGCCAAATATAATACTATTTATAAAATGCTACACCTGTAAAATTAGCCTTTTATCCTAGTGTAGCAAGGTCTACTATTAATTTGTTAACCAACTGCTTGTAGTACAGTACAAAACAAAGCATCAGTTCCATGTTGGCCAGCACATATACAGTCCAGCCAGCTATGGACTGGCCTTAAAACACACTGAAAACCCAGTCAACGTTGTTACTCTACAACATTAAAAAGGAAACAAGATAGATAGTTACTAATATGTATTAATATAAAATTACAAAATTTTGACTCAAACTCAGATGCTTAAAAAAAACATAAAACCCCTTCAAAACTTGTAAATTACTTCAGAAGGATGTGAACAACTGTCTAGTGCTTTGACAGCATCCCATTACATCTTTAATAATAATGAATTACCACACAAAATTGAAACGCGATGTAACAGCATTTTCTTCTACTAATTTTCTTTCTAATTTAATCTTCCCTACTCATATAATTTTGGATAGATACAAAACTATTAACCCCTTCTTTCAAAAAGCAATTTTTTCCTTTGCCACAAATGAAAGCACACAAACACAGCTGGGCATGCCATTACAACAGAAATTCTTAGCAATACTACATGTTAATTTTTCTGTTGAGAAAAAGGAATAACCTGACCACGGAAACATAAAAAAGTATTTAGAAGCTCAACTACAGTATCTCACTTTGACTTAAAAAAACCAACCCAAAAGTGTTCACTTCACCTCCCACTAGGTAACCTGCAAACAAAAATAAGTTAAAATGTAAATAGAAACACATGAATAGATAAGGAGAAGCTTAATGAGTAATACTGCATCATCAAAGCCAGCTTCAGGCACTGAGAAAACAGCTGCAATGGGCAGTGCACCAGACAACACTTCAGGCTTGGGTGCCACTGCCTCCCCCAGTTCTTGCATCTCCAGCAGAATCGAGAATAGGTGGTACTAAGGGCTTTTATCCATCCCTCTCTCTGTTTAGCCAAGGACACAGAGGAACTGAAGTCTGTTTCTGGTTACAGTGGCTGAATAGGATGGAGTACCACAAGACAGGACCGGACTGAAGGAACGGATCCTTTTCCTCTTATCTCGAACCCTCACACCCATCTGATCTGGAGGAATGGGAACTGTTGACCCACGCCCACGATTCCCTCTCATCCTCCCTCCTCCCACTGATCCAAGACAATTTAACACAGACCTGAGAAGAATAAAGAACTAAATTATGTGAAGCACATGCCTAATTAAGAACTTAGCTGAAAAGACGGGAGATGAATATTCAAGTTCTTAGTCCGTTTTGAGAAGAAGAGAGATACACTCTCCCTAACCTTCAGCAGAGAAGAGCTCCTAAGAACCTGACTAACACACACTAAGTGTTGACTTATCTTATTTTAGTTGATGTTCTAAAAGGAAAAGTGATAATCTGCTGTTCTCCTTGCCTCTTTCTGTCAGGTCTGTAGTTTGAACTGTCTTCTTCTCCAAACTAAGCTTTAAAGGAATCATCAAACAATCCTGTCTGCGTACATTTCAGAATTCAAAGTCCCAATCACCAAATAAGGATGACATTGTAGCTTGAATCCTTTTGGGGATGCTCCAATGATGACAAGTGTGGTCTATGTGTGGTACCATTAATTTTGTGCATTATTTGAGTTACCTATATTATAGCTGGTTCAGTAGACAACTGAAGATGAGTTAATAAAGATATGGTTCTCATTTTTAAAGAATATTTCAGTTTCAGCGTAGAACAGAAAACAAGCAGCAAAATAACTGAGCAGAGGCAGTTATTTATTTATTTTTAATAGCAGCATTAATTTGGAAAGCTTAACCAGGCAACTTGCAAAATAAATCCTGTTTTCTGTTGTATGTTATGTACTGTTAATACATAATCTTGGGCGTGATTTTTATTCCACCCTTTGAACTATGATGACACAAGGAAATGCTGTAAGGTGATTTGTTAATGCTACTCACAGCAATCACTTGCTCTACCCAGGAGCTACAGAATTCTCCAGCACTTCACAGCAACAATTACTGCTATATTTATAAGAAGGCATCTACAGCTTTGACACTTCTAAGTTTAGTATTTCCTTGACAAAAGTAGTACTTAAGCTGAACATTCAAATAAAATTCAGCCTACTGAGTATATAAGGACACACAGGAAAAGAGCACACACATACAGCAATGCAGTTACTTTATCCAGCTCAATATTTAACAACAGTTAAGGCGAATTAAAATGACAGTGATGGAATTCATTTTAACCCTCCAATTTACAACACAGTGCAAGATCAGAGTGTTGCTTCTTGTGGGAATGTTGATTGTCTAAAGCCCTATCTACACGCTACTATTACCCCATCATCTAGACTTTTTTATCTAACATTTTATAGCCATCTGAGAATATGTAATCTCCTTAGAGGCAAAATCTTCTGAAAAATTTCTAAGCCTGCAATTATAAATGCTTCCGTGCTCTGAAAGTCTTCAGCTGCAGATGCACAAAATTTTCACATCTGCAAACTGGGAAAAAAGATACGATATAAACTACCTGTAAACATTACAAGCTATCTGAGCAGTTCTAGAAGTTCAGTTTTTAATACAAATGTAGATTACAGAATCAATTCTGCCATACAGCATCTAATTAGAGATAGCAAGTCCAGATTCTTGAAAGAAATGGTTGCAGATTGTCTCCATATCTGATGTATTCTTTGCATCCAAAGAATTTATTCAGTGCAACACCTCTATGGAAAATCTAATGAGGAAGTTCAGTAACTTCCACTGAAATGAGGAAACATATATACAGTATTCCATACCAAATTTTAAAACATGTGCTTGTCTGTCTGTTACACTGTGACCACAACATCCTTAAAGTCTTATTCTGAAGTCTGTATCTAGAAATAAGCAATTATCACAATGAGTTTTGCATGTGGTTTTTAAAATGGAAGTACACTACCCCATCAATCACATAATGAATTCAATGAACTACAGTAGTACCTATCATCACAAAAATGCTTACTTGGGCTGAGTTTATAACCTTGGAAGGTATGCATGGACACTTA
>JAAWXA010000002.1:37369993-37521434 GCA_038090715.1 Florisuga fusca | reverse complement strand
GGGTGGGGGGGGGCTTAAATCAACCAGAAAAGAGGAAGTTGTGCTTTTGAAAGTATCAAAAAGAGTGCATGCTTTGCAGACAAGTAGTTTCAGAAAGAATTTCAGATTAAGTTTAACACAGAGTATCTACCATGCATTTCTGAACGAAGTGTCACCTTCCTTCACGAGCTTAACAATAAGGCATAAAAATTTAAATTAAAACCAAAGAATTCACTGTTCTAAAGTCATCTGCCGCTTATCCTACTTTAAATTCTAAAAAAACTCGCCGATTCCTAGGATGAAATAGACACGGTTATAAAAATTCATTATCACGTTCTTGCATTAAGAAAAACTGCCCCACAAGTCCCATCATCTTTCACTTCGCCTTGCTGCAAGGAACGAGTGCTCCCTTCTTGATCTTATACATAAAATGGTTTCAATCCCCTCCAACGGGGAAAAGAACAGACAGCTTCTACAGAAAGGAAAGCAGTCTTCAGAAAAATCAAGATGCGTGGGAAACAGCAAAAGTCCTTGGGCTCAGAAACACAGCTTTGAAACACCTGGCAGTAAATCAATGTCACCCATTTCACTGTAATCCCTCAAGTCACTTTTATGAAGATTACTTCCTGCAGTGCATTCCTCCCCCTCCTCTCTCTCTCTCTCCCTCCCCCCCTGCCTCACCGGACGACAAGGGCTCTAGGAAAGACCACTCCGAGAAACCGCACCGAGCAACGCCGCCGAAGAAGGACCCGAGCCCCGGTCACGTTTAGTGCAACTCTTTCCTTACGAGGGCGGTCGCCGGAGCCCCTGATCCTGCCCGGCACCCCGCCTCCCCGCCAGCGACACAAGTTTCCCGGTGCCCCTTGAGAGGGCGGCGGAGAGTCCCTGCCGCAACTCCACCGCGTCCAGCCCGCACAGCTCTACCGGAGCCGGAGGAACAGCCGTCTCCTCGGCTCCGAGCTTTCCGCCGCTGCGGTCCCTCTCGCCTTACGGGGAAACCAAAGTGCCCGACACCGCCGTTCGCTTCCGGCGCTTTCACTCCCTCTGCCCCGCCGATCCCTCACGCCTGTCCCCGCGACTCCGCGGGTTCCCTCCAACCTGCCCGTCCCGTCCGCGCTTCCACCCCTCCCCACTTCCCTCCCCGGGTGGCCGCGGCTCTCTGCTCCCTCCGCCCGGCCGAACGGGCAGGGCGCAAGTTCGCGAAGTGACGGGGCGGGGGCCTCCCGCCGTTCCCGCAGCCGCGGCGGGGGAATCCTGCGGGGCGAACCGCCTGCCCCCCCCTCCTCCCCTCCCCAGCNGCGAACGGGAGAGGAGGAGGGGCCGGCGGGAGAGTGCCGGGGGGGAGCGGGCCTCGCACCCGCGCAGGGACGGAGGCGGGAGGGAGAGAGGGCGGGCTTGAAGGGTCTCGGGCCGGATCCTTCCACCGGCGAGAGGTTTGACATTGCCGCCCTCCAGCGCGGGAGGAGCTACGGAGGGAGGGGAGGGGCTACGGGGGGAGGAGGTCCGAGGAGAAGGCGGGGATGGCGGGTAGGAGGTGCCGGTCCCCGCGGCAGCCCCTCGGACGGGAGCTGCGTGAGGACCTGTCACAGAGCGACAGGTATTGAAGAGGGGCGGGGCTAGGCCAGGCAGCCAATCGGAGCTGCGGGGATGAAGGCGTGGCAGCGCGTGTAGGGGAGGCTGCTCTCGCCTGTAGCCATTGGTGGGACACGGGGAAAAAAAAAACACCAAAAAACCAACAAAACAACCGGGGCAGCCGTGAGTGGCAGCCGCTCCCTCCAATCGGATCCTTCAGACGCTGCGATCTGTCGTGGCGGCCACCGGCGCCTGGCGAAAGCGCTGCGGTGCCTGTGGGCCGGCGGAGCAGCTTCGCTGCGCTCCCCTCCCGGCGTGCTCCTTGGCGCCGCGGAGCCTGCCGGGAGTCGTAGTCCGTGGGGCGGGGGCGTGCCCCAGTCCCTGAGCCCGCCTGGAGCTGCGGCAACGGTTGTAACGGCTCCAGTAGCGGGTGTAACGGCTCCAGCAACGGTTGTAACGGCTGCGGCGGCCTTTGCGTCCGGGGTACAGGTGGAGAGTGTGGGTTCATGGCGCCCCTGGCGGTGGGAATGGAGGGGAGGGGAGGTGTATGTGGCAGCCCCGGCGCCGGCCGTCCCCAGGGAGCCCTTGTGGGTGTCACTTCACCGCCCCGAAGGGGCCCTAGGCTGGCGTTAAGCGCTGGGGCCGGCTGCTTCTCAAGCGTGGAGGCTGCTCTTGATCTTCCATCGTGTGAACGGACTCTTCGATGCTGTGGCTCCTCGCTCGGGGCTTACGTATCTTTTGGAATTGTTCGCTTCAAATGTTCAGTCACCCCCGTGGAAATCGAGCTGGCTGTAGGCAGCCGTGTGCCAGAGCTTGACCATCAGGCAGCAACAAGTGTAGCTGGAGGCAAGGCCTGGCCTGAGTCCGGGAGGGCTTGCTGCTCCTGCACCTGCCTCTGGTAAGAGCACTGCCAGTCTGGTGCAGAAGCAAACAGAAACCCTGGGGTCTTTTTTTTGTTGTTTTTTAATTTTTTTTTTAATGTAGCATAGAATAGGATCATAGAATCATCATGGTTGGCAGGGACCTTAAAGATCATTGAGTACAACCATCAGTCCTACACCACCTTAAGCACTAAATCATCTCTCAAAGCACCACATCTGCCTGTTTTTTGAATACCTCCAGGGATGGTGATGCCACCACCTCCCTTGGCAACCTGTTCCAGTGCTTCGCCATTCTTCCAGTGAAGAAATTTTTCCTAATCTCTAATCTGAACCTGCCCTGGCAGGACTTGAACCCATTACTTGTTGTCCTATCACTGGGGAGAAGAAGCGAACACCCGCCTCACTACAGCCTGCTTCCAGGTAGTGGTAGAGAGCAATGAAGTCTCCCCTCTGCCTCCTTTTTTTCTAGAGGTCTCTTTGTCAGACCTGTTCTCATATTTGTGGAGTTTTCATAATGAAATGCTATTTGAGAATCTTGTAACTTCCTCAAATGCTTCACTTGCAGTTATAAGGAGAATGTGAAGAAGATGGAAAGCTAGTGAAGTTTTGCAGCCATGCTTTTTCAATGGTCCTGTTGACCTTCATTCTACTCTTGAGACAGCAGGCGACTGCCTTTCTTTAGAAAAAGTTACAGGTAATAAGCACAGGCAGTATAAAAATATATGGTTGTTTTCACTGTTTAAACCAACAACTCATTTTGTGACTTTTACATAAGACTTTATTTTTAAAATTGAATAGCTTGGGCTTTCTTGTCTGAGATCCAGGCTTCATTTTCAGACACAAACACACGTCCTGAAAATTTGCAGTTCAGTTTCACTAGTACCAATGGGGACTACACTGGGCCTTAGATGACTAATATAATTCTAATTAGTCCTTGTTACTCCCCCTATTTTTATTTACTTGGCAGCGGAAGAAACCAGTATGCTTTTCTGTAAGCAAAGTGGAAGCCTTTCTATTAAAGTTGTTCTTTTAGTGGGAAGTTCTGCTGAAGAATTTGTAGAGAATGTAACTTTTTCCTCAGTCCTTCTATCAGTCAACAGCTGTGACTCGAGCACCAGGTTTGAAAGCAGAGTTCCTGTGCTATAAAGTGTGTGTGTTTTAGGATGAGCACTTTAATATTCCCTTGCTACTAAAGGACTCCATTTTACATCTGCTTTCAGAATAAGGCTTAGAAAAATTTAAAGAAAATGTTGAGGTTCAGTTTTGGTGAATCATGTTTCTTAAAAGACTGTATTTTTGTTTGGTGGGTTTTTAATTTGTTTGGTTCTTTCTTTTTTTTTCCTAACACCATGTGTCTTTCTAATCCCTGTTAAAATAGGCCAATGATATGTTCAAGATAAACAAAATTAGACATTTGCCCCTTTTCTGGTTTTGTCAGTGAGGCTTTTTTAATGAGCTGACCAACTGGCATTTCAAGTGAAGGATTTTTTTTTTAATTGGCTCCTGAACAAAGAGCAAATGTGACTAGAAATACACAACTATCAAATGTTTTCTAAAATGCATTGACTGATTTTTACAACAGGCTCAACCCTGGTGTACTTTTATGAAATGACCATTTTCTCAGCTGGGATCTTGCTTTTTGATAGCAGCAGTTCAAGCTTAGCAATGCAATGGAGGAGCTGCTTTAAATGGTGGTGTTGGATACAGAATGCTTTTGTCTTTCCTTCTCTTCCCTCAACCATTTTTCCAGATGCTAAGCAGCCAAAAAGGATGGATGATGCATATCAGCTGGAAAAAAAAAAGTGTATATCATAACTTCTTTTTATATAAAATTTAGTATCAGTGTTAACATTACTTGATTGGGAATATGGTTCCCAATTAAAAAAATATTGCAGAACATGGTGTGGATAAGGTTTTTTGGTGTTTACTTTAAATTTCAGTGCTTTAAGTTTTACATCCAACAAGGAGGTTATGTCATTCTAACTATAGTGACAGAGTTAAATCAGACAATTTTTTGAGCATAGCCAAGTCCAGGCAGAACATGATTTATTTGAATGCTGACTAATGGTAAAGTGTTTCCTTGTCATTGGTAATAAATGATATTGTTGAGTACTTATTTTCAAACCAAAGTCTGTACTGCTGAATACCTCAGCACTTGGGAAATGAAATCTAGTGGTAGCAAAGGCATGGTTCTAGTAAAAGCTTTTATTAATTCTTTGTAAATATGTAGTTTGAATTTTTGTATGAAACCATACTTATCAGCCTTACAATAAAATTGATCCAAGGAACACACACAGGTGGAAATTCATAGGCTCCTGTAGTTAGATGGAAGATTCAGTGGTATTGGTGCTGCCATGACTGCAGTGGAAAGTACATTTCTGTAGAGGAAAGGCAAAACATGTATTCAGCAGGCTGCATTCAACCCATACTAATAGCTTGATGAGGAAAGAGATTTCAAGCTTTCAATCTTTATTTATTTTTTTAATTACATTCTTCCCCATCCTACCTTTTCGTGTTTCTCCATTAGTTTTAATGTAATTTGGTTTGATTTGTTCCATTCTGTTTGGTGGCGTTTTCTTTGAATAATAAACCCAACAAAAATGTCCACGTTAGGAGTTGACTGTGTGTAGTGATCATGAACCATTTTGCATATTGAAAATCAGTATCCTGTTCTGAGCATACAAAATAATAGCCAAAGGCCTTAAAGAAAAAAAAAAATCAAATTTCCTTAATAATGGAATTATACAGGTGATAATGCCAAGTCCTGAATTCATGTTACAGTTGTAAAAACCAGAGCATCTTAAAAGTTGTGGAGCTGCATACAGGAAAATGTCAGATGAGAGCTCATCGTTCCTCAGCACAGCTACCATATGTCACTGATGCTCAGTCTGCTATTGAAAGAATGTCAAACAAAATTTGTGCTGAAAAAACTACACATAGACACATTCGGGTAATAAATTATTAGTCAGAAATACAAACTCGTGGTTCTTGGGATGAACTTCTTTTTAAACAAGCTTTATTGGAATGTTTCAGCAGTGTTTATTAACAGGAGTATCTATTTAGTTTAATCAGACATTTGAAGAGCAGTTCAGGTTTAAGGTGAATAAACAAGACAAACAGTCCTTCCAACTTTGTTGTCCTGCCTATGAACAAGTTCATAAGGATAGTATTAGGGGTTTTTTTGAGGGTGACTTTAGAACTTAATGATACAATACTTCCTGAACTGAAGGTTATTAATGTAAGCAGCACAGTTGAGCATAACGTGATCTGGTGGAGGATGCTTGATTTCACCTATATGTTAAAGATGATCATTG
The DNA here is from genome assembly GCA_038090715.1 of Florisuga fusca. Classification (NCBI taxonomy): domain Eukaryota; kingdom Metazoa; phylum Chordata; class Aves; order Apodiformes; family Trochilidae; genus Florisuga; species Florisuga fusca. The sequence goes on along the minus strand of JAAWXA010000002.1, from coordinate 37,515,688 downwards.
TTCACAAATGTATGGCAGTGTTTAAATGAGAGAAAACATAAGATTGTTGTACATTATTATACTTGAGAATCTGAATTTTAATGCATTTTAAAAATAACTGTTGGTCTCCATATCTACAAAATGGTCTGGGTTTAAAATAACTTGAAAATCAGTTTAATTAAGCAGGTGCAACCCTTGGTGGATACATATAATTCACTTAAGCCAGTTGTAAACTGATACAAGATTGTCTGCAAAGAGCTTTGCACCTGTGTAACTATAATGAGGTTTTTAATTGGTTTGAATTAAAATGACATAACTGTTGTGTTTGGACAAGGCCTTCATCTAGCATGTAACTCAATAAAAGTAGAAACCTGACTTACTTCTGGTAGTGTTCTACTGGTCTACTGATTTCTCCTCTTCCTTTCTAATAATTTAATCACGTTTTGATGCTCCTTCTCCGCTTCTGCTGTTTTAATTATCCTACTTAATTTCCATTTCCTATAACCAGCACAGTGGTAAAAATCACTCTGATTTACACACACATGGCTGCCAGGAAGCACAATGCTTTTTGCTCTCCCTACCCAATCCCAGCATATTCCTCTGCTGCTTTTGTATCAACCTTGTCTTCACTTCTTGTGAAGAAATGGGCCTTTTCCCCTTTGATGGGCTTGTACCAGCTCTTCAAAGTCCTTATCCCTTGTTAGAAAAACTGAGGGAGAGGCACCCAGTGGGCCTGTATTTAAACGAATAAAAAACCCCAACAAAACAAAGCCAAAACAAACATACTCAAAATTATACATGTGTATATTCTTACCAATATGTGTGCATTATTTTATGCTGTGCATTATTTAAAACCTCTGGATCTCTGAAGTACCTTTCTTGAAGTGCTGTGTTTTGTCACCTCTAGTGTTTGCAAGCACTTTAACCAGAGCTTTGTTGTTCTTGGCAAATGCTGCAGCCAAAAATTTTTTCAAAATTTTCATTTTCTTCCTTCTGGTAAAAAAGAATGTGCTGCCTTGGGAATGATTAGCAAAAAATAAAATAAAATTTAAAAATCCCAAACATTTTCTTCAGGGACATCACTAAATGGCCCATCGAATAGCTGAGGAGTGATGTTTAACAGGTAAATGCTATGGTCACAGAATTTGCAGATATTTGGCCTTGTTAAAACAGTATGTTGGAACAGCAAACCAGCTAAGGGAACCAGCTTGGGGGGTAAAGCCAAACTCTGGGGAGTGCAGTAAAAGATATATAAATTTAAATGTATGGGATCTGCTACTGCTTAGTTGGAATTAAGGTGAATTTTGTAACTAGACTGAAGTGATAGAGGAGAGCAGAATACAGGAAAGTGGCATTCTGCCATTAGCTGTAACACCAGCTGCGTGTTACAACATTGGAGTAAGATGTGTGGAAACAGCAAGGAACAGAGGTACAAAAAGGAAAGAAAATTATTATTTTTTCATGTTATTTAAAGCCTTATGAAATCATTGGGAGTATTTTGTTGGTAGGATTTTGATCACCCCTGAGCTGTATTTTCTTTCATTGCCTTTCTCACCAGAACATTCATTCCACGCAATTCCTCGTAGTAATTGCATGTAGGGGAAGGGGGTATTCTTTGCACAGTGTCTGTAGACTATTGCCACAGTTCATCAAAGCTTAACTCTTCTGATTTTAGTTTGGCTGATAAATTTGAGCAAGTTGTCTAAGTTGGATAGTTCTTCTACAGTATCAAAGATAGCTGAGTGCATTAACTAGTTCAGTGTGGAAAAAGTTGAAATCCTTATAATATCAGCAAAGAATTCCTCATGCCTGGAAACTTCTCTGCAAGTATTGTGCGGTGTCTGTCCATAACTGGATTTGTAGTCTAAATATTCATAGCATTGAGGAAAGAGAAGTTTACAAAACATTATTTCTGCTGCTTTTCTGTTGCTAGCAACTCACACTAGTTTTCTTCATGCTGTCTTCTCGATTACTTGCAGATATTCTTCTAGTCAACTGCTACATCCATAACATCAGAATTGCAAAAGAGTCACAGTAATTTTGTTGCAGAATTATGTGCCAAAAGATGCAATGCAATACAAAACCAGAGCTTATGGGTGCTTTGGTATACTGTAATTTCAGCTCATCCTTACATACAGATTTGGAGTGAGGACATTATTGAAAAGAGGATTCAGCAATGACTACTTCGTGACTTGATTTTTTAAATTTTTTTTATTTTTTATTTTTTGGCTGCTAAAGTGGCATCAAATGATTAGAGGTTTCAGGGGCTGAAAAATTTCTGTATTGTAGAAAAATTACTAAGAGACTTTTAATGGCTTCTGTCCACATGTGTACTAAGACACCATGTTCTGTGGTATCTCACAGGAATCTCTTTTTACAAATGACTAGCTCTTGAATCCCAGATTCTTTCTGTGTGGACACACCCTTCGTCTTAACAACAACAGCTTTTACTTTTTTGGAAACCATTGCTGGCTTACGCTGACTTATAACAAGACCAAAAAAAGAGAGCTGGGAGGTGGCTGTGCCCCTCCTGCTTGCCCTGCCTCGCTAACTGCTGTGTCACATTCCTGTTTGCCTGCTCTTGTTCATGGTGCTCCCTCTTGGCAGTGCTGGGTGCTGCCCCCTTATCAGCCGATTGGCCTCACCTGAGACCTCCAGCAGAAAGTTTTATTAGCACTTTCTGTCACCATAATACTATTACATTTTTCAGTATTGTAGAGACTCCTAAAAGTTTGGAAGTGCAAGGTCAAACCCTGAGTGCTTTTAGGTGTGCAATTCTGAATCATATTTATTGATGATGGCAAAGAGTTTTACCTGTCCATCATATATTGGAACAATATGAAGAGTGACAGATCCCCAGTAGGATTAAAAATGAAATATCAATATTTTAGTTGCTCTGTCTCCACATGGTATTATTATCCTTTTACTTATATAGCCAACACCATGTCATCTAGTTTCTTGATAAGAAAGCAGACGCATTCAGCTTCCTAAGCAGTAGTGCAAGGTAGGTCTGAAAGGAATGCATACAGTAAGCTTTTGTCCAGGATGGGAAGTATAATCATAACTTGTTCCACCTGTCATTGCTTGAGAAATGAATACTCAACACAGGCTTTTAATTTGGTAACTGGATGTTCTTGTGCTTTATCTTAAGTTCATTTTAGAAGCAGCTCATCATTCCTAACTATTGCTTTTTATTAACTGTTGGAAAGCCACCCTTTTGTATATTGGGAGATTAACTGTAATTAGATTCCATCTCACTAAAGCACTGCTATATAAACCACTTCAACTCTTATTTAATGGAGAAACTGAATGTGGGAAGGCTTTATGTTAACAAAGAATATTTAAATTGGCCAGAACAGTGCTATGGCTCTTATGAGCCTCTTAATACATCACCAGTGGCATTGCCTTCTCGCCCATGCTTATGTAGACCTTATTTTCAGGCATCTGCAAGGTTTGAGTTGAGGCTCTGGAGTTACAGATAATACACTGGTAGCAGAGTTGAGATTTTAAGTGTCCAAAACAAGCTCATCAGTGTATGGATGTCATGAGCAAACACTGTGTTTCTACCCATGTATCTAGTGAACTGAACATTTTAAAAATTACAGTTAATTAGGCCTAACTTTTTCTCACTGGCTGAGCTGGCAGAGCTTTTTCTCACTGGAGGAATAGGGTCACAGGGATTGCTTCTTTTTTTAACAACACTAGTGATATATTTCAAAGTGTGGTTAGTGTATCCCCATCATGACTGCCTATAAGGAATTTGTAATAGAAAGTCCAGCACCTGTGACCTTAGATTGACTATGGAGAAATAATTCTTCCTTGGGAAACTTTATTTCAAAGTGGGTTTAAAATTGAAAATAACTGAAAACAGCTATTTTGTGGCAATGTTTACACTCTTGGTCTAGTGCAGGGTCTCCTACTGTGACTAGGGAGCTGCTCCAGTCCTGTCTGCTGATGAATAAAATTTACATGTAGAGTAAAAGCACTGTAAGAATGTGATAGTGTATAGACTTTTTTAAACGTCTGTCCCTAAAACTAATAAAATCTAGGTTTGTTAGGGCTCTGAAGAAGAGTACTGTAGATTGGCAAATACCTTGGTTTGATGGGAGATGAACTTCTATCCTCAAACCATTAATACTAAATGGTGCTAAATTTCCTGCCCTTCAGCTGTGTTGCAAGGGTACTGACTGTGATTCCTGAGGCAGAAAGGAAGAAAAATATGATAGCTGTGGAAGACTTTGCTTCGGTTGTAGAGAAATATTAGAAATATTTTAAATTCTAAACTTTTTTCCCCTGACTGTGGTGGAAGAAAAAAAAAATGCCTGTGCCTTAAGGAGCATGGGTGAAATCCTAATCAGATGGCATTCTTGGTGCTTAGCTACCTGGTTAATCTAAGCATCTTGCCTAAAGTAACAGAATTAAGCATTTCTTGCTGTGACTTTTTGAATTCTTTTGAAGACAGAGTTGCTTGGTTTCTGACTGGGCTGAATCTGTGAAAGAAGAATGAGGTCTATGAGAGAAGAAAAATCAGTGGTTTTCCTGTGAAGGTTTCCATCTAGTTGAGGTGAAATGTTGTCAGAGAGCACTTACTGTGACATATGTGTTAAAATTGTGTCTTTTGTGTCATAGTCTTCTTAGAAGCCAGCAAGATGCTGGTTGCTGCTGACTGTTAATCAGGATCAGAATATCTTTTTGGAGAAGCATGTTGGTTTGGATCAGGAAAGCATCTGTCTTGACAGTATATACAGTTTTGACAGTTTTCAAAACTGTCAGGTATGTTGTTTCAAATCTTTTTTTTTTTTTTTTTCCTAGAAAAATGAACAGAAGAGTTATGATTGAAAAAAAAAATTCTGTGCTCCCTCTGGAGATCAGGTTGCATGAGACATTTGTAGTTTAATTATATGTCTGGATACAACAAAAGAGGCATGTTTGAGGATTCTCTGTTGCAAGGGGTGGGGTTAGGACATTCTGGGTGATGGGAGAAAAGTTGTTTGCAAGTTTAGGAGTATTTTTATAAGATCGATTTTTATAAAATCTATTTTGGCATGTTTTATTTGAAGACTGTAATTTTAAAATTGTTGAAATGTCTAAGCCTTAAGTTGAGCACTTAAGCAAGTATTTCTCTGTAGGTATGTGAATAGCCCTATTAAAGTGGATAGAGCTAATCTTATGCTGAAGTGTTTTGGTGAATCAAGTTCCCAGAGAATTTAATGCATGCAAAGAAAAATATAAAAAAATAGGTGAGCAGTGTTCTCAGGTTTTGTGGAAATATTACTACTTTCTGTATGTTCTTAGTATACATTTCTCTTTAGTGCAATTTTCCTATAAATACACAGTTCAGCAACCCAGATGCAAGAAGTATGCCCTAAATATCTTTCTCCTCCCTCCCTTCCTCTCTCCCTCAAAGTTGTATATGGTACATGTATGATGCTAGATATAGATATTACTGTTTTTTTAAGAATGTATAAAATGCTGGACAGTAATAAGATACTTTTCAGCAGCTTAAGGGTTGGATCTGTGCACAGAGAAAGCAGAAGACATCACCTGCCCTCCTGCTCCAGTTCAGTATCATACTAGTCACTGTGCTCAAGAAATTCTATTATCACTCTGCAAACTGAATTATGCCACTGTTTCCACTGAGAATTATTTGTAATTTTGTTTTGGAAGAATCAGCCCATAGAAATGGGTCTCAGATTTTTATTTTTGATGACAGGGATGTATATGCTTTCAAGAAGGTGCATGGCATGTATCCTGAGGGAGGAGACCATGTGAGAAACCCAAAGTTACTCAAGGCTCACCCAACTGTAGCTGGTAGGCATAGCCAATGTACAGCCCAGTTACTACTCTTCCTGTCCTGTTGGAAACTGAGCATGGGACCAGTAAATGACCTTTCTACTTCCTGTGGAGAGAAGAAAGCCATAACTGGGGCTGGGTATCACTGTGGGGTCAGCCACAGCTGCAATAGGTGTGTAGCTGAGGTGATGCAGAGCATTATGTGGTAATTTTTCCAAGGAAGGATTTACAGTCATGTTCAAGGAATGTCTCAAACTGTACTCCTTGTTGTGGCAGGGATCAATAACTGAAGCTCCCTCTGTTTAGTCTCCTTTTTTTCATTTGGATTTTAGCTGGCATAAATTGTACGGCAGAGCAGCTTTCTCGGAGGTGGCTGTAGGTGAAGCTCAAGGTGATGATGTTAATTTTAGGTATTTTGGTACAAAATTAGGCTGTGAAGACTCCAGGCCATGGTGGTCATTTCAAGAATTCTCACTGAAGTTATCAATCATTTATTGCTCTAACTTGACTAGTAGATTAACCATCCCAAATTGGGCTTCAATACTTGTTGCTTACTCTTAACCTGTATGACTTTGCTGTGCCACTTTGCCCTGAGCATACAAGTTGTGTTACACCTTATCCAAGTCTAAACATGTCAGAAAGTGTAATATTTTAGAAGCCTAAGTATGATAAAAACTTGTGAAATGGAACCTAAACCTAAACAATTTATTTGATCTGCTTGCAGTTTCAGAACCCGTAGAGAACTTTTTGGACTTTTCAACCTTATATAATGAAGGACTGAGTTTTCATAAGATGCTGTCATTAATAATCTTCTCGTACTCTATGAATCATGGAATCTAGAGCTAGGAAAGACATACTAGTTACATAGTACATTGCCTTGCCACTGAGAAATGGCTCTGTACTCTAATCTTTTCCATTGCTTCATGCAATTTATTTTCAAGTATCTCTGCAAATAGCAGGATTTTGACCACTTCCCTAGGGAAGTTATTCAAAAACTTATTCAAAACTGTTTCATTATATTTTACTTTATATTTAGAATACATATATAAATAAGTAGGTGGATATAGATACATTCTAACGGGTAGCAATTTGTGGTCTGAGCTTTTCTGGGCTACATAGAGAGAGAAAAATATTATTTTCCAGTTCAATGCTCTGTACACCCAAGTGTCTCAACAAATGTTGAGGTTTTGCAATTATGTTTTCATTTCTATTTTGTTACAGTAAGACTGTGCCACCCCTCCTCATCCTATATATTATAGAAAAAAATTCTTTTGAAAGCATCCTGATTTAAAAAAAAAAAAAGCTTCTCCTATTGCCATGATATCTTATGGCAGCCATTTAAAGTACTGCTAATTGCAATGGCAGGTAAAAATAAGAGTAAGCAAAATGAGATTTGTAAATTATATCTCTTTATTTTAAATTTATGACTATATGTCTTTGCTACTGCCCTTGATAATAGTTACTGCCAAGCACTGTAGGTCTTTATGGGCATTCCTTCTGAACTAACAATGTTATAATTGGAACAAATTGCACAGGTCTTGTTCTTTTAATCTCTCAGAGAGATTAAAGATAACGTAAAGAATAGCATCATATAAGCATAAAAAGCTAACATTCACTTTCATTTTGTTTCAGCCTTTAATGAAACTGTTACTGTTCTGCTAGAAGATGCAACAGAAATAATTTATTGTGGTTTGAAACATAGTACCACATCTATTTCCCCGTGAGCACGATGATTCATCACTTCTTTGGGAAAACTTAAGTGATAACAAGGATTTGCTGTGTAAGAGTGTAAAATGTGGGGATGATTAATTTACATCTCAGAACTGAAAACAGGTCACTTTAAATAAATAAGCCTAAAAATATGGCTTGCTAAAGCAGTTAATATGAAAATAAAGATAGTATTAATTTCAATTTATAAATAGCATATTTGTATCTTTAATATGAGAAGTTTTAAAATAAAAGTTTTATTCATTTTTGTGAATAGCCAGAATCTAAATAAACAAAGGAATTCCAGTATTTCTAGCCTCAGCAACAGAATCGCTCATGGTTACAGTTTGGCAGGTTTAAGTTCCTTAATGAATTGTATTTTAATGAAATAACATGATTGTCTACAAAGCTGTAGGTAAGCAAAAAAGACCTTTGAAAATTTTATAGCCCTCATCCCTTAGTTACACAGAGTGAGTTCTTATGTTTTCCCTCCATATAGATGCAGGCATTAAGAAACAGACTTACTCCCCTCCCTTCCCAAACATATTGATGGGACTTATGCCCATGCTAAAGTGTGTTAAGTATTTAATGTCTTAAAAAAATGTTCAAATCCAACTTATTTTTATACATTCTTTTAAAAGACTTTAGTTTTATACAAAGGATGCCTGGGGGGATGTTCTGCTTAAAGAAAGTGAAAACATGAAGTGAGGTAAAAAAGGATCCACAAAGAAGTAGCACTGCCATCTGAGAAGGTTTTTTACTTCTTTTGCTTGTTAGAAGTTTCTGAGCAAAATAAGCAAATGAGCAAATTTGTTGCCCAGGAAGCTAAAAATAGAAATCTTCAAAATTTGTGTGGCATTCCTGAGAAGAACCTCTTGGACTGGGATCAGTTTGTTGCAAGAAATTTTCCCACCAATGCTTCAGATGACTGAGGAAATGTCATATATTTCACTGGTTAGGAATGTGCTGGACAACCAGCACTGGTGGGAGCCAAAACCACCCCGAGCAAATGTCATTAGATTCTAGAAACATTTTTATATTTACATTAATCAGATTTCATGCCCAAATAGCCATTTCCAGAAAGTAAAATCTTATTTCCTTTAACAATTTGTCTTTGTCTTTTTCCTGCTCTCATCCTCAGCGTCTTTTAATTTTTAAAGCTTGATGAGTATCTACGGTTGTCTTTCATATCATACATCTATGCTGAAATCTAGCAATGTAGCTCCTCATGATACACCTGTGCTTTGTATACCTAGTATTGCCAGACAGAGGTCTGGAGCATTTAGGCTGTTTGTTGTATTTAGGCTTCAACAATCTTTACTGAGACGGATCCTGCTTTGGGATGTCAGTCACCAAACAGGTTAATTAAGTCAGCTTGAGTATGTACACCCACGCTATGCTGCCTTGTAGAAAGCCAGCACATTGTTTATTCCACTCAAAGCTGCATAGTGTAAAGAAAGGTCAGTATGTCCGGACTCCTGTGGAGGAGAAGAAAGAGATTTGCAACATCTAAGTGGTCTGAGGTGACTTCAAACTGGAAAAAAATACAATAGAGGAGTTACATCACTATCTTGAGACTTTGTAGTACTTGTTTTCTCTCTACAACACATGCATAAATAGCCAGATTCTGACAGAGGAATGCATTTAGACAAATCCAGCCTTAACAGAGAATCGTATGACAGTCTAGAATATTCAGTCCAACCCTCAAGTCATTTAGCATAAAAGCAGTCAAGTGAACCAGTGCCGATGTCTTAAATCACTCACACCCTCTTTGGATTACTGATCTGAGATTTATTTAACAAGTTTCCATTTTCACAGTACATTTTTATTATCATTGACAGAAAAAGATATTTTTTCAAGCAGGATGTAACAGTATTACAGTGTGTTGCCCTTTGTTCAATATTGTGCTTTATTGTTTTTTCTTAGTAGTAGGGGCAGTAAAAAATATTTAACATTTTAGCAGTACCCCATGTATTGAAAAGAGCTTTGCTGCCAGCAGCTCAAAATCTTCTGTAGAGTAGCTATGTTTTAGAGATAAGCTGAGACAGAAGGTCTTTTAACAGGTAGCCTTTGGAAAGTATCTGTAACTGTGGATCTTTAAATTCCTTGTTGTCCAACTCTAATTTCCAAAGGTTCCATGCATGCCTGCCTCTCATGTTGCCTTCGATGGGTGTATCAATTACTAATCTGAAAACGGGAGCAGAGCAGGATAGTTGACAGGGTGTCTGCACAGGAGTAAGATGGCGTTTCCCCGTAGGTGCATTCTCTCCTTCAGTTTCCATCTGTTTCTTCCCATCCCCAGCATATGCTCCACCCATCTTGTAGCCACAGTCCCGCTGCCGCATAGCTCAGCAGGACAACCTCAGTCTCTAGAGACTCTACAGAGCCATGCTGCTTTCCCTTCTCACTCTTTATCCATCAATCATCTCCATATTCCTGCTTGTTACCTGCTGATTTATCTGTGCATTCTCTGTAACTGTAGTCCCCTCGTACCATCCTTGTGTTCTTACATTCCCATGCTTACTTGCAAATGTTATATTAAATCCCCCACTTGCTACCACCACTTTTTCTCTGCAGGAGTTCACATTTGCTTCTGCTTTCCTTTCCTCCTACACTTACATTTCCTAAACACACACACACGTTTTCCTTTTTCCAATCAATGGTAAGATTTAATTGCTTAAATAAAACCACAGTAAAAATCTACCAGTGTGAGTGTGTAGATATAACATCCAGAACAAAAATACCATCATCTTTTATCCATTTATGATCACTTTTGTAAAAGAATTTGTCAGGAGAGTATTTCTAGTCCAGGAAAAGAGCATGTGAGACCTTGTAGTTCCTGTACTTGTATTATTTCACAGTGAAAGACAGATGACTTTTGTGTATCATATTCAACATGAATTGAATTATAGGTTTGGGTTTTTTTCTTAGGATTTCTGCAGATGCTACTTATAAAACATTTAATTACATAGAGTAGCATATGAAGGTTTTTCTCACTGAGGTTTAATAAAAAACTGGATAGAAAATAAAATTGAATATATTGAATAAAATGGAATAATTCCTCTTTTTCAATCAGGGGATTTTTTTTTTAAATAGTTCATCTTTCCAATGTTGGTTTAAGCAGAAAGTTCACATCTTAAATGGGATTTTGAACAAAGATCTAATTTAAATATAGATAGAAATGGGCAACATTTTTTCTTTGCTGCAATTTAGTATGTTCCGGGAAAGTCTGCCAGTGCATATTGATAATTACTTCGTGAAAAATACAGGCAAATACTCACTCCCCCAGTATTTTTCAGTGCGTTTTGAGAGGAGGTTTAACAGTTTCACAGTTAAAGTTGTAAAGTATTTTTTATTAAAAGCTTTTAATATTGACTTTCACAGAGGAAAGTTTTTCTCTTTTAATTTTAGGAGTGCTATTTGTAGTCAAAAGAAGGTACTTGCAAAGACTCAGGTTTAACTGCATTAGGAGTGTTTTGATGAAAACTGATAAGAAATTGTTTTCATTTTTACAGCAAAAGACATTGCTTTTTGAAAAGCCATATGAAAATGTCTTATCATATAAGACATTCTCTTAATATATTCTCTTAACTAACATGAGAAATCATCAGCGTTATTATTAGCACTGGAGCTACTAGAAAAAACTTGGAACATCAATTAAAAAAAAAGTTTTGCTAAAACTTGCAGGATTAAACAGTACTTTTTACATATTTAGCAGAACCATGTTGCTTTGGAAGCAAGGAAAGAGTAAAAGGCAGAGGGGATTGCCTACTTTCAGGTATCACCCTTGGGTCTGTAAACCTGCAAAGAGATGAGGTCTCTGAGCCTATTTAATACTTTGCTGCTGCTGAAAGGAGGATTTCAGATTCTGTTCTCCCCTGCTTTCTCTTCTGCCCTCCCTTCCTTCTACCCCATGGTCCAACCTCTTTTGTACAGGCACTGTTACTTGTTCAGCCACTCATGAGCTGATTCAGCTCATTAAGTCAGCAGAAAATAGGGTGGTTTTTTTTGCTGAACCAGGCAGGCTTTTGCAATTTTATTTGTTATATCTGTCATGGAAGAGTCTGCACAAACACATAATGAAAAGACAATTAGAGTCCTGAAAAACATACAATATTTTAGAAATCACAAGGATTTAGGTTTGTGCTCAAACCGTCACTAGTTAAGGGCCCCAGAAAAAGAAATAATAGATTGGAAAATAAAATCAGGGTATTCTGATGGGTAATCCCAGCATCCCAGCATTGCAGAACCAAATTCTGAAATTCTGCACTCACTGTCACCCCAGCATATTTGAGAAGTAGGGTGTTTTCTTCATTTACAAGTGCTGTGATGGTAGCATTTCACAAACACGTGGAGAGTTCAGGTTAAATTGGCTTCCTCTTCAGTTTTAAAGCTGGCACATTTTCCTCCCTTGAGTTGCATGGATTTTAGCCCTTTGTGTTTTCCAGAAAGTTCAGAAATCAATTGCATTCTCTACCTAGTTCATAAATGCACCCCTCTACTTCTGTTGGTTTATTCAGTGCTTTAAAATAGGCAAGTTGTGTTTACTTTCTATTGAAAATGATGATATAATGGGTAAAGAAGGATCAGGAATTAGTAATCAGAATGCTAAAATCCTAATTCCATAATGGAAAAATGTGACGGTGCTAAATTAAGCCTTACTACAACTCTATTACAACTTTTTAGCTTTTCTACCCCTGTAATAACTCTGGTAGCGTGAATGGTGTTTCAGACCTAAATAATGACAATAATGAAATGGCTTTGTTTTTCTGGTCCCAAGTAGCATTTCTTTTATTCTTTCAAGAAGGAGAAAACTCTGTGTCAGTCTTGATTTTTTTGAAGCATAGTTGTTGCTAAATCAACATGTTGTACTTCATTTCTGCAACTATACAAAGACATCAGTAAAATATGATCTGAAAATAGTAAGCCTCCCAAAAGGCCTAAATTAGACATAACATCCTTGTAGGTGCGTGTGTTCAAAAGGAGACTATTTTAAGACCTACATTTTAATCTAAATGTGTTTGCTATTAGCAACAGAGGTCATGCGTTCACAGGTTATCCTTAGCTGCTGACATTGGTGAAAACAGTAGGATTTGAACCAACGGTTCAGCATCTTTTAGCCTGTTTTTTGCATTCTTTTCCACCTCTAAGTACAGAGATACTCTCTGAATAGCAATAACTACAACCTGTCTACAGTGGTACAATGCTCATTACTGCATGTGTCATGAGGCACTTGAGAAAATATCTCTTTGTAAGGAAAATCTATTTATAATGCCTGGTATTTAAATTTAAATGTATATTCTTATGTTACACCTCCTAAGGAAAAGGAAATCTTATCTCAGGGAATGAATCCTTACGCACACCCTAAATATGAGTATCTGTAATAGCATTTGTTCTACAGTCAATAAAATCACAGAAGGAACTCTAGATGCACAGTAGGATGCCAATGGTAAGTTAGATGAATTTACAACGAACTAGCTGGTACATAATTTAACTCCAGTATCAATAGTACTATAGAGGCATGTAGTTCCTTCCTTTCTAGAAATAAGGTATTGAACATCCATAAAGCAGAAAGGTCAGTAATGCCATTTACCCCATTGGCCTTCTAATACCATACAAGAAATAGATTGAGTAGATCTGCCTGTGTGGCCTGGACATTGCTGGGGAGGAGGAGTTGGCTCTGGAGCCTACGCTGATCATGGAAGAGCTGGAGTTGGAGAACAGGGGCTGCCAGGATGGCCCCCCAGCAGCAGGGGCTGAGAGGAAAGCTGCCTTCATCCCACTGCTGTGCTACAGCTGCCGCCTCACCTTCAAGGAGCTGGGTCCCCTTGCCACGCTGATACCCTACATGCGTGCTGAGGCCCGGCACAGGATCTGTGGAGGGGACACGAAGCAGCAGAACCAGGAAGCCTCCGTGGAGGACAAGGAGCCCAGCAAAAGCTGAAGGGGTTGGTGACACAGACCACAACCCTTTGGGGCAGGGTGACACGCTTATATTTTTTTTCTTTAACGGGATGAGGTTCAACAAGGCCAAGTGCCGGGTCCTGCACTTTGGCCACAACAACCCCATGGGGAGCTCCAGGCTGGGCACAGAGTGGCTGGAGAGCAGCCAGACAGAGAGGGACCTGGGGGTTTGGATTGACAAGAAGCTGAACATGAGCCGGCAGTGTGCCCAGGTGGCCAAGAAGGCCAATGGCATCCTGGCCTGTATCAGGAACAGCGTGGCCAGCAGGTCCAAGGAAGTGATTCTGCCCCTGTACTCAGCGCTGGTGAGGCCACACCTCAAGTACTGTGTCCAGTTCTGGGCCCCTCAGTTCAGGAAGGATATTGAGGTCCTGGAGCAGGTCCAAAGGAGGGGAACCAGGCTGGTGAAGGGACTCGAGCACAGATCCTATGAGGAGAGGCTGAGGGAGCTGGGGCTGTTCAGCCTGGAGAGGAGGAGGCTCAGGGGAGACCTCATCACTCTCTACAACTACCTGAAAGGAGGGTGTAGCCAGGGCGGGGTTGGTCTCTTTTCCCAGGCAACTATCAGCAAGACAAGAGGACACAGTCTTAAGTTGTGCCAGGGGAGGTTTAGGTTAGATAGTAGAAAGAATTTCTTTACGGTTAGGGTGATCAGGCATTGGAATGGGCTGCCCAGGGAAGTAATGGATTCTCCGTCCCTGGAGATATTTAAAAAGAGACTGGATGTGGCACTCAGTGCCATGGTCTGGTAACTGCAGCGGTCGTGGGTCAAGGGTTGGACTTGATGATCTCTGAAGTCCCTTCCAACCCAGCCAATTCTATGATTCTATGATATTGTCAACCATGGATTGCATAGATTACAGAAATGGAAGGAAGAACTCAAAACTCTTGGTTTTTGGTTGTTGTTTTTGGGGTTTTTGGTTTTTTTTTGGGGGGGGGGTAGTTTGTTTTTTGTGTTTTTGTTTTTGTTTTGTCCTTTTTGCTTCCAGAAGTTTAGTTTAGAATGAAAAAAAAATGACAAAAGGAATCTCCTTTCTTTATATGTCAAGAGTTTACAGCTCTTTGATTATAAATTTTAACCTTGGACTAAATGCCTCCACAAAATGGTTGGAGGTTTCTAAAATATTGGTGTAAGAATAGCTAAACACCAGTCACAGAGCAAGCAGTTTTCCATGTGAGAACTATACAAGGAGCATAGTCACAAGAAGACTTATTTGAGAGATGTTAGTAAATCTTGTCTTTCAATATGCAGACCCAGAGTCACTGTGATTATTTTTGCCTTTGCAGATGGCCAAGCTATGGTCCAACTGTTTTTAGAAATATTTTCTTGCCATTAATTTGGCAGTCACTTTTCTTTTTTTGGGGGGAGTTCCTCATTTCAGAACTTAAAAGTTATCTACACATCAACTAATGAAAATTAATCTGTTAACTACAAATGTGACTTAGAAACAGATCAGTCATTACAATGACAGTCATTACAACCCCCAAGGACCTTCTTATCCAGAATTCAAGAGGTCCTAATTTGATTTAATTTACTTCTACAATGAAGTTAGATCATTCAAATGTAATTCTAAAGGAGAGCATCCACATTAGGGTTTAATGTAGTTTTACAGATTCTCTTTAAAGTAACATTTTTAGTTAATTCACTTTCCTGATTGTCTCCACATAAGTGAATCCCCAATCCCACAAGTGTTTTTAGATCTGGCTAATCCTTGACACTTCTTAACAAGGGACTGCATGATCCAGATAGTGTCTATAGCAGTTGCTTAGCTGAAAAACATTCAGTAGCCAGTCTGTGCTGTGTCTGCTAAGTCTTGGTCTTAGACTATCCAGTTTTACCAGCAAACTACAGGGCAGTTGTAAGACAGACTAAACCTAAGTCAGCAGTTTTTTGTTCCCCCAAATCATTTAGTTGTTCTATTAACAAAAGTTAAAAAGGTTTTAAGCTGATCTACAAGGAGTATCTTGAGAATCTTCATCCAAACTTACCCTGAGGGGTGAACCAGTTGAGGTGTAATTACTGGATGGAGAGCTTGAGAAGTTTGCATAGGGGTAGTTTTACATTCCATACTGGATTTCTTACGTGTCATTCAAAAGCTTCCTAGAAGATGTATGGTATCAGTATATATTTCTGCAGGCAGCTCAGTACGTCAGGCATTTAGGTCTTTTTTTAGGTGCTTTGCGTAGATTATACCATAATATATTTCTCCAAGAGGACTTAATACTGATAGGTAATTATATCATTTGATACCAAATCTTCATCAGAACCAAATCTGAATTGTTATGCTTTTCTCTCTCTCTCTCTCTTTTTCTTTTTTTTTTTTTTTAAATGGAGCTTTAAAGTAAAGACACAGAGGTGAAGTACAGATAACAATGACTATGTGGAAGTAGAGTGGCCCTTATAGTATGCAGAGATATGAATTTATGAATTTCAGCCTTCTGAATGATTGATCCTGCAGTGCATGGGTCCTTGGTTGTTTGGGTTCAGGAACTGGAAGTAATGAAGTGGGTTGACAGATGCATCGTTCATTTATATAAAATTGGCTATAGAAACAATGCTCTTAACCATGCTGGCCTTTTGAGCTGCCAAATTCAGAATGGATTTTTGAATAAAATAACTCTTGGATCCTATGAACTGTATTGATCAGATCTCCACTAACTACAGAGGGAGTGAGGACATCTAACCCACATGTAGAGCCCTGTGTTTAGATGTCTTAATCCAGAGGTAAGTTCCATTCTCATAACTTTTTACTGAGCTTCAAATACAGTTTTTCATCTCTGGACCTGTGTCCAACCTGTAACATGATCACACACACTAAATCCAATACAAGAGCTCTTGGCCTTGGATAGGAAGTGCCCTGGCCACAGGACCAAACGACCACACTCACGTGGATAGGTTAGAGTCCTCTGAAATTTTTTTTGTGATCTATCTTTGTTCCTGCTGACTTCATGCCAAATGGGTATGATGGGTATGGATGATCCATTTTTTTTGTAAACTATGGTTATGTGCCCACAGTTAAGCCAGAATAAAGGTTAAGTGCTATGTGACCTGGCAGTACACAGAACGACAGCCTCATATCCCAATGAAATAGGAATATAGGCATTTCCTCTTGTGGGGAAAAAAGAAAAAAAAAATCTTTTGAAAGGTTCTGCTAATCCATTTCTATTTTAGATCTCAGTGAAAAGAAGGCAATTTCAGTGGCTAGGTACTTGCTACCCTTGTTCTGTTCACCCTATAGCAGTGCAATAGTATCATTATGACTTTTTCCTTCAATACCAGGTATTCCAAGAAAGAGTTCCTATCCGCGTATTTAAAAAGCCTGTCAAGCCTTAGCTTCTGAGCTGTGATAAATCATAGCCTGAGGTGGTCTGGTTGGAAAATGAGAAGATACTGAATAAAGAAAATGCCAAAATTTCCCTCTCCGTAGGGATTGCCAGTTTCATTGCCCCAGTGAAAACCACATTTCACTAAATTTAGAGCTGCAGCAGAGCTCAATAGAGATAATGCATTTAATGTATGCTCTGGGCAGTGAAGTTGAAACTATTTTCAAGTGATTTTCTTCAGTGTTGGATGCAGCCATCCTGTGAGTTTCCTGATAATTTTGATTTTTTTTTTTTTCAGAACAGCGAGTGATGCTCTTTCAAAGCAGACAAAATTCTCCAATAAGAAGGTGTATCATCATTTCATGTAGTGTCATGTTTTATCACTACCTGGTAATATAATGTCACAGTATGATAGCACATGCACTTCAAAGATAGGGTTTTTTTACCAGTTCTGTTCTCATGTCAAACACTGTTAAATAATGTAGAGGCTTTTCAATATTTCCCCCACAGGCATCTTAACTCTACCAAACAACAGAAAGTTCGAAATTGATGGGATGGCAGAAAACCCAGATATGTTCTCTTTACAAAAATGAAGGTGTAGATACTGTGTATTTATACAAGGAAACAGAAGGATGCAAACAAGACAGGAAGTGAAGATATGGGGAACAGAACAAAATTCTATGGTGAGTATGGTTTGTTTTCTTGATATATTGTTAACTGCAGAGTATGGCACTGAATCACATCGTGTTATGTGCAGACAACAGATACTTATCTCAATTTTGGTGACATCAAGTGTTCAGTTTTCTGCCATGAAGCCTTTGAGAATGTAAAAGTAAGCTCAGTTTCATAGAAAATATTAATTTTTCAACACCTAAGGTGATGTGACCTCATGTTCCATGACTGGCTCTTGGTGACAGCAAAAATCAAACAATAGTAAAAATAAACAGAAGTTTACTTAAGTGTTTATGCCTGCTCTGCAAAGATTTTTTTTAGCAATGTTTTAGACTTCCAGATTAGATCTGCCATTTGTTAGTACAAAAATATTCGTCTCTAAGTAGGTTTTTGGTGATACATTTTAATCAATTTGTCTGTGTGGTAGTTTATCGATATTTAAAAATTTGGATATTAAAAAAGATTCTTTAATGCAAAGCACCTTGTGCTATTAGTAAGAGAATGTTATGTCCCATCATTACTGGATGAGCACCTTATCTACTCTTTATTTTAAACTAGAATAAATGTCAATGATTGCAGAAGGTTAAGACATAGAGGAGTCTGGCCAGATAGAGTTAAATATTTGTTAACAGAATTCATGTTTAGTTAAAAGATGACTGCAATGTTATGTGATACATTCTACCTGAGCAGGTAGTAACTAGACACTTCAAGCCTTTAGCACACAGTTTCTCTAAAGCTCATTTTTGTTACAGGAATTCTTACTAGATACTTGCACTTATCAGAGTCTTGTGTGCCTTGGGACTGAAACAACAGGAAATTGCAGTCCTTCCCACATCACTAAACAAGTGGGAGCATTGCACAGAATAGAGATCTACTGCAGAAACAATTAACTAATCTACCTGATTTTTCTGTTTTTTGAGGGTGCAAGGCTTGAGAGTGGCTAGAGTTGAAGTTCTTAGAAATTAATATTTTAGGTATTGCTGTTCTTTTAAGCAGTGGGATTATCTGGAAATGGCACTGCTGAGCTCCCTGAGGTCCCTATGAGTTTTTTCAGCTTCTTTTTTTTTTTCCTCTTTCTTTTTCTTTTTCTTTGCCTTTTTCTTTTTCTTCTTTTCTTGTGAAGGAAGTGGTAGCCAAGAAATTAAATTATACTGGAAATGTTCCTATAAGATATATAAGTCCAGTATGAAAGTCTGTGAGCAAACTAGGAAACAGATGATACAGATAAGCATTCTTTAACAGTTCTGTCTCAAACCCTGTCATTTATAGTTCACAGGAATTATGGTCCAAATAAGCAACAACTGGGCACTGTTTCATCTTTATAATCTTGCCTAAATTCAGAGGGATGAATTTTAAGTGTAGAGTCTGACTCTAGGGATGGTTAAGAGCTGTCTAAGAGGGTACATCTTTTGTGGTGACAGATGCATTCACTGTTTCCATGAGACCTTAACTCTGAGGAGTGTAGTCACTCACTGCTGATGATAATTTGGTTTTGTTAGTTGATGAAAACTGTACATTTAGTGTCTGAAACAGTATTTTTCAGATAATTGCTGGAACTGCACCGGTACAGTGACTACTTTGATCTCCATATTCTAGATTCTGCTATTAAGGGATACAAAGGGCAGATGTTACTTAAAGGATTGTGGAAAAGGAGCTCTGTAGTCTGGTCTAGTGAAGTGCACATTGCACTTTCATTTCTTGTACTCTGTAGATAAATAATGACATAAGGCAAAGAAATACTCTTCTTAATATAGAACTATCTTCAACTAGCTTTTTCTCATTTATCAGTTGTGGAAAAAGCAAACCTCAGTCTAGAGAGCACAGAATTTATCTGTTGTCTATTGAGTTTCTTAGTAGCTTCAGTTAAATGCTTCTTTATTTTGTCCCGTAGGTTGTGATGAGATGTTACTCATTGTGCAACAGATGCCATGTTCACCATTAAAACTTAACTTGGTAATGCAGTGAATAGGTGTTGTGCCTGTGGTCTACTTCCCCAAGTAGTTGGCAGTCTACATAAATGTCAGTGAATTATCTTTGCCTCTGGGTCTGGGCCCTCCCAACTGTTTAAGCTTTTCACATTCTGTTCTATCAAACTGTGCTTCCTCCAAGGTTTTCCTGACCTTTGTTTTCCCCTCACTGCTTCCTTTCAGCCAGCCTGCTTACCTTTACCCCTTCCCTCTGTAACTCCCTTTGATACAGAGCCTCCTCAAGCTGTGAACTTGCAAGCATGAGGGCAGGAGATGAATGCTCTTGGCAGCAACAAAAACTGTTGGGGCGTGTTTTTTCCTCCTTTGGTGTTTCCTTGGAGGCATCCTCACTTTGACACTGCTTTGGTTTTGAATCCCCTGGCTGAAAGAGACTGCAAAATAGAACATTTAGAAAGTGCTGTGAGATGGAAAACTTCATATGAAGAGACAAGGGTTATTAGTATTTCTACTAACAATAAACTAGAAATACTTGTGGGGTTGTTTTTGTTTTCTTTTCTTTTTCTTTTTTTTTTTTTGGTTGGTTGTTTTTTTTCTTGTGAAGGAAATGGTAGCCAAGAAATTATCTAGTTAACTAGAAATAGTTTACTACCATTTTTTAAAAATGGCACTTGACATTCTTCTGTGTGGTGTACTTGATTGTGTCTGTCAGGAGAGAGAGGCAGTAAGCTAATACCCTAGCATCTTTTAGGAAGACAGGTTATGGGGTTGTTTTCAGTATCTCTCCATGTGGAGATGACTACACATCAGTATGTTTTCTCCAATAAATAGATGTCTTTTCTATTTTTATTCTGTCACCTCAGAGGCTGTCTGTTACTTGCTCTGATACTGCTAATATTGTGTCACTTTATTTCCACTGCTCTCTGGAAGCAGACACCTCTTGTTTTCATTGTTAAGGTGAATATAGGAGAACGCCTTTCGTAGAGCAACTTAGGATAATGATGACCAGATTAATTTTGCTCCAAAGGATTTTTCTTTTACTAACTTTGCCTGCATTTTTTATCCAATCATGCTTTCATTGAATACAAAGCATTAGTTTACAAAAATGAAAACACTTGAAGACAGTTGTTGAAGGGTACAGTTGCAATATACAAGTATTGTTTCCAGAATGCAAAGGAGAAATGGAAATGAGTTTGATGAGGGTTTGCACGTAAGATTATTCTCTCTTGAAATGTTATATTCTTTTCTTTCCCAATAGTGCTAACTTTTTTTTTTGATTCTGAAGGGATGATGAAATTAACACCTATTTCTGGGTACCTTCCCAACTCCAAAAAAGAGAACTGAAAAAAAATAGAATGATTGTCAGAGGAATGCTTCCTAAAGACAAGCCAATCCCAAGTAATCCCATAGGTTAATGTGTGGAAGAAATCTTTTGGGAAGATTGTAGCCTTCTACTATTTTTGTGTTGCTTTGTGGTTTGGTTTTTTTGTTGTTGTTTTTCTGTTGGTTTTGATTTTTTTTGGTTTTGGTGTTTTTTTTTTTTTTTTTCTTTTGGTTTTGCTTTTTTAATTTTTTTTTTTTTTTTTTTTAACAGCAAACTCAAATACCCTGAAACCTTGTGTATTATAGAGACCTTTATCACAAGACAATATCTCTTCCAAACAGATTTCAATATAAGCTCTGGAGTCTTTAATACCATCTTCTTGTCTCTATTACAGTTTTCTTTGAGCTGGATCTTGCTCATTCCATTTGGCTTTGCAGTAAAACTCAGTGTGACCTTCTTGGAAAAACCTTCCACCATGTCATTTTGCTGACCTCCATGATATTATGTCGTCCTCAGGGCAAGGAAGTGGAAGTATCCTGCAGCACATCCACACAGCAAGTAAGCAAAACCCTATACACTTTCAAAAGCACATGGGTTTTTTCTATTAGGTGCACTAGTTGGGTTGCTGTAGAGTTGTCCCTTTTGCAGGAAAATACTGTGGAGAAGTGACAAGTTCAGCTTAAGTCTGGGCAGTAGGCTATTTCTACTCAGCTGCCTATATACAGCTGGTAACCTCAACTAGCCACTTCTTTAGATGATACCAGTGAGCTGACAGCTTCCTATCAGCACCAAGCTTATAAGTGAAACAATAATTTTAAAGTTCATAGTTTCCTAAACCTTCTGTATTCTCACACCATGGCATGATACTTTGTTTATTCTATTCAATACTGTCCTCTTCTAAACTGTTCTTCTTCTGTACTTTGCTTGTCCTGTTTGCTCTACCTGTGCTCAACAAACCCCTTGCAATGACAGTTCATCTGTTAGAAACTGACTTCCAAAAGCCTGATCTTTTAAAAACTAGTTTATTATAAATGACCCTGCCTCGTTTATAATTTAGAAATCAATTTCCCAATAATGTTATGAACATTCCAGAAGACAAAATGAAGATCTATCTATAGAGCTGATGGAGGCCAATATCCAGTGAGAAAAAAATTACCTGTCCAATTGAATGTATATGGATGTTGATAATAATTATATGGTATGGCCTGCTTAAAAATGATCATACTCCATCACTCTCATGACAAAAGAAAACCACTGTGATCAGTGTCAGAGGTGATGGAGTTCTATTGCAAAACATTTATTTATTTTTCAAGAACAAGTATTCATTTTTAAATATAAATTTGTGTGAAGAGCACATATTTTACTGTTATGCTAAACAAACAACCCCAAATTCCCAATAAATTTTGGTTTTTCCTTCTGTTATTCACAGAGGAATACTTCTTCATTCACCCAGTTTGGGTGACTAGGAAGGTAATTTTCCTTTTCTTGCATTCACTCACTGCCCAGTGAAGTGCTAAATGTCCAGTGTTCCACCCCGGTCAGTGTGGAAGATCCTGTTACACAGTACCCTTTGAAAAACATGTATGTTCTATAAAGGGCTGTACACAGTCCAGATGAGGTGTACTGAAAGCTCTGGAGCTACTGAGTATGATGGATCATTCTCCAGGAAGATACAGTTTGAACCATGTTCCAAAGCTTAATGGTTCTAAATGGTTCTTGCAATCTCAAATCCTAAATGTCTTAAATTTCCCTTTTACTATTTAGACAATTTTGCTGTCTGCTATTGGGTGACTATAATGGAAAGAGCTGACATTTGTTTGCTTGTTGGGGATGCATAAGTGAAAGAAATCCAATATTTTAAAACCATTCAGCAGTGATAAAATCAAGTAGATCCACAATAACTTATGATGCGTATAGATTTCACGTGTCAGACTTCATGCTGGTGTTCTTTTATTGGTAAATTGTTTGTACCCATAAATAGCTATCAATTAGCAAATACCTCTTCAGTTGTATAAGATATTGGGTAAGAAAGCTAATCTGTTGGAAAACATGGAAGTATTTGCATCAATAACAGCCTTTGTAAAAATGTTTATCATTGGAGCTGAGAAACTTTCCCATTTGTCTGTGGGTAAGAGTTGTAAAATGTTTCTCTCCTGAGAAAGGGAAATGGCACCAGGTCATTACTGCTCTTCACAGAAACACTTTGGGGAAATACTTGCTTATAATATTTCTTGACTAAAGCAGTTTTATAGAAATAGCTATGCTGGTCATGTATCTCCAGTAAATTAAAATCCCAGGAAAATACTAGAAAATAGAAACTGATTGTGTGCAGTGCACACTTCAGTGTGTCCTTAGTTTTCATTTTTTATGACCGGAGGTAATCTGAGTGAATTTCAGATCAGGGTATATGAAATGAGATGAATAAATGTCTGTTCTAGGAAGCTGTTAGTCATCAATCAATTAACTCAGGAAATTTTTAAAAATTTCTAATCTTCCTGCTTCAGCTATATTGAATTAAACTGTGACACCCAGACAGTTAAATTTCCTCCTTGAAATATATACTTTGATACAGTATTTGAACATCCATCTGCTTTCTGAGGTGAGCAGATGTGGCCACTTCTACTGCACTGTGCAGTAAGAAAACATGTCTCTCTTCCTGGAAAAACGCAATATACCTTTCTCTCTATATATTAATTTTTAAGTAAGACTGAACATATTTGGATGAATGAAAATTAGCTGGCTTTTCTTAAAGGCAGTATAATCTTCATTTTGCAATTTTGCCCTATCTTGTTTTTATAGCTGTTTTATTTTTAAATGAGAAATTAATCTTTCATTGCAGCTTCACACTAAAGAACACAATGCTTGAAGCACAAGCTCTGAGATGCCATTTGATTCTCAGATTTGCCTGAATTAACACAAGATGTTTCTAGATTAGCACAGGTGTTACTGACTTAAAGAGCCCTCCACATAGATACCATGTTTTAATGATCATGTTTTAATACCCCATCAAAATATTGTGATGTATTTTGCCATGTTCAGCTGCTTGAGTAAAAAAACTATAGGAGGAACTTATAATTTATTTTTAGTAGTTCATATGTTTTAGAACTTCTTATACATTTGAATTTAGAAATAGTAATGTCTAAATATTTAAGCTAAAGGAACTTCAAATGTACTTGTTATCCTTATCTTGGCAATACCATCAAAGTCTATGATCAAAGAGTAAAACTGATTTTGTTAAAGGTTTTTCTATCAGCATAGTACACTGCTTCATTAGGGACAGACTTTTCGGACATCCTATATGCATGACACAGTCCAAATGAGATACAGTGTACAAGACCAGTAATGGGTTTAAGAAAAACTCATCAACAATCAAAACTGGTCATTTTATCTGCATATGCATGTATTATGTGTGCAACATGAGCACCAAGTTTTGAAAATTTTCTTTCCTAGTAAATACATTAAATTGCCAGAGCTAACACTTAAAATTCCTTTTTTTTTTTTTTTTTTTTTTTTTAGTGGAATTCTTTTTAACATAGATTCAGTCTTGCTGAAGTAAGCACCTAAATGTAAAGCCAAGCTGGAAAAGACAGATTTATTGGAATAACAGCTGCCACCACTACTGATAAGTGCTCAGCATCTGACTTCTCTAGCTGCTGTTAAATCATGTACAATTCCTTAGGCTGGGAAAGTAAATAAAGATAACTGAGTACAGCAATCTGTTTGAAACCAGGGAGAAGAACATGGGTTGCAGGGAGATCTGAGACACCACACATAAATTAATCTGCATGCCCGTGGCTTTGGTGTTAATTGGACTCTCAGCATCTGTGTAAATAGTTTGCTTATTAAAAAGCCAGGTTAGTGTTATAAACATGGAGTGCTCTTGTGTTATTGTCCAAAACATGATGCAGAAATATGTCAGCAGCAATAATTCCAGAGAGACATACCTCCCACTTCAAATATGATTAACTAGAAAATAAAGCTGGGAGTAGAGTAAACAGATGGCCTGGAGGGACTTTTAAAAATATGATGGTGGATTTCCAGATTAAATAACCTGCAGAAAATAGGAAGTGGTTAAAAAAGTAATTGAGTGTATGCAGAAAGGAATAAAGATGAGAAAATAACAGTGAAGGGTTTTTTACTCTCCTTTTGGGAAAAGATGGTGGGGAAACAATTAAGATGGTGGTGTGCCTGAAACGTGGGGAAGACTGATAAAAGTACTTAATGACTAATGTGACCCCAGGTAAGAAGGTCATGGAAAACAGGCTGTTGTGCTGGTTTTGTTAAAACCAAGATGAAGTGAAAATAATTATACCAAGATCTGAAAACCCTTGTAGCCTCGTGAATCTCTGGAAACATTAAAGATTCCGTGTTAATGACAGATTTGTATGTGGGTTACAATGTTCTCACAGGATAGACTGTCAAGAGACATTCATTGGGCATAACAGCACAGCTTTCAGTACCAAAGACTGTTGCATTGTGCAGGGAAACTATGGAAGCAATAGTGGATACTAGAAAAAATGCTACCTGTCTACTGGCTCAAATTAAAGAAAGCCAGGAAACAGGAGACATTGAAGCTGATACTGTGACATGGGGCAGACATCAGAAAGCAACATAAAAAGCAGGAAAAAAGCCAAGCTATGGACAGGGATGAGGACTAGAAATACTTCCTTTCCACAAAATGAAACTACCATAGGACCAGTAACCATCAGTGTGGGTAATGAATGAAGCCTATAGAAGAGATGTGTGTCACGTATGAGCAATCATCAAAATAATATACATATATTCATGTCAAATACTGTTTGAAGCTATGTTATTGGGGTTCCAGCTGCATTCTAATACCAACTGCTAAGCTGGACTGATAAGTTGTTAGATTTAAGCAAGGTGTCTACCAAGTGATGAAAGATAATAAAAATTTTCTGAAGTCTGTGGAGTGGATGCACACTTTCGTAGAGAACTCCCCTCTCCAAATGATATGTTATTTGTTAGAATTTCCAGTAGTCTAAATGCAGGTGTACCTCCCACTGCTGAGCAGCAATGAAATGCTTGATGGAAGATAGAAATGAAAACTGCCTAACAGCATCCAAACAGGAGACTGATAATATAGGAACAGAACACCTACAGTGCAGGGTCATTTTAGAGGTATAGTCCCACATTTACTATGAGAGAAAATCAATTGCTTTTAAACTTCCCATAGGAAGGAGCTAGGAAATATATCAATGAACTAGCATGCTATGTATTTAATTAGTTGCAGCAGACTGCAGTGATAATGAACTTCACAAGAAATGAAGGACTCTTCGGATACTTTCAGAACTTGCACAGAAGTTACACCCAAAGTAAGTCATTGGCCTTATCCAAAGACTGAGGATGGAAGATCTGCTTTAGGGTAAATGTGCCATTTTAGTTGAAATTAAGTAAAGGTTTTGGTAAGATGAGTAAAGGCAACTGCCTTTACTGTTATCATTGGGCTAGTACTGCCGGTCATGCATAGCTTTACATATCTCTCCATCTTCAAAGGAATTTTAACCAATTGAAATACTCACTAGAAAAAGTCCTGAAGCAGTTCTGAAGCAGTCCTCACTAGAAGCAGTTCTGATTACATTCTCTAAGGTAAATAAGGCATCAAAGAACAAGCAATGCTGGTCTGTAATGTCAAGATGCAACAATTCATGCTGTAATGTCAAGATGCAACAATTCATAATCAAGTATTGGGAAGAGAATATTTGTGAAAAGATGGGCAAAAAGAAGAAGTCATCTCCATACACTTCTAGGAAATAATGGTCAGGTCTTGAGATGCTATTAAGGATATGTAAAACAGCTGTATATTAGGGGAGCCAATGATCTATAGGAATGAATAGTTGTCTTCTTAGATACTGGGTGCTCTTACCAATAGCCTTTGAGGTGGGTTTTCATTCATAGTGATGCAGTGTAAGAAGAGTCATGCATCCAAGAAGAGACATTTGAAGAATAAAAATGTTACAGATGAAGTATTTCCTTAAAGTAATTGTCCTGCAGGAAACTGAGGACACTATGACTGCTGGAGGCAGCAGCTTACAGAAGTTTTCAGAAAGCAACAGGAGACACAAAACGTGGCTATAAAGAAAAACGTCACAGACTGAACTTTTTGTAAACAAATAGTTTCACCAGCTCACTTCTAGATACCAGCACTGTGTGCTGTCTCATCAGAGAGGCCACATTCTGAGTACACTCAGATGACTGAGTGTTGTGAACTACAGAACTACAAGGTGGAGCAATGACACTACCAGTAGCAGATGCTGAATTTGATTTTCTGAACATAATGCACGCATCTCAGAGGGATACCAACAATGGACTACATCATATTTACTTCTTTTATCAAGGTGAGTGTGCACTTTTCCTGTCTCACTCTCTCTAATAAAAGTGGGGCTTAATGAGGATAAAAGAGTTGATACTCTGGAACTGAGCAGATTAGAATCATAGAATCATGGAATGGTTTGGATTGGGAGGGACATTTAGAGGTCTTGTAGTCCATGACTCCTGCAGTGAGCAGGGCCACCTTTAACTAGGTCAGGTTGCTCAGAGCCCTGTCAAGCCCAGATTGAATGTCTCCAGGGACGGGTCCCCACCTCCACTCTGGGCAACCTGTTCCAGTGTCTCACCACACTCATAGTAGAGAATTTCTTCCCAGTATCCAATCTAAATCTATGCTGCACTAGTTTAATACTCTCCATCACATCATCCCCCCCCCAGGCTGCATTGATTACTGGGATTGCCTCTACCCAGGTGCAGGACCTTACACTTGGCCTTGTTGGATTTCATATGGTTCACATGGGCCCACTTCTCCAGTTTGTCCAGTTCCCTCTGGATGACATCCCATCCCTCCAGCATATTGACAGCACCAGTCAGCTTGGTGTCATCTGCAAGCTTGCTGATAGTACACTTCATCCTGCTGTTGGCATTTTTGATGAAGATATTAAACAGCACTCATCCCAGTATGGGCCCCTGAGGGTCCATTTTTACCATTTTGCCATTCTTTCTCATCAGAGGGGAATACTTTCTTTGACCTTCTTTTTCTGACTGACACACCTGTAGAAGCTCTTCTTGTTATTCTTCACATTGCTTGCTAGCTTCAGCTGCATCTTGAGCTTCCTGACCTCATCCCTAACAGCCAAGTAGCATCCCTACACTCTTTTCAAGATACCTGTCCCTGCTCGAACTGCTTGTGAGGAATAAATACTACATGAAGCTATCTCTTGTATAAAGTGATGGATGAGCTGAGTAATTGAGACATTTTGTATAGATAGCTGAGTCATAATCTCAAGAGTTGATATAAAATGGATGACATATAATGTATGAAATTACAGATGTCACTGAGACCGGTCAGAGAGTCTGTCTGCTTGGCAGACTTAGATATCTAATTGAGGGCTTATATGTAACTGGATGTTGAATTCAAAGACAGTATGCAATACAGTCTTTATACATCTTAATTACAGCAGAAAGTGAGATTAGACTTTACTTCTGGTAACAGTCACCTGTAAAACACTGCACACATTTCTGGGAAGTGCCTGTCTGAAGGACACATAGAGAAGAGCTCTAATTTGGGAGTCCCAAGTGTGTTTTGTGGAGTAAGTGTCTAGCCTGAGGGCCAATGGTCCATACTGCACTGCAGCTAGATTTAACCAAGTCATCATCAACGGGACTCTGAGAACAAGGACACCTTCTCATGGGTAAAACAAAATGGTGGTGTGTCACACTTGGCTATCAAGACAGGCAGGAGTCTGTTGATTTAAAGCAAAACAGAAAGGAAGGCAAACAGACAGGAAAAGATCATGATAAATTAGCAAGAAAGTTCATGGGAGCAGATAAAGGGATGCCAAGCTAAACAGACAGACTAGTGCAATAGATGACTGAAGATCTCAGTATGCCCAGATGGTTGGGTTTGGGTACATGCAAAATGATGGCATGAGGCAGCAGTATAAGATATGGTGAGATACTAATAAAGTAACAGAAATAAAATTGAAGAAAAAGCAGAATCTTTTAGAAGATTTTTAGGCTCAGGAAACAGCTGTGCTGACACAGGAGAGACAGAATAAATTAAATAAGGGCAAAAGAGGGAGGATGCTAGGGTGAAGAATACAGCTTGGAAACCTGTACTCCAACAGCAGCTGATGAGAAAACATAAATGGACTTTTGAAAAAATTTATTGGAACTGCTTGCATACCCTGAGAAGTCCTAAATGAACAGCAGCTATATTCGGAGGAAAGACTATACTATCGCTGTGGACTTCCTATTGGAAACAACTACACACACAAGGGAAATTAAAAAAAAAAAGGATCCTGAAATTTAAAAATAAATCAAATGTACTATAAACATGTTACATAAAGCAATAGTAACCTTCCATTTTGAATATGCATTCAGTTTGGTCACTTTATTTCACTTAGTCTGTAAGGAAAATAAGAAATAGAAAATAGTAATGAGAATGATTAGAGGCTTGGAAAGAGTTTCATACATGCAGAGATTAAGAAGATTATGGTATATATGTAACAAGGAATGAATAAGCATTGAAATGAAAGAGGTGTATAAATTATTAATGGTTTAGGAAGGGTCAAGAGGGTACACTGATTTAACTCTCTCAGAACACAAAAACAAAGGGTTCACAATGTAATCATAGCCTTTCAGTTTAGAACTGATAGAAGGAAATCCTTTTTACATAAATGTGGCCTCTCTGAATCAAGATCTGAGACAATTAACTTCATGGGATTAATAAAAGGATCTAACAATTCTTGCTGCCTTTGGTATCCCACAATAGCCTATAATCTGAATGTTTAAGATTCCTTAGTGTACTGATCCTTACAACAAGCTGCTAAGGCAGGAAAGCACCATCTTCCTTATCTTGTGAACAAAATCAACACTGAGGGAAAACTAGATGGTTTGCCCTGGACCACAGACAGAATGTCTTGTAGAGCAAAACTGAATTTTAGTGACCTGAACACTACATTTGGTGCCCATATTTAGAATCTTTTTTGCTGTTATTTATGTTGGTGATGCCCAGTCTTTCTGATTTGGCTGCCACACAGATCCTTATGAAAGCACTTGAGTCATGTGCCATGGCTCTTTCATGGTAATGTGCCAGCACATAATGGACTGACCAGAGGCTTTGCACTTACACATTAAATTAGATTAATCCTTATGGCACTGGATTTACTGAACATGCCCAAATCAATGAGATTGAGTACACTTTTCTAGAAGGAATGGAAATATTGCTGATGCATCACGCAGCACGTCTGTTCATACCTAGCAAGGAAAGCCTTGCCTGTTCTTCACTTCTGCCTCCAGAATCATTTATCTATCCCAGTCCCCACTACTCTCTTTCACCAGAGCTCTTCACTGCCACTTTCCCATTTTTCTGTGACTGCCACATGCTGGGCTGCTGGAAAAGACTGGGCACAGAAATATTCAGGTGTCTGTCAGCTCTATCCTCACTTGTGCCTCAGGAATAATAACAAGAGAACAGCCAGACTTGATCATTTGTTTTGACAAGTCATATATGGCCCATGTTTCTAAATGGGTCTTCCCACTTTATGGGGATGTTTAGTACACAACAGCAGCAATGCTAACTTGTATCGGAAATATTCAAAGGAATGGCTGTCATCCAGGATAGAAGTTTTTGGGATGTAATGTAAGTGCTGCCTGCCAACCGTGAGGAGGGAACTTTATGCATCAATATGATATTAAACAGTGCCTTATCAAGGAAGAAAGTTTAAACTGTGGCATAAATTATCTACCTGTGGTAAGAGGTAGATTAAAAATAAAATTATATTTCTTTCTGTTTTGTTTTGGTTGGGTTTTTTTGTTTGTTTTTTGTTTAACCCTGGAAATTTTAGAATATGAGCCTAGAAAAAGTCCTTGAAGGCATATGTTTCCACGTGTTGGCTCAGAGTGAGAGAATCTTTCTTTATGGGGCTGTGTTATGATGTGGTGATGATACTTGCCCTTCTTGCAGAGCACAATAAATGTATCACTATGGCTGAGTTACTGATTCTTTCTTTGTGTGTATACTGGTACAGTGCATGCTTCTACAGTTACATGAAAGATAAATCATACAAACAGATATGTTAGTTTTCAAATATCTTTTCTGTTTCTGTAATCTTGGATCTGCATAAAACTAAGTATAAACTGAAGTTTTGCTACAAAAGCTTGTTAAGATACCTGTGTTGTTCTAAGAGTTTTTCCAGCCCACCTGTTTTTTTCTGGTTTAGGACTGTCAC
Source organism: Florisuga fusca (assembly GCA_038090715.1). Classification (NCBI taxonomy): domain Eukaryota; kingdom Metazoa; phylum Chordata; class Aves; order Apodiformes; family Trochilidae; genus Florisuga; species Florisuga fusca. The sequence continues at coordinate 37,484,756 of JAAWXA010000002.1, read as the reverse complement.
TTTACTTACAACACAGACAGGCTAACAAAGACTATCAATTTCAACCCAAGACAAAAAGATTGTCCAAGGCTTCCTGCAATGTCAGCTTCAGAGCTGTGCAATTACATAAACTGTAACTCTTGTGCTTTCTCTGGTAGCCTCTCTGCCCCTTCCTCTTTGGGTCTTCCTTGTTTTTAACAAGTGATGAATTGTCACTGGTTGCCAATGCTTTCTCTAATGGCCCACATAGTTTTCTGTGCCCACAGAAAATACCTCAAATAATACATCCTGATTTTGTCCTCATTCTTATGACAGCTGCATTGCTCATAGCTGTCCTGTGCTCAGCCCTTACTCACACCATGATCTGGTGGGGGGTTTAGGCAGCTGAACAGCTGAAATTGCATCACATGCAGTGGGGGGTATGTGTGCTGTACTAGCCCTCAAATGCTGGTGCAAGAAAAGGAGGAAACTCTAGTTTCCTGGTAAATATGTAGCTCACAGCCAAGAGAAGTCCTTTTTTTTCATCCATTTTCCACCAGTGATTTACTAAATTTACTGCAGAAAGATTTGCAATTATGTCCTCAAGTAAAGAGTGTTGCAGTCCACACTTTCTCCCCCCCACCCCCCAATTACTCCTGTCCTCAGATCATTCAAAGATCATTCCAGATCATTTTTCTCTGCAGTGACTTGATTTTGTTTTTTGTTTACAATGTTTCCTTCATGTCATCATACCACTCATTTTTATACTGTGCTCATGAAAGAAATTTTTAAAAGAATTGGCTGCAGAACTGGTCCTTGAGTATTTACCATTAAGCTCCCTCTGATGTCAAATTGCCCCTTGCATCACTGTCAGCTGTCCAACACTTGTTCTGTAGCAATGCCTGTCTAACAGTGTCTCTTTTACCTCTTTCTTCTCTACCATTTTTTATTAATTTCCCACATAGCTCTGTATCAGCTATTTTACTTAAGTCCAGACAAAGAAAATCTAAGGATCTTCTTTTAAAGCCATCTCTCTTTAAAAAAAAATTCTATCAAGTTTAGTCTGGTCTTATCTGCCTTTGAATCCATTTTGTGTTTATTTCTGTCTGCCAGCATTGTTTGTTTGAAAGCACTGTGTTCTGCTGAGTTCCAAATAGTGCAGTTTCTGTCCCCACTGCTTCAGGAACCCAGACTCAGTAACTGCTGTTACCTCTTTGTATAAAAAATTGAGATATTTATTAAAAGTATTTTCATGTGAATGCATGTGCTAAGTCTTTCAGAATACCAGCGTGGGAACTGGGAATATCCTATAGCTCATGCAAGCCCTTGAATTTTATTTCTGCCTCCTCTGTGATCGTCATCTCACACTTGCATTCCAGATATCCAGCTTTTCCTTGCCTTTGGGTCGAAATCATTGCCCTTTCTGTTGGCTGATAAAATAATAATTTAATTTTGGACCTATTAATCTTTGGTTTCACCCTTGACACAAATTAGGGAACCTTTGAGACTTTTGAGGCCACTGTTAGCTCTGAGAGCACTTCAGCCATTCAGTCCTTGCCCCAAGAATAATTTCCAATTATTCTAGCTACCATAACATTAGCTTTTTCTCAAAGCCTCTTAGATGTTCAGTGTATATACATATAAAAATAAAATTAATTCCTTGACTGCTGGAAGTTTCAGCTTGAGACCTGCACTTCCCTTTTTTCTCCCCCCCATTGAACAGAGCAATCACCACTTCTTTGCAACCTCCTTTAATATAGTTGTGGAGATTGATAAGGTCTCCCCTCAAATTCCTTTTCTCTAGTCTAAAAACACCTCAAAGTGAGGTAAACCACCAGAATCATCAATTGGCTTGGGCTGCTCTTGCATCAGTTCTCAAGCACTCTCAGTACCTTGAATGTTGCACCATCCTGTAGCCAGTTTTGATGCCCAGACTTCTTCCTAGCTTCTGTAATACACATTCACTTTTCTTGTTCATCTTAGCAGAATAATCTGGATTGTTTTATTTGCCTTAGTAGCCTGGAGCTGATGTCTCTCTCTCAAAAAATCATGATACAGAGATTTTAATGTTTTATTGAGTATGAAGTGATTATTAACTCAGCATATCATGTAAGATTTTTAATAAGATGCTTTGGGTTTTGCTTTTTAAGAGTGCTGACCACTGACCATGAGCAAAGATAAACACCTGAACACCATTTCAAAGATTTAAAAAAAAAAAGAAATCCTAACCCTGTAATGAATGCTCACTTAATAAATTTCTTATTTCATTCTGAAAACAAATCTGGTGTTAATTGGGAGCATCTATATGTTTTCATTTTGCTTCAGATGAAGCTGTTCCTTTTAATTTACAGGTAGAGGGGAAGAAAGAAATGTGGTTTTCAGCTAAAATTTACACTGTAAATCTTATTTTCAATTTGGGGCCAATTCTACATCTTTATTTATGTGACTCATTAACAGGACTCCTTTCAAAAGTCACGATTACTCACTCAACTAAATGAAGTAAAATGAAGCCATTATCTTTTAAGACTAAATGATAGAACCCGTGAATTAGACATTTGTAATAGAACCATTAACAATTTTTAATTACAGTACAGCTACCAGCCACAGCAGTAGTATATAATAATACATACTCATTTTTTTTTTGCCTGCTGTTTCAGTGTGACATATCATTATGGAAGGAATATTTAAATCCTATTTTTAGATGTAAAATTTTGCAGAGAACAGCCAAAGCTGGAAGGTCTATACAAACAGCTCTCATGTTATTTCAGGCTGTTTGAACTGAAAAGAAAACATAGTAAAAAAATTGTATCTTGTGGCCAGAGGGCCAATTTATGGGACCTAGAGGGACTCGGGGTCAAATACCATGTGGTGTCCATCTGCCATGTGGCCTTAGAACCAGAGAACTGTCTCTGGACTCTTAATAACATTATAGACTTAGTGATTCCAATTAGGTGCCAAAAGAAGATTTGGAGGTGCATTGTGGATCTCTAACAATGAGAAGGTTCTGACAGATTCAGTCTATACCGTCCAAGACTGCTGACTTCTTTTCTCTGTGCAGCCTACTTAGAAAATGGAGAACTCTGTTTTGGGACCACAGATAACTAAATTTGGTACTGCAGTTAACTCTCACTTACAGCCAAGTCTTACAGACTACAGAATACATATGGTGAATAACTGATTTTTCCTGCAGAAGGGTTCCTTAGTAGGCTCTTAAGTCCTCTTACTGAACTGTGATAAGTAGTTTTAATATTCCTTGAAATGTTTGTTGTTCTGTCTGCCTTGGGTGACTGATTTATTAAGAACATATAACCTCTGTGTGGAAGGAAATAAATGAAAAATGACATCATAATAATATATTAAACTCCATGAGAATTCTCAAGAATTCAGATCATGAGTTTTCTGATGAAATATACCTTTGAAAAAAAATGGTCACTTAGTAAAACTAAAACTTTCTGCAGAAATATGCTCATTTTCACAAAATGTCTGCTGGGTGAAAGCTTTCTAGGTGCAGAGACAGAAAGACTCATCACTTTTATCAAGATGCAGTTGATGGCATCTGGGACAGGAAAGAGTGACAGATCAGGGGGCGTGAGTTAGTTTAGTTATCATCAACTCTTGCAGGGTTACACGCTGTAGTAGGAGATTCAGTACCTTCACTGGCAGTATGTTGGCTGAGAGGTGCTTGATCTTCCGTGCTTCTCTTTCAGAATTCTGGCTTTTGAATATTGTGTAAAGTAATGATTTTGTTACTTGCTCAGGTACTTGCTTACAGTCTTACTTCTATGAGACTGTAAGTAAAACACCTTGTTTGTTCATGTTTGTGATGATCACCTGTTTTAATTTCTTGTTTGATAGAGAAGTTCTTTCCTGTTTCCTATTTTCTCATACAATATTTCTCTAGCAGGTTGTATGGTTCTTAAATCCACACAATATATGCAAACTATTTTTCATTTGTAATGAAATGAGAATGTTTTTGCTTTAGTATTATAGACTCCTAATAAAAAGGAATAGAGTGAGACATCCTTTTAAGGTTTTATTCAAAAGATGAGAGAGGTTTTGCTGTCACAGAATGGAGAACTGTTGGATCTTTTAAAATAAATTGCAAAGTGAAAAAACCTGCCATCTTTTTGCATGAATCAAGGTTATAAAATTTGTTAATATCTTCGGTCACTTTTTCTCTGGATATATCTTCATGTGATTTGCCTTGACAGTGTTGTGCTGAGGAATATATAAGACAACTGAGACATTATAGGATGACTGAGAATCTGTACAGCATTTAGAAAACACTAAGGAAAATCTTTCATATATTGGACTTCTAAAAATGCACGTTGAATTGGTGTTCATTTATTTAAGAGAAAGTTTTCTCTTCTAAAACAGGAAAAAAAAATCACCTAGGTCCAGGTAAAGCCTTAATAAAATCTCTCCATTTGCAAATTTCTGCATCCTTTATAGCTCTGTTTCCTGATTCCTTTTTACCTGAACACCAAAATGTGTTCAGCTTCTGGATATGTTAAGATCCATATAATTGCAACTACAGTGCACTTCAGGATATGTCTTTTTGTTTAGGTGAATGATAAAAAATATAGCAAAGGAATGTATGTGTGTATGTTAATCTTCTAAATATGTTGCTTAAATAAGAATTGATATAAAGATTAACAGACTGAGACTAATGTAAATGAAAATTTGATACAGATTAAAAAAATTCAGATCCTCTTGGCTTTGTTGCATGAGTTCTGTCAAGAGGTTTCATTATCATTAAAACCAATAAAAATATTTTTCATGAATCGTTCTGTTATTATCTAGCCATATTGCCATGCAAAATAGCAACCAATATATGTAATATATATATAACATAATACATATATATTGCAAAATAACAACCAATATATATAATAGCAACCAGCTTGATATATAAAGCTAGAAAGAGCTGTGTGTTCATTGTTGGTGTTAAGTAAAACATGTTCATTTTATAGGATCTGAATTGTCCTGGAATGTTTGATATTCAGGTTGTCCCAAGCATGTCTTATCTTCCCCACTGTTTTTTGTCCTGTAATTGCATAAAGTTCATTCAAATAAGATTAAAATCTTCTGATTTTTAGATTGCTAAACTCAGTATAGTGGTAACAAACAGGATATTCATTAGATGTGCCTCATCCCTTATCACCTACTTTAGAGATAAAGACAGTGATTAATACCATATCAAGGAACAGTTTCACCCTCCATTTTTCTTTTTTTTTTCTTGTGTCTCTATTGAAATATCACAATATAATGTCAGTGAATTGCACTTTTTATGTTTCCCATTTAGAGAAATTAGTCTAGGATGTTGCTGACTGTGTTGCATTATTGGCCTGTGTATACATTGCCACATTTTTAGAGGAAAGAGATGTGGGATAGAATCTGATTATTTCTCACCTTGGTATGTAATACCATAGAATAGATTCAGTCCTGCTCTGACAAAAAATCAGTGCATCTAAGTATGTATCTTCTTCCTCCCACCTCATTATCATTCACACTTTTATACTAGAATTTCATTTTATCCAGGTGATTCTATTTTGTGTTTCAGCTAGTCCTGTAGCTTTTCTACACAACCTTGTTCTCATTTGTCTGCAGAAATAAAAGCAGGTATGAAAATGACAAAGCATTTTCAGAACTTTGCCTTTTCATTTGTTCCATGCTGTATATTGTATGAGTTTCATTATGGAGGTGCTGTATTGGCAGATTTGTAACTTTGGAAGGCAATCTAGGAAGCAGACGTGACTTCAGGGTGGTTTTCAGTTATATTTTTAAAACAGTGGCCAAGGATAGCTGTTCTGGATCGCTCTATTCAGTTCCAGGATATGCATGAGTGACTCTGAGCTAATTATTTAAACTTTGTGTGCCTTTGTTAATTTCTGAAATGTTCATATCTGAAACAGTTTCCTAATTTTCATATAAATTAGAATGCTTACATTTACCTGAATATTTGTGCAGCTTTCCAAGACCTTTAGAAAGGTGTTGCCAGTGTTATAACTATTTTATTACTCTACCTTTTAAATTATGTAACTGTACTACTTTTTACCCTTTGAAAAATAAATTTTACTTTGAGATTTCATAATTGTCTCCTATGACAGCTCTGCTCTGAGAATTTGCATCTTAAAAAAAGAAGGAATTTCACTCTTCTTTTTAAGAAGACTATTTAAAAGATTTTGGATGTTATATGTAAGAAGGTGAATCACTTGGAAACATAGCTAAATTTGAGTATGATGTTTATTTGAAAGAAATAAACTACACTGGGTGAAATGTGTAGGGAACCTACAGTTTTAAATTGTTCTTAATGTCTTCTTATTAGGTATCTGATTTCCATTAGTTTTTAATTAGTTCTGTGCCACCAAGGCTTTCGCATTTTTTCCAAAGGACCACTTGCTTTGTTCAGTAAACAAGATAAGCCTGCTCTGGGGTTTAATCAAAACTGAGGAGCAATAGAGGTTCTTGCCTTTTAACAGTCTTAGACTGTGTCACAACTCTTTCTTTTGTTCTATTAATAATCCTGGCTTTTCATGTCCCACTTTTCTGTTCACTTTTTTAAGGACTGCTGAGTACAGGACATTCGTCCATCCCAATTACCAGCCCACCATTCTCTGTTCTTTCAGAAATCTTATAGAGACATTCTCAAGGATGGCCCAAAGAAGTGAATTTATAAAGAAAAAGGGATTAAAAAAATAAAAAAGAAAACGTGAACTTGGTTTTTCCTCTGTTTTTCTTGCAATCTCTTCCAAGCACTAAGGGCAGATTCCTGGTCTAATGGTGTAGCAGCAATGCATCACTAATTTCAGGGGCACAGTGCAACTGAAGCACATCAGAAATATTTGAGTATTAACAAGCAATAAAAGAATATGAGAGGAAACCACAGTTCTGGAAAACTTGAGAGCAGTGGGTATTGTATACCTTACTTCACTGAGGCATTCAATACTGCCTCTGAAAAAATGCTCACAGAGAAGATGAATCATGGGGTAGGAGAGCAGACAGTGAGAGGGACTGAAAAATGAGTGAACAGCTGAGCCCAGAGGGTTATGATCATTGACACAAACTCTAGTTGGAGGCCAGCAGCAATCAATGCACCCCAGGGGTCAACCCAACACCTCCCTTTGGGTATTAACATACGTCCCTCGACTTGCTGGCAACACATTTCCTAATTCAGCCCAAGATAATGTTAGACTTTTTTGCTGCAAGGGCACGTTGCTTGCTCACGTTGAACCCAGGAAAAAAATATGGCCTGTACCAATGAATGCTGAGGGCCATCCAGATGGAAAGCAGCTTGGTGGAAAAAGACCTGGGGGTCCTAGTGGCCACCCAGTTGAACGTGAGCCAGAAATGTGTCCTGGCAGCAAAAACAGCTAATGTATTTTTGGGTTGCATTAGGCAAAGGACTGCCAGCAGGTCAAAGGAGGTGATCCTTCCCTTCTACTTAGCACTGGTGAGACCACACCTGAAATCCTGTGTCCAGTCCTCCCCAGCAGGAGGAGGACAAACTGAAGAGAATCCAACGAAGGGCTGTGAAAACTATCAGGGGAGTAGAGCATCTCCCCTGTGTAGAAAGGCTCTGAAAACGGGAACTGTTCAACCTAGAGAAGGGAAGGCTCAGGTGGGATCTTTATTGATGGAGATCCTCAGCCTGAAGGGAGGGCACACAGAAGGCAGAACCAGGATCTTTCCAGCAGTGCCCCATGACAGAACCAGAGGCACAAGCAGAGGTTCCCTCCAAACACCAGGAAACACTTTTTCACTGTGAGGTTGGCTGAGCACTGGCAAAGGGTTCAGGGGGGTTGTGTGCCTGCTCCCATCAGCTTGAAGTGGCCCTGCTTGTGCTCGGGGTTTGGACAAGAAGTCCCTTCCCACCTCAACTCTGATCAACTTTTATTAAGCATTTTGGTGCAAAATATCACATAGATTTAAAGTACCTTGAAAAATGTCATATCTGTAATTTAGTGCAAATTTTCAGCACAGTGTGTGAGATTTTTAGGATTAGTCTGCATAGGAAAATGCTGTTATGTCTTGAAATGTCACAGAGTAAGTTTACCTCTAAATATGCTATGACAAATATAATAAAAAAAGTTTCCAGACAGCATACCAGATGGATGTCAGAATTAGATATATTCTTGTGTGTGAAATGAGACTGCCCCCATATAAACACTTTTGTGGAGAAAGTGATAATGGAAACGTGAAAATAATCAAAAACTGAAATACAAATGCAATATACATTACTGGTATTATTGGAACTTCATGCCCTTTAGCTGAAAAAGAAACTTTATAAAATGTTATGCTGAACTGTGACAAGACTGAAGCTATTAAAAAGAACCACAGTGGAAATACTTCTGCATTAAGAATTGAATGTTTTTGTGGGAAATACGAAATGAGAATATAACGACAACAATAGAGTGGACATGTAAAAAGACATTTGGATATCCCTGATATTTAGAGCACAGTTACTCAGAAATCTGTGGTTAATTCAACCAGCACTGTTCTTATATTATTGCTAAAGTAGAGCGCTAAAAATATTCTCACGTTGCAGATAACAGAATTTATTCCTGAAGTACTCTTTGATGTATAATTAGGTGGCTACTATTATATTTTTTTCCTTTGGATGTTCTTAAGATATATTAGCTTGCACTTCAACTGACTTCATAATGATTCATTGTAGCTGATAAAATTATATGTTGTATAAAGATTTTACTGTGCTAAAAAGGTGGATGGAAACTTGTCTTCTATGTTATCCACAATTTTCAGTGGAATCCTTCCTATTAAAGAGAAGTGAGAAATATTAAGAAAAGTAGTTAACATACTTAGGAGAAGAAAATTTACGTTGCCTGAAAACAAATCTTGCATCTACTTTCAAGTGAAACAGTAGAAGCACAATTTTAATCTACAAAAGTTATCTACTTGGGAAATCACTTTAGAGGATTCTATCTGTTCTTGTAGTCGTTGTTTTCAGAGAGTCTGTCTTGCCATTGTTGTTTGTCTGCTAGCAAAGTGTATCCAGTAAACCATCTGGCTTCCCACAACTTATGCTTGTATCATCAGTGTGTTATAATTGTCCAGACCTGGATAGATGAGGTGCTGGATGACAGGAATGAAAATCTGACCCAGTCTACTCTCTTACTTTCTGATTTTATGGTAGGAGTGATTATTCTTTGTGATGAATTCACTTCTAGGCACCTCCTAGCAATTTTGTTTACCTTTGCTGAGTTTATAGACAAGGTGGAGATGTGCTAAGCAATCCTAGTCCTTTCCCACCCATCTCACCACTTGGTGTAGCCCTTATACTTTCAGATCACATGGCAGAGTACCAGCTGCCTGGCTGTGCTCCCTGTTCCATAGCTTATTTAGAGGAAGAGTACATGCATTGGAACTTAAGCTTAAATTCCTACTGTTGTGTGTTTGTGCTGGAAGAAGGGAAGGTGACTTATGTGACTTACGTGGTGAGGTTTGGACTGCTCCCTTAGTGCCATCTTGGGATTATGTTGATCATAATGTTCATTTTGGAGGTTTTGTTGATTTTTCAGACACCCTGCCATCTGGTAGGACTCTGTTTTTTTGAGTGTTGAAAAGCCACTTTCAAGTGAGGAGAATAAACTTAATGCATTCACAGCAGCCTGTGTTTCCAAGGGCATTTCTCTGCTCTCTGCCAGCTGGAATTTCCAAATTGTTAGATGCTCTGTGTTGAAGTACATGGCATTGTACACAAGTCAAGAAACAGTGAAGACAGAATTAACTATGGCTGAAGTCCTCTTTTGCTGGAACAGGCTAATGTTTCTCAGCCAAGCAGATACAGTAAAAATCTTTACCTTCTTGTCTGCTCTAAAATAGGGAGCAGTTGCAGTTCTGCATAAACAATTCTGCCTGTATATCTTTCACAAAAAAAGAGACTGTACTCTGATTTCAAACTCTTCAAAGCCCTCCCCTATGCCTACCATCAGTTTCCTTCTTCAAATAGCACTACTTCATCACATTCAAGAGTGGATCATCCTCTCAGCAGTGGAAAAGTCATGTGGTGAGAGATAGACGATGTTACTGCTTTCAGCAGAATGTGCCAGGCTCTGAGTGTTTTAAAAATCTAATAATTATGTCTATTTTGATATATTAACATAGTCATGGAAAGTAACCTTATGGATCAGTGTTTAAAAAAAATCTTTGATCCTTTGTTTCTTAATGCTGTTATGTTTGAAGAAATTAGTTTAATATGATCCCTTGAGAAACCAAGTGCAGACATTAAAAACAGAGACACAAGCAACTTAGCTTTGGTTTGCTCTTTTGTACAGCTTGCTCATTTTAATTGTATCTTGCTATAAATCCTTGTCATTAAGTGCTCCTGTACCTTACAGGCAGAAATTGATGTTTTCCTTTGAATGGATTGGCTCAGTTCCAGTAGCAGTACCGTAATATTTATAATTGACTTTGACAGTGGATTATGTGGAACTGAATGTCTGAATGTCCTAGGGCATGAAAGTAAATCACATCAGTTTCAGGTTCTTGTCTTTTGTTGCTTTGATATTGGTGCTGTAGATTCCTTCGATTATTTGGGTTGATGTTTACCTGCTTGTTTGCCTTTTTTCCACCCATCTTTCCTTTCCCCCCTTCTTTATGCTCCTACCCACTCACAGACTAGATTCTTCCTTGAATTTTAGAATTCAGTGATGCCTCAGGGAAAGGCAGAAATGACTGACTACAGGAGAAAAAAAAAAGAGGAAGAGAGGTCGCCTTGTTGTGTTTGCAGGAAGTGCAGTTGTGGTGTTGCAGATGGGAACTAGAAACTATAAGGGAACAGGTGGTTGTTCTTTGTTGTTTTTTTTCTCTCTCACTGCTGAAAGACTCCATTGCAGTTCTTCTCTTCCTCTGTGGCACAGCACTTGACTGCAGTTGGTTGAAGGAACCATGTGGGACTGTTTAACTGTGCAGCTGCACTTTCCCCCTTTGTTTTAATTCAGTATCAGGGCTTCTCCATTCCTTGGGCACTGTGGGAGATTCACATTTGACAGTTATCTCCCTGCTGTGTCCCCTCATGTCCTCATTCAAGAATATAAAGATGGAGGAGCTACGTTCCTTCATTGAATTTCTTCCTTCTTCTTCAGAAATCTTTTGAATGACTCTTCTCTTGAAAGCTGGGATAGTATTGATCCATTGGTGACATTTGGTGAGCATACTCTTTTGCATGGGCCAATCTGCATTGTCATGCTCATCAGTTGCCAAACAGATTGAGAAAGCATAGCAGCTGTCTTCAGAGTCCTTCGAGTATGTTAATCCAGGCTCCAGTTGTGTCAGTGACATAGGGAAGCTGAAATTAAACAAGTGCACTGTCAAGTTAAGGGCCAAATGATGGAGGATGAGGAGACAGTGAAGTATTGCCTATATTTATGTGAAGCCAGCTGCTAGTCTTAGTTGTGCTGGAGCTATAGTATGGATAAATGTTTTTTCAAGTGCCCTAGTGCTAGGGTTGTTATCACTCCTTCAGTCATAGTTCTGGAACATCTCACAGCTGTCTTTCAGGAAAGAGTCTGATGGCCACTCACCCAGAATGGCACCTGCAACAGCACATAGTGGAGGGAGAATAGCAGCTGTCTTTTCAGATTTTGTCACTGTACCATGACATGCCAGCCCCTCCTGATGTCAGTCCTCAAGTGCCATGAACTGTGGAGGAGCTGCCTATCCTCATATGAGTTTCGACTTCACATCTGAAAACAAGGAGTTGCAGTGTGTGTGAAATGCCCTGGCAAAGATTGCCACACAAAACTCTGCCACTTTTTTTGCCCAGAGTTCATTTGTACTTACAGTGGGGGCCACACAGACCACAGTTTAACTGGTCATGACTGAAGCAAAACCTCTGGGTATTCACTTTGTTTGACAGGCATTCAGCAAACACAAGTTAGACAGGCTCCTGTCAGGGATGACTAGATGAAACATTACTGGATTATGATGGACTTGAAGTGGACAGGATGAACTGATGGGTCTCCTCTGATTTAAAACTTTACAAAGCCATGAAATATCTCTGTGCTATTCCCCTCTGGGATAAGTGTCTGCCTTTTGCAGAAGTCAATACAGTGAAAACAGTAAGAGCATACAAGCTCTGTGGTGAACCAGATTTTATATTTTTTAAATTTTACTGGATTAAATATGTAGGTATACTGTGCCTATTTAAGTACAGTGAGACACTTCTCAAATTCCTCTGGAAATTTTCCAAGGCATGAATTGCTGAGAATAACTAGCACTGTACATCAGCAATAGTTTCAATAGCAAATCTAGCAGTGTTGAAGGACTTTATCACAGCACTGAGAATGTTGCTTTATTTGAGAACTTCTGCCAGCACTTGAATCACAACAACTCTGAATGACCTTTCTTCACAACTACCAGCTCCTATCACCTATACCCACAAGGACCAACTGAGTAAGTTTTTGATGGAAATAAGAGTTATCTGGAAGTTTGCCTGTAGGACATAGGAGGAATTTGTGGGCTGACATTTGGGGAAAACCTGCCCCTGAAATTTCTTAGCACTTTAGGAACATTTGGCCACCTATGAAGTCATCATGAAGAGTACATCTGAATTTATTGACTTTAAGTGTTTTTAGTTTTTGGTTTGGTTTATTTGTTTGTTTGGTTGGTTCTGCAGAAGGAATGCTGAAGGAGCTTTTCATTTCAGTGTGAGGAATTTCTCTTAAAGATTTCTTTTAGATTTTTAGCCTCAGTCTTGCAAACAACTCCAAACAAGCCATATCCCATGTCAATCCTGAGTCTAATTGATCTCAAGTAGCCTCAGCAGGGAGCAGTTTCCTGGATCAAGACCTCGTTCATTCTGGTGTGTGCTGAGTTTTCCTCTGTCATTTTAGTGTGAGTGATTCCCAGACCTTTGGGATTTCTGTAACAGATGATACTCAGGCTATTACTTCTTTTATTTAGAAATCAGATTGGACAGTAATATTTTTTCTGTTTATTTTGACACTTCCAACAAAGCAATATACCCAGTAAATCTCTTTTGAGATGTTATTGCTTCAAAACGCATAGAGAAATTCTCTTTTATATGGTTTGACATTAAAAGATTATGACAGTTTTTTTTTTTTTTTTTTTTTTTTTTTTTTTTTTTTTTTTTTTCCTAGTCTTTTAAATGTGCTTCTTTTAATATGTATTGGTTTTAAGGGAACATTATGGTTCAGTCTAATTAGCTGTAGTCCTTGAGTTTGAGGAGCAGAAGGGTCTACATTTTTAATCTGGCTTGCTAAAGATGTAGAAATATTTCATTTTTTTCCAAGCATAATAATTAACTTTTTGGGTTACCTTACTGTATTTCTTCAGGTAGGGTTACATTTCAACCAGGATTAAACAAGATACTTACAGTAACTGTGCATAATTCCACCTTTGGGTCATATGCAGGTGCAGGTGAGAGCTCCTTGGCAACAAATGGGTGTCTCAGTTGGACCTTCTACTATCTTTACCAGTATTAACTTTGACCAGTCTGATAAGAAGGTCAGAAAGCATTTTAAAACAACTTTACTGAAAAAGTCTACATAATTGTTGTATTCTGATCCAGCATTCTGATTTAAGATTAACTCAATTTAGTTTAAACCCACTCCTAATCAACGTAAAGCAAACTAAATTAAACCCACTTTAAATGTAGTTGTTTGAACTGAGTTACATTTAGACATTTTAAGTCCACATTTAGTTAACTAGTGCTGTATTTTACAGACAGCTTTGTGTGTTTCCATGTAGATAAAGAAAATTTGCACTTGCACCTGTTAGTTTAGGCTGACAGAGATCCTTGAAAAATGCAGCAGCTGGAACAAAATACAGTTTTTCCAATTCTGGTTTGGTAATTTAGTTATTTTTCTTGTGCAGAACTCAGGCCAGTTTTATTCTGTTCTCACATTCCTCATCCAGTGCAGTCCCTTGACAAGATACTGCATATTAGCTGATCTATAGTGACTGTGCATCTGTCCAAGACAGATGTGAAATTATTTCAATTAGTTTAGGTTTCATGGAAAGATAGATAAGCTAACTTTGGCTTTCTCACTATTTGTTATAGGCTAAGAAAACTGACATGGACCATGGCTGTGGTTCAAGTGATGCACAGTATCCTGTTACATTCTTATTCTGTGTACCTGTGTAAATCCCTTCAAAAACGTTAGCCTAAATTAAATAGAAGCCATTTTCTTCTGTTGCCATGTACATACACAAATTAAGCTACGCTGTTTGAATCCTTCTATCAGCCTACTATAATTCTTGCTTTACATCACAGTAACTTATGGGCATGCACAAACCTCTAAGATTTTACACTGATGTAACTAATTTGGTAGTTACTATTAAGCTTGTGTTTTGCCTGTGTTTAAAATCTGGATGAGAAAATAAAATAAAAAAGTAATGTAATCCTGTTATTGTCACAGATAGCAGTAGCAACACTTACGTCGATGGTGCCCCAGAGTAGACAGGATTAAAACCTGCAGATGTCAAGAAAGAGGAAATTAAGTCTTCTGGTTCATGTTTGTACTGTAGCCCTTCATGCAAGGTGACTACTAGTAATTAAATAAGGTAATTAATAATTCCTAGATTAAAATCAACATTGCCACTACACTGCAGAGTTGGTTTGCTTGTCTGCTTTTTACACAGCCAATGTTAATAACTTGCCTTACTGCTAAAATGGATCTCTATACACATCCTTTTGTACCTAAGTAAAGAGCTTGGTTCTCATCTTGCTTTCTTTCCCTTGGTATTTCCAAATATAAAACTCATGTAAACCCTTTTCTTTTCCCCTGCTATTATTTTCAGGCAGAACGCCACAAATACACAGACGTTATGCGGTTTTCTTAGCAAGTGGCTATGGTGAGCTTGGAACCATGTGAAAAGCAGTGATAAACAGCTATTGACTTATTTGTTTTTTTATGTCAGGATTGAGATGTCTCCTGAAGTGTGAGTTGTTTTGTTGCAAAGAAAAAAAGCTGAAACAGTGCCACATTTTTATAGGCTGGGTCATCTACCTCTGTCCCAACATTAGAATCTCATTCTAGGATTCCTCTGAAATTTAAGTTTCTTTGCATCAATAGGCCTGCAGTCTGTGTAAATGTAATTTATATTATGAGAGCAGAAGACAACAGTGATTTTAGATGTAACAGTCTTTGAACTTACGTGGTGCCTTTGACTGAAGGATTTCAAAGTGCCTTAGAACAAAACATTTCATTATCTGTTACCTCAGCATTAGCAGCTTTGCCTGGAATAGATTATGATGTACACACCTAGAGAAAGATTAGACAGGAGGTCTTGAGAAATGCCACCTTCTGAACACATTGCTTAGTTGCAGTTCTTTTCAGCATAAATATATACAATTCTAATGAGGCACGTGGTATATTACTTTTAGCTCAGAAGAGAAAACATCTCATGCCATTGTTGTGGCACACAAGGGAGTAATTGCTCTGCATGTATTAAAGAAAAGGTGAATCTGAAGAGACTTTCTTGTATCCTCATAAAGGACAACTATATAATTACCATTTGAAATTTATAGAGCAACTACACATTTTGGTACGAAAGAAGTAAAACTATAATGAGAGATATTATGTTGTTCAATGCCAAGAAGGAGATGTCAATGCATCATAAAAAAAGATTCTTTGCATTCCTAAGTTGGAAAACAATGTTACTTGTGACATCCTGAGGTATATAAATGTGATTAATTTTTAAGCTTCTGTTTATTACAGAATCATCTATTAGGATGTAGTAAGAGTACTGTCATTCTGTGGAGAAAATAGTTTATATTTAAAGGGATGTTGCAATTTTAAACATTTAAAAATTAATAATTCAGCCTGCTATTATTTCTTGATCCTGTAACTTGTCCTGTGCATGCAACTTTTATGCCTGAAGGGAATCCTATCAAGTTCAGAGCAAACCTTTGAGGGCAGTTGGGTTTCTCTGGGATGCCAAGAAATGTGGTCTTAGCACTTCAGGCTGCTTATTGATCTGGTGATTATGTTGGCTATAAAAGGGGAAAAAATGTGTTGGGGTTTTTTTTTGGGTTTGTTTTTTGGCTTTTTTTTGTTTGGTTACTTACTGGCTGAACCTCTGAAAAGTAATTTCTTTATCCTTGTCCAAGAACAACTGTCTCCTTTTCTCCTGAGAAGCTCATGACTAGACTACATGAGTATTTAAGAGAACTGGTTTCTATTTTTACATCTAATAATAGCTTGTCAGGTCTTGATGAAGGTACTTCACAGCTTTTTGCCTCAATTTCCTTGTCTGTAAAATGGACGTAATGATACCAGCCTCTTTGGTGTGATGCTTTGAGACATACTGGTGAAAAATGTAGCTATGACCTTTTCTGTAGCTACTATCTCCTCACAGGCCTGATTCTGTTGGCTGCTATGTGAATAGTAATGAGAACTCTTAATCTTAGTAATGTTTAATGCTCGGTGGTCAGCGTGTACTCAGTACTGTGTAGAAGTAGGTCCAAATAATGACACTTTTATTTCACATCAGGTTTTTCTTTATTTTATCCCACTACAAAACTGTGTATATTTTCTATTTAATATTCTGGAAGTCTTCAACTAGACTAATAGGAGGGCATTCTGCATGGGGTTAGATTTTCACTCTGTTAAAAAGAATTAAAAGTGCATCTGAGCTGATGCCACCCTTGCTTCGAATGTCCAAATCCATAAGCTTTCTCATTGTTTGGGCCAAATTATCCTCGAGTCCTGTGCATAATTGTTGATTCTGATTGAAGCAATGCTCCCTAATACCAATGAGTGTGGGTCTGATGCTTTTTTTCAGGATGCTTTTCTGCCAAAAAGCCACTCATACCTCCTGCAGCCAGAATTATTGTTTTTTGCAGTTCAGCCTGGAAGGAATTTTATAGGCCTGGTCTCCCTATACCCCTGATGCAGCCCAGTGCTTCAGGAGAGAGATGAGGCTGAAACTCATTTCAAGTCAAAATGCTGACATATTAATGGGATCCTATCAATCAACAGTTTCTTGACATGAAAAGATATTAAGACATACATATATGTAATTTCTGTCTCTCTGACACCTCCTATACCTCATTGCCCAGACTGAAGTACTTGACATGTCGGTGTACTTACTTGATAGTCAGTTAACATTATAGATAATACAAGTAAGCTGTTTAATAAATTTTTACTCCATTTAAGCACATTGCAAACTGCCCTTTAGCAGGCAGCTGACAAAACTTCTCATATACCTGAAGTAATACACTAATCCTAGTATGCAGAAGGTAGTGTGAGATTCCTCTTGCCCTAAGGTGAAGAACATTTATTCCCAGGTAATATTGCTCTGTGGATTGTGTATGAAAATAATACTGTTTTATTCTTTCAGAAGTTCTGGGATAAGGTGAACTTTGTAAGGAATCCAGTCCTCCATCAACTTCTTATGTCTGCATAGATAAAGAGAGAGTAAGACTGAAAAAGGCAGAAAGCTTATTAGTTAAAAGTGGTTATAATTTGTTTTGCTGTAGGTCAACAGCTGTCTAGAGAATAATATGAAAAACCTGTTCTACTTCTCTCTCTTTGGTCTTGTGCAGAAATGGATTTTTTGCTACTTGGCCCTTTTCCCAGGGATTCTTGGGAATTTAGCTCAAATGATTTGGTGTGCTTTCCTCCCAGCTGAAGAGTGAATTCTTCTAGGTGTACAAATTATACTTGGTTTATTAATGTTTCCTTTATATGACAACCTAGTGCCTAAAGGCAGCAACTCAAGACTCAAGTCATCCTGTTTACAACTGTGCTGTTTGATGAAGCTGCATTCTTTATTGTAGAAGTGCCTAATTTTATGCACTGAACAAGTGAGTTATTTCAGAAGGTTTCCGGAATTATTTCTTTAGGCAACAAATTAATGGCAAGTGTCTTAAGAGTCAGCAGCAAGGAATGGAGGCAATCAGTGCAAATATTGAGCAGTCTGAAAGAAGTTAATGACAAGGTATTGCTCAGAAGATAATACATGGAGGGTGGAAAAATTGTCTATGTAATTCATAAAGAAAGATGCAATTCTTTATCTTAATAAACTGATTTGTTAGTAGGGATGGAAAAGAAATTATTATTACAGGTTTCCTGAGTTGTGTTATGATCAGTGTTTCAGGATTTTATTCTCAGATCTCCTATGTGACCATCTCTGAGCATGTATAAAATCTTCCTTAATTATTTCATAATCACTCTTTGGTTTATGTATTATAGGCTGATCTATTAAGTGGTAACTGAAGAGAGGAGGAAGAAAGGCTTATTTTAATTTAAATGTGTCTCTGTGTCAGGAGGGTTTGGCTGAGCAGATCTATGACTATTAGAACCAGGTCTATTGCTATTAGGTCAGGTGGCTGAGAGAGGTTCAGTGTCGTTTTATTTAAAATACATACAGTCTTAAATCGTGACTTCATGGCGAATTGTAGAGTTTGGGGTTTTAATGTCTGATGACTTGACCTGATCTGGAGAGCTCAGCATGGGACAAGGTTTAGTTTACAAGATTTTTCAAAATTAGACTGGACCCACATTATACCTACAGAGCAATTTGTGCAGTGAACTGGCAAATGAAGACCTGAGGAATAAGTAATTATTGTTTTGAAAAGGAATATCCATTTTGTCTAGCCTGAAAACCCTTAAAATCTTGTGAAGTTATCTGTTTCACAGACTGTTACACTAGAGAGCCTCCTTATGCTTTAATTTCATGTTTATATTTTATACTGATGAATTATTAAATGGGACAATGCCCTTCGTTGGGAAACATTAGCACAAAATTATTGTTTTCAATTACAAGCCCATAGGTTGAGATGCTTCTTTAATTGCATCCAAGGCACAGCCTATTCTCATAAATGCCAATTAGCAAAAGCAAAGAGGAGCAGTAGCTTGATGGTCAGAAGCCAGCAAGGCCAGGACCACCCAGGTGTTCTGCAGGGAGTTGAGATGGGGATTGGAGGCAGCCGTGTTAGCATAAGCCAGGGCCTGGGCTCTGATGAGGGAGGAAATTTGTACCTTGCTACAGGAGCTCCTCTTCAACACAGTGGGTTGGTTCTCTGGTACATAAAGATAGGAGCAGGAGTGTGACAGCATGGGGGTTATACCCCTGTCAGGACGAGAGTTCTCCTTTGTTTTATGAGCATTGTTTATGATTTTGACCTTCAATGCAGGGAATATCCATTTTATAGCAGTGCTGAAGGCATCTGGGAAGCAGAAAGAGGCCACTTGAGGTCTCAGCAAAAGTTTTCACTCTGGTAGAATAAAAGGGCTTCTACTAGCAGAATTATGGATTTTTTTTGTGTGCCCTTCTCAGCTGCTGATAAAAAAGAGGAGGCAGGGGGAAGAGATGGGAAAATTTCAAGTGAAGAGGATAGTGTTCTGATACGGTAAAGGAGATGAATCCATGAAAGAAAAGAAGGTATGTTCAACCTACTTCTGGGTAAAAAGAGACAGCTGAAGGAGCTGGAGGGCAAGTGGAGTGTTCCTCAAGGACACAAACCAAATCCAAATGCTCCAAAGAAAGGCTGTTTTCCAAGTAATTACTTTTAAAATTTATTTTAAATTTAAATATTGTACTGCTCTAGCACTAGCTAAAATTAAAGTACATGTTTGTAGGAAATTCCTTTGAATTCTGTTTTATTTTGTTTAACATGAACAATAACAGCTACAGCTAAGTGTAATTCTAGGAGAATGTGCCTAATGTCAGAGTTGAGTTTGTTTTTACCCATCCTGATCCCAGGCCCTGGGCATTTGGACTAAAGGATCCCTTTCAGAGGGCTTCAGACCAGATTTCTGTATACAGAAATTTGCTGGAAAGACCCAGAGTAAAGTCAGTATTTGGAATTTTGCCAGATGCATCTGGCTTGGAAATGTGTGGGATGCAATTAATTGTTGAGTCCAATTACAGCAGATTGATGATTGCTTATGAAAAGGACTCGGCCCTGACTATGACAAATAGTAACTTGACTTTCTTTTATATTTTTAAAAAATCTTTAGTGGGGAAAAAAGAATGCAAATATTTGCTGCTTCAGTAAAGATCTGAGTCCACATGTAAAAAATGATAGTATGCTTTGCATTCATTTTTTTCCATGGAGAAAAGCTATGTTTCCCTTCCTCTGATATTTTGCCCTGCTTCTCAGCTTTTAACAGTTTCAGAATGGAAATAGAAGGGAAACCAAAATGATGTTAGAGATGATTAGTTCAGACTTCTCACTATTTGCCTGTCATATGCCTGTCCTGGTTCTCAGAGCATGCTGTTTGTTATTGATGGAAGTGGGTATGTTTCCTGCAAGTGGTTCAATTAAGACAACATGTTGTGGTTTTATTTGCATTTTTCTCTTTGAGAAGTCAGCACTGTAAATTAATCTTTAATATGTACTAGGAGTTAGCCTTTAATGAGAATTCATTTAGTTGGTATGTTTGTGAAGCATTTTTTTAAAGAGGAAGTATCTCAAAATAGTTTTTGACTAGCATTTCCTGAAGTTTTTCTTGTTTGGTTGGTGGTGTGGGGTGGTGGTTTTTGTTTTTGTTGGTGTTTTTTTTTTGTTGTTCCTTCTTCCCTGATGTCTTTGAAAAAGCCTGTTGCTCCTTCAGTGATCTACATTTAAAGTCTTTCAGTCCTAAAAGAGAGAATTGTGGGATTCGCATTAATTCATTTAGGAAACTTAGAGACTTCTACCTTCATGAAAGGGCCATTTATGCTAAAATCTGGCAATAGTCTTCTCTTAGAGAGTTCAAAATTGCAGCAAAACCTGATTTTCTGTATGAAGTCCAGAAGTGTGTCCCTGCTTGGAAGAAAGATAACTCTGCCCTACTTTTGATCTTTTATTGACTGTAGTACATTATACCAGCTAGTAATTTCTCTCTGATAAATATAGTAATAAGTAGTAATATTTTGTATTTTCAGTTGTTGGCTGTTGGCAAGCAGATTCCATTATGTCTGCTTAGTGTTTTTGGCTATTATCTTTGCTATTGTCAAGCTACTTTGGACTCTGATGATTTACTCCTTTGTAGGATCACTCGCTTTTGTAAGCTCTGTAGAAAAAAAACCCAAACAACATGAAACCAACCAAAAACAACACAACAAAACAAAACTGCAAAGCCTATGCTGAAGAATCAGTCAGAAGGTTTAGCTTTCCCAGACAGAGTCTCAGTGTAAACCTTCTCGTGGCAGGAGACCTTTAACTGTGTCAGCTACAACTCCACACACATCACTCAGTCAGACATTGTATGGTTTCTTACTCACACCTGAAGTGTAATGTCATTCATTAGACAGTCATTAGTATTATAATGGCACTAGTAGATCAAATTGGTTCCTGGGCTCCTGTAGTATTTTCAGGGCTTATTTCTGTCATTGTTTTTGTGTTACACTGATGACACATCCCCTAAGGATAAAGGCATTTTAATAAAACTCTTTTAGCAGGAAGGAATTTGGCACCTGCATCGATGCTAGTAGCAGAGAGCATCTGCACTGTTTGCTGTGATCATGCAGAGAAAGAGTTGACTTAATTTCTACAGCAGTTATGACTATAATTTCTCTCTATTGCAGTCTACTTTCATTTAATTTGTGCTCAAGGGCCCTTCACGTAGAATGATTCTGCTGGGTGAAAGATTTTGCTACAGCTGAGAGGTCACAGTATAATACACTCTATTGATTGTAATGAACACTTGGTGTTTGCTGTATTCAGGATGCTTGAAGGAATCAATTTTAAGTCCTGAAATAAAAGTAAAATGTAGGATGATTGTATCTACAGCGTGCAATTCTATTCATGGAGGCTTACTATCAGGTTTTAGAGATCTGTCACCAGCTTGAGTAGGCAAACTCATCAGTAAATTTACCTTTTTGTAACAGGCTTTTTGTGGTGTTATCATTTCCTGATGTAAATGTAATCAGAGCTCTGCAGAGAGAATGGTTGTATGACCATTTGAGCTTTGTTAAATTCTGGAAAAAAGATTATTCAATGCACTGTGAGAAACGGGATTGTAGTTCCCAAAGAGGAAAAAGGTATTTGCTAAATCTAGTAAACACAACCTTTTCTAGCAGGGGATGAGTAAAAATAAATCACTTTGCAATGGGAAAAGAAATCAAATGGTCTTCAGGTGTCTTTTCGGAGAACAGGAGGATGAGGACAAGGCTATTCATTAATCTAATTTCTCCTTTTGTTTCCAGGACCAATTGGACAACTGTGGGTTCCTTCTGTGCACAGGTCAGAAGCTCTTAAATTATTTCCAGGTAGAAATCACTGCTTCTGATGTAAATTCTAATCTGTATGCATTTATGAAGGAAGAAAAAGAATAGACTCTCAGGGCAGGCTGCAGGTGGTCAAAAACATTCTTATTGATGAAGTGTTCCTTGTGTTGAATAATACATCTGGAGACAATATGATCAGGGATTTTTTGTAAGACCTGGCAGCACTTTGTGAAGAAGCAACAACCTTTCTGTTAGATCTAGACAATAGATGCTTACCTACATAAGATAATCATATTGCATCTTGACATGAATAATGTGACCATTTCATTAAAACAGGGGTTGTTTTCCCGTGTTTGAATTCAGTAGCCTTACAGAAAATACATCACTATATCCAGGAATTAGTATGCTGAAGAAGACACAATTTTGTGTATATTTATTTGTTAAAATTCAACAAAGTCCTAATTAAAAAGGAGAAAAAGAAGAGCAAAAACCCCTCAAAACCCAGACCCAACCAACTTTGGGCAAATCTATGATAGAAATTATGCAACATGTTTGAATTTACAGTCACTGTACACCTGCATACTATGGTGAAATTTGTCTCAGAGTATGTGCTATATCAAATTAAACTTCATATCAATCTACTCTACAAACTCATCTCTGAATGTGGCCAGCAGCAGATGTTTCAGAGGGAAGGTGGAGGCAACCACCTGCTTCAAATACAAGTAAGGCTAATGTGTTCTTTGCATTAGGTGCCATCCTGAGCAGTGATCAGATATAAGTTTAAGTCTGAAAGCAGAAAATGTATTATTATTTCACAAAATTTATGGCAACAGGTATTTTTTGCTGTTTTTATAAATGCAAGTTTGTGTATGGTTTTTGAGAAAAAAATAGGGTTTTTTTAAGCTGTTTCAGTATCATGTCTGGTGAGAAGATAAGCCTGTATGTCTAGAGAGAAAATTTGTGCAATTAGCCCCATGGATGCTGGAAGAGCAAGTGATGACTTTTGGAGTTCTTTTTATTGTGATCTCATAAGTAGGAGAAATGTTTGGATTTTTTTATTTAACATTTCACAATAGCTGTAACAGATAATGAAAGGCTTTCTAGACTTTCTGATCATTCTGTTAGAAGTCCTGCTTATTTTCATGCTCATCAGAATTAATACAAATTGAGTGAAACTATTAAGTTTCAAAGTGCATTTCCCACGATTGTGGTCAGGCTGAACTGAACTCATGCATCAAATACTAGGTGATAATTAGATCTGCTAGGTGAAGTTTAGGTATATATTTTCTCTGAAAGAGGGATTATTAATGAGTAGAAGAAGACAAAGGTACAGAAATGTGACTGTCTCTGCTTCAGCTTTAGTTGAAGAGGAGCAGGGCATTAAGTTTGCTGTTTGAGCTGCAAGATCTTGGTCCCAGACACCCTGGAGATCTTCCAAGGCCAGGTATCCACAGAAGAAGAGTCGTGCTGCTCCCTCTTTGTGATGAGGCAAATGAGTTTCATGAGGTGGAGAGCATCTTCTGGCTTGTTTGAACTTTGCTAGCTGGGGGACTGCTGTCAGCTTTTGCTCTTTCAGTGCTTTAGTGAGTCACTGGGTAAATACTCTTGCGTGAGTTAGTTCTGCTATTTCTGTCAGTTATAATTTTTTTCATAAGAGCTGTCTGAAGTTACGTCCCTAAGAACTACATAGCAACACGCAGGTCAAACTGTGGGCTTCAAACATCAGCCTAATTGAGTGATGTCAGCTCTAGGCCAAGACATCTATTCTTTTGTGTTTACGGAGCACAAAAAAGTAGGAAAAAGCATGATATAATTTGAGTAAGTAAAAATAACTGCCATACAAGGTGTACAGTATTTAAACTGAAAAAAAAAAAAGGCAGAGAATATTAGGCAGAGTGGCAGAACTGAGACTCATTCTTTTCCCTTCCTATCCCTGCAGACTGAATGCAAACTGGTAACTGCAAAAAACATGTAGCCCGTTGGATTTTCTCTTAGGACACCAAAAGCAGGCTGGCTGTGAGCATTGGCTGGGTTTCATGGTTGATGTGTGACCTTGCCAGTGACTGTGTGTGCTGGAAC
This sequence comes from Florisuga fusca, assembly GCA_038090715.1. Classification (NCBI taxonomy): domain Eukaryota; kingdom Metazoa; phylum Chordata; class Aves; order Apodiformes; family Trochilidae; genus Florisuga; species Florisuga fusca. Next base: position 37,460,573 of record JAAWXA010000002.1, on the reverse strand, counting down.
TGCTGAGGAATCAGAGTTCAGGTTCAAGAGGTGATGCTCTGTCTGGACTTGGGGCCTGATCTGAAGCTACTGGAAAGCCTTGTACTGGTTTTGTTGGCTTTAGAGCAGGTCCTAACAGCATGAGAAGTTTTATCTTGTTTCTTAATGGCTCTCAAAGGGAGATATGAGAGTATTAGCTAGGGAGCACCTGAAAGGGTTCCCTGTCAGCCAGGTGATTTGCACAATACAGCTCTGAGTTCATAAATTAGTATGTCTGCCAGTTTTCAAGGATTAAAGAAAAAAAGTCTCACTAGTACTGGTTTTGGCTTTTAATAATTTCCTAGACGTTCAAAAGGACAGGTGTGCAACAAATTTCCTCTGAAACTTCAAGTAAATATATTTAAATCCAGCTCTTTAAAAGATGGACAGTATCATTATGCTGAGGTTTTTTCCTCTTTAATGTTTGTACTGCTCTTTCTTAAGTTGCTTTTTGACTGTTGGATGTATTTGTACCAAGTTTATATAAAACTAAGGACAGAAAGGCTGTCTCTCCTTTCAAATGGATTTTCATGCTTCATCTTTAAGTGCATGTAAGCATTAAGGAAGTAAAAACTGTTTTTCAGTTGTTTTATTGGAAGATACAGTTTGGGTCAAATTTCACAATGGACCTGTGGTCAGCCTGGGATCACATCCTCTGTTACATCTACTCTGATTTTGTAAATTCACATCTGGTTTTCCCCTGTGCTAGCCTTCATTATTAGAACACACCTCCCTATAAATATTGGGAAAGTTGTTTCCTGTTTCCCTCTTAGATCTCTCCTTAATAAGGTCTACTTTAAGTGATATTCTCAAGAACTCTGGAAACATACTGACTATTGAGGTAATAAGATTGCTGCTGCACAGAAAAAGGAATGTCTGGGACTGCCGTTGTATGATTTGCCATGCACATTATTGTCTCTCAGACTGTAAGCAAGAAGGCATCTGGCAAGCAAAGATGGTTAAGGAAAATGGTGTTACTGATGTATAATGAGGGCACGATATGAGTTGCTTCGAAGTAAAACATTTTCCAGACAGGTAACAGATGTTGAGTTTTGACTTGTTTCAGATTTGTCACATCAAATTCTGCATTGTAATATTTTTCTATAAGTAGAGGAAGATGAGCTGTTATGACTTGGTGAAGACAAGGAGTTGTTTTTCTTTCCAATTCAGATTGTAATTTGCATAAAAAATCCAGTCAAGGTGCTATAGTCTTGAATGCCTACCTATGAAAGCAGAACCTTCCATCACAGAACAGAATAATCTTAATCAAATTCTTTTGGAACAGAAAACTGGTCTTTGAACATGCTGAAAGTCTATGCTGCCAAAGTCTCTGAAGGAAGAAACCTCCAACTTTTCACTAATGAAAACAGGGATGAGCACAGCTCATGGGCTAGTTGGTTGAAGATTTGATCTTCTGTTAGTGTGACCTGTGACCCAAGATCTTCACACAAACACTTACCAATGGAGACCTGCCCAGCAGCAGCTAGCCTGGTGGGTGTGGATCAATTCACAATAAAAAGTCAAAGCTTTTCAGGCCTGCAATATCTGATGAATTAGCCTAAGCCTAAAAGCGAGGGATCTTTCTTATCTCCTACAGCGGAGCTAAAATTCAGACAGTAAATACAGCCTCAAGCTTCCCCATCCCCCTACTGCAAAGTAAGGTTCTTTTTGCAGAGAAATGAGGGAAATCATTTACTGCTGGCTCGGGTACAGTGCTCTTGTTATCAGAGTAGAGTCATAGCTGCTGTTGCAGAGTGTAGCAGAAATGCGTGGAAATATTATTAACTTCCAAATTAAGTACAGTATTTGTAAGTTGCAATTGGGAGTAGAGGATTTTTAATTAGGAATCTTGACAAGGCTTAAATGAATTGTTTTTGTCCCAGGAAAACTTGTGGTCCTGATAAATTTCTGTTACTAAAAAGCAAGTTAATTTCCCCCGTTCAATTCTTCTTTCAGTGGCTGTTATACATCATAGAAATTAATTTATGGGGGGAAGCACTGAGTGGGAATTGATGATTATTTTAAGAATAGCTCAGCATAAAACTGCTCACATGAGTAAAGGGAGGCTGGGATTTAGTTCCCCATTCAGACTCCACAAATCCTATTATCAGATGTTTTATAAGCTGGAATCACTTTCCCCCCATCTTTGTGACATACAAGAAAGTAATGTAACCTGGGGATTTGCACTTCATTCGAATACCACTGGCTCACAGGAGCACTAATAACAGTTTTGTGCTCTGACGTTTCACATTAAAAAAAAAAAAAAAATTACCACTGGTTTTCCAGTTTTAAACAGGTTAGCTCTTAAGCCTATAGAGAGATGCTGTGTTCCACTTGCAGTAGGAAGCAAGTACCACCAGTAGCTCATGCCACATCTGTTTATCACCACCCTTTGTGGTATGTAAGCTATCATTCATTCACTGCTGCAGCAAAGTCTAACCCTCTCCTCTCCAAATTAAGCCAGTCAATCTACATTTATGATCTTAACTGTTTATGTTCAGGTGGTTATTGTGCAGAAAAGAGGTTAGGGAGTGTATAAACAAGTAGATACATGGTACCCTGCACACACATTGCACAATCTGCTTGTTTCTTTCCTTCTATCAGATTATGTTACCATGACCACATTGCTATCTTTTCCTAATAAAAGCTGGTGTTTTCCCACCTAGTTTTCCCTGCTGGTTTTCCCACTTTGGTAAAGCAACTCCAGGAAAAGTTTATCCAGGTGAAACTGCCAAAAGGCATCTTTCTTTTTTTTTTTTTTTTTTCACAAAACCCTTCTGGACTTCTATCTGTTACAGCCACCTGGTTGAGTCGGCAGAAGGAAATTTTCAGTGATCTTTGTTGGAGCAATCACAATGACAAAACACATGGCAGTATTTTCCAATGTGGTTGGCAGGCATTTGGAACTGACACTGCCACAGGAAGGACAGAGAGATCAAGAAGTCCTGCTAGTTTGCAATGGAATACCTGCCCGAAAATGATTCATGGCATTCACTCCAAAAGATGTTTAGAGAACTGACCATTTCTGTGAAGGATTATTTTTCAAATCATGTGTATGTTTCAGGCTGTTTCTATTGTCCTTAGGCAGACGTAATTCTAATGGCCAGCTCCAAAAGGCCAGAGCTAGCTGCCCCAATTACACAGACTTTGCAGACTCGCTTCTGCAGAAGTCTGTGGTTTTATGAATACCCTAATTCCCAGAGAAGTCAATGATTTCAAAGGCAGCATTTGGTTTCATGTTGTCATCTACTGTAATTATACAATTCAGCTAAATAAAACGGAGAAAATCACAGAGTAAGTTTGAAAAATCACACCTTAAATGAGTAAAAAAGATGAAACAAACATATTTATACATGCATGTATATAAAATATATATATATAAAATAAAATATATATGTCAAAAGATGACATTTGTAGTTGTGCCACTAAGGCTAATTCCATTTTTCCTAGACTGTTAGATTGCATTCATCCCTGTGGCATGTGAAAGCCTCCCACTTGAGCATTAGGTCATATATCTCACACATTTGTTACACACTATTCTCATATCCTCCATCTAGGAGGAAGAACTTGTCCAATAGGTCTTTTATTTTGGTACACCCGAGAGATTTCATGTATTTGTTTGCTCACTCAGTCTGTGTGCTTCTACATAAATATGGGAGATAGGAAAGATCGAAGTACTTTGCCTCACGCTTGAAAAGGAAGGTGCAAAGGTTTGCCAAAGGCTCCTTAATCCATCGCTGATGCTGAGGTGTCTGACTTACCCTCTTGTTGCTTTGTCATATAAAGCCTTACACAGGGCATTTGGAGTGCAGGAGTATGCCCTGAAAGGCAACCAACTGAAAGGGGACAGCTGAGGGGTAAGTGCTAATGCAGCTGAGGGCTGTGGGATCTGAAAATTGAAGGGAAGTAATTGCTGCTGATGTGAATTTCCCAGCATATGTGCAAGAACATGGGGATAGAGCCAAACAGGTTCAGAAAGGGTCTTCACTAACACCTGCCTAAAATGCAGCCTCTGTCAGGCACAGAGGATCTGTCTTTGTTTAGATCATTCATTCACATGATTTAATGTAGTATGTACTGCCAGGTCTCCTCCATAACCCCACTGAGCTTGGGACTCATCCTCTCTCTCTGTCTGTTTCTCTGTGGTATTCTCTGGCTCTTCCATAGCATAATTATTCTGACTTTCATCTCTAACTCATCAGAGTTCTGGTGTACTCAGTGTCTCACTGTTTTCTGTAATGTCCAACCCAGACCAAGGGTTGATGACTTGCACAATTATTAGAAGAATTCTTTCTCTTCTGTGCTGTTAAAAAAAGTTGCACCTCTTTTTGACACTACCCAAGGTGTATTCTAGGCACATCTGCCCTACCTTTATTTACTCATAGTTCATAGCTCTTTGTGCTACACTGACAGTTTTTAAAGAAGAATGACTTTCTTCTATCAGATGTGAGAGAAATCTGGGATCTCTGCTCGGAGCTAAGTGGTTATACAGTTTGTGATTGCTGGGGTGCTGAGCAGGATAATCAGCTTTTAGGAGTGCGTGACCACCAGTGGAGTGCACTGAGTTGCATGCTAACTTTTAATATCAGTGAGTTAGCAGCTGGTCAGCTTGACTCTGGTGCACTACAGGGCAGGTAGGTAATCTGACAGACTGACCCTGGTGTGACACAGCAAAGGGCACAGTGGGAGGGCTGCCAAAGTCTAAAAAAGGACATCTGACTTACAGTTACAACCATATGAACTTTTTCTTCCCCTACTTTAACTCATCATAAAATCAATGCAATGTCCTTTTGGATGAGTTTGAGTTGGCAGGAGCTTGCTACTTGGGAGAACTCTGTCATGAGGCTGCAGGGATTTCAATCTGAAAGAAAAATACCAGAACATCCCATATAATCACTCTTTCCTCTCCCATCTGATGTAGACTAGACCTTAGCCACACCAATATATGCTACACAGAACAACTGGGTGAACATCTGAGTTGTGTTGATTTGATCTGGTTCCCTCATTTTACAAGCCAACTAGCTTGAGCTCGAAGCCTTTGCCATATATTCAGTAAATGGGAGATTTGGATTGCATGCAGTTAAGGGAGATTTTGGAGCCACAATTTGATTTCATTCTGGTGTAAAGACTAATCCTTTCTTGCTCTGTATGCAGCCTGAAGGGACTTGTACAGAAGTCAGTCTCTTACTACTGTGATCCCTATTATGGTAGAAGGAACTCTGGCTGGTGGGGAGTGAGGATCCCCGGCCACCTTGCATTACACAAGTTCTGGATCAGGCTTTTAAAAAGAACAAAAGTTCAAGGTTTTATCAGTAGCAATTTTCCTGGCATGTTTTGTCAGCTGTGAGTTATTTCTATTGCTGCTCTGAGCTGGTAGGAACTGATCTATGAAAGAAGTATAGCTACATTTAAGTAGTACTAGACCCAAACATGTAGATAGTGATGGTAATAAGATGAGCTTGGTGCTGCACTGACCTGGTAAATGCAGATTTAGTTCACATCTAATTCACAGCTTCCCAGGACCTCACTCTTATTCCTGTCTGTCCTTAGTAAATCAGCATCTTATATGTACATACACAATAGGTAGATGCTATCTTCCTGTGTCAGAAGTGAGATGCTTGTCTTCCCCATAAAGTGTTATGATGTGATATATTTCCCCTTAGTGTAACATTTTATGATCTTAAAAGATCAGCAAATTCTACTATGGTCACTATGAGATATCCTAATGATATAATTTAATGCAATTTAATCAACATCACATGGCTTTTTGAATATAATAATTTATTTTCAAGCAGTCTATAATTAAAATCTATTAGAGAACACATTTAGACTTGTAATTAGTACTTACTTCACTTCCACACTCCACAGAAGATTTAAAACATCTAGGTACCTTCTTTCAACTCCATTATGCTTGTGCTACTTGCTTGAGAGAAAATGCCCTTTTCCTAAACACATTTTTCTTTTATCAACACTTATGATTGACTGAGAATCAACAGAACAGAACTGGCTGCCAAAGCCTCACGTCCTGTTGTGAGCCACAGCTCTGACAGTTTGTGCTTTGAAAGTGTATCAGCTCTCTTTCAGAATCAGCAGTAAGTCTCACTAGCATCCTCAATGTAGTAACACAGGGCCACCTACTTTCTTTTACCTCTTCTGAACGTGTTAGAATACAAACTGAATTACACCTCCTGAGTGATGCAGTGGCCAGAGGATACATGTTCAAATAGAGTCCCAGGCACTCAGCAGCCACAGCTGGTACTGCAGCCTCTCCCTTGCCATGGGGCGGAGGGAACATTGTCTGCTGGCAACAGCAGCCTAAAGGATGTCGTTAGGGCATCCTCCCAAATGTGTCTTAGTACAAGCTTGATTGCTACCTGAAAAAAGTCTTCTGGAGTTTGGGATCAGAATCTTCCTTCCTAGTGACTGAGATGGGCTTTCTGTCTGCTCCTGAAAGTATGGGTAATCTGTGTTCCTACAAAAATACTATATTTGAATAGTTAATAGAAGAGAGCTCAAAACAGATTGTTAGGTCTTTTTTTTTTTCTTGAAACCTGAATAGGTAGAGAGAAAAAAAAGAAAAGGGGGAAGGTGTTCTACTCTAATGACTTGAAACATATATGGGCATGAATCTCAGGAGATTACTAATGTGACTGTCACGCCTCTTACACAAAAAACATCATTTGCATTTTCCATTTAAGAATTTGATAGTCTTTATAAACTTACTTGGATTCTGTAAAGAGAGCTGACAGTTCCTAAAGAGCAAAAAAGCAACATTATTATTGTGTCACTTCTAGAAATGCTAATGGCAGGATATGAAGGACAGCATAATTACAGTGTTGCTCTAGTGATTCTTTGGTTAAGGTTTTCTCAGTACTTTAATTATAAATTACTTGTTTCACCAGTTTAACTTTCTAAATTCTCAAACACCCTTTGGGTTTGATCCATACTTTGTGGTGCTTGTTGGTGTAAAAAAAGCCTCCTCTAGGCAAAGTCAAAGTCCTGTGGAATCAGGAGCACCCAACTCTGTAGACAGAATAGCAGGACGAAAGAAAGACCTGGCTTTTTTCTGCATGGCAACTAAACTGCTGTTGTTAAGAAGTATGTGCCCTGAGGTAAACAGGCGTGATAAAACCCTCAGAAATATGAAAGCGAGTAGGGCATATATCAAAGAAATTTGACAGGCCAAGCTGAAAAGCTGCAGAATATGTAAATGAATCAGATGAGGTCAGATGGGGTAAGAAAAAGAGAATTCTGCAACTCTCTAGCCAGCGTCTCAGAGATCTGCTCCCTCAGCATATCTAGCTTAAGGAAGGAAACTTAACACAAGGAATGAAAAAAACCTTCAGAAGACCATCTTCTTAGATGCTTGTCCAGTCAGAATATTCTACATAATGATTTTTCTGTCACTGAATCCATTCTCAAAGCTTTGGTCAGGGAAATTTACTCCTCAGGTAATGAACACTTAAACTCCAATGGGATTTATATTTAATGCTTTTAAACTCATGCCCAGGTGAATTTATGAACGAGAGCTAACTTATCATGTGACCAAAGACTTGCCTGAAGCAAGGCCAAGAGAAGGGACAGATAGTTCTGTTAAACTCTCTAAGAAAGAAATCTAAGAGCAGATCACATAATTTGAACAGCATTGCAGACTTGTAAAATTGTAAAGGATAAATCCAATGATTAGCAAGACTCCTTTGCTTGGAGACCAGCAGTTTGAGAAGCCTGATCTGTAAAGCTTCAAAGACCTCATTAGGAGATTGTAATCTTCTGTTTCTTTGCTGTACACGGACAGTTTGCCTCAAAAGCTGCTGCTGCTTGTCCTTGGTGAGGAAGAACATGAAGGACAGAATTTTTAACTTTTGTGATAAAACTGTGTTGTTATTAATTTCAAAAGTGATACCATGAAAGCAGGGAAGCAGGTCTGAGGGGAAGGGAGCAATCTTTAAGGTCCCTTCCAACCCAAACCATTCTATGAAACACAAGGTCTGGAATAGTTAGCAACATTTTGTGAATAAGAGCAGATAGTACTTTGATTTCCTCTTCTTATTATCCTTCCCTCCTGCCTTGCTTAACGATCTTTCTACCTCAGGCAAAGGCTTTTGTAAAGTGGAAGCTCTCTGAACAGTTCCAGATAATTTCTCCTTAAAAGCCATCCTCCTTGCTTCTTGACAAGGGAGGTAAAGCTGGGTTCATTCTGATGAAGCACGAAATTCAAGAAAAGGTTGAATCTGCATCAGCTATGGTAACAATAATTTTTGTGAGCCTTTTTTTTTTTTTTTTAATCCCCTTTATTCTCCTTCTGGAAGATGCAGTGCTCTGCTGTGGAAACAGGAGTGCATTTGTGTGCCTGTGTGTGGGGAAGTAGCCAGCATTCAAAAGATCTTAACAAAGATTTATGAGGCAAATTATGTTGTTTGTTAAATACCCAGATGGAAAATTAGAAACTCTAGACATGGTGAGTGGGGAAGGTATGAGAAAAAGCTATGATTCAGACAAACAGAAAGCCTCATGATTTAATTTAAAATGAAATAGTGTTCCCTTTCATGAATAGTAAAAGGTTGTTTTGTGTTGTGTGTGTCCCCTTGATGACGCCCTTTCTTCCTGAAGCTGCACCCTGTCATCCATTTGCTACTGGTGCAGGAGGTATGTAGGTGGCTTAGGGAGGGACAATACCTAGTGAATCTATTATGATATTGATTATAAAAATATTTCAGCACAAATTATTGCAACACAGTTGATTTCAGACGAGAAATTAATTGGTCTGTGAAGAAAGATTGTGGATCTAGGATTTGTAAATAGAAAGTTTCACATGAACCCACAGGACAGTGTGCAAAAGTGTAAGATCCCTCCCTTCTCTCCTTTCCTACCCAAATCTTTAGGTCCAGAACAATCCCAGTTCCCCCAGCTGCCGGGGCAGAGAACTGATCCTCCAGCGCTGTGCCAGAGAGGGGCAGGAAACAGGGTTTCCTTGACCTTATAGTGGCCATCCAGTACCTGAAGGGGCTACAGGAAAGCTGGGTAAGGGGGTTTTTACAAGGGCATGAAATGATAGTACGGAGCGTAATGGTTTCTAAGTGAAAGAGGGTGTATTTAGGTTACATATTAGGAAAAAAATCCTTTAGTGGGAGGGTGGTGCCATGCTGGTCAAAGTTTACCAGGAAAGTTGTAGATGGCCCTTCCCTGGAGGTGTTCAAGGGCAGGTAGGATGTGGCTTTGAGAAACCTGGTGTAGTGAGAGGTGTCTCTGCCCATGCAGGGAGGGTTGAAACTAGTGGATCTTTAGGGTCCTTTCCAACTCAACTCATGGTACGATTCTATGACTCACTATTGTGTTACAAAAGATAGAGGTGGACTATTAACTAATAATACTGTTTTTGTTGGAATTCCAGCTGCTTAGGGGAATCATGCTGCATGAATTGTTTAGTTTTGAGCCTTTCCATTCCACTGGTGAAATGGCAAGAAAAGCAGCAGGTAAACATCCATATTTGATAGTCTAGACCAGCATTGAAATGTGAGTAAACTGCATTTATCATTGACGTGTCTGCCCCTGCTCTGGTCCCCAATAATGTTGTTAGGACTGGGCGTACTACATCTCAAGTAGACAGAAAATAAGAAGCAAATAAGTAGGTGCTGCTGCAGGTGGGAAGTGTTAGTGGTCCAGACAGTTAGAGTCAGAGGCTTTTTTGGGCTTTGTTTCTCTGTGACTTGAATACAGGGTGCTTAACACATATGGAGTTACCCACAAGTTACAGTATGTGGGCAGTAAATGAGAGCCTGCTGCTGTATTTTATTACTTCTGAGTTCTATGTGTTTTCTCCATGGTATCTACTTTTACCTAATCTTAGCTATTATATCACACTGCCATCAGTTATCAAGACCTTTTTAGAAGGCAGAAAGGCAATTTGGTATAATGCAGGTGACTCTTATAAAGGTGTTTACTTTTTCTCCATGTATTCCTCTGGGAAATGTCCAGCATGAGTAGAAAAATTTAAAGTATTTTTCATTTCGTGTATCATGCCTGTAGCCCAGTTGCTTCATTCTGCTGTTCTTCAAAATGAGAGATCGGAAAGTCTTTAACAAAATAATTTAATTAGAATTTTAAAGAAAACAATGTGATGTTTTTTAAGGCTTGGCTATACAGCATTAGGTACCCAAATCTACCCCTATATACCCTGATAAACTTTCTTAATCTTCAAAACTACCAGTGGTATGAGGACACTAAGGGAGCAGATTCTCTGATACTGACTGAGAGCAAAAGAAGCTGAGAATTTTTCTCCTTGTGTGATGTGGGTGAAAGTGTTAAAATACAATCTGCACTAAAGGACAAGAGTAGAGATAAATGCAGTATTTGAGAGAGAAGGAAAGGCATTATAAAAAAAGACCTGAACCACCAAGTGATGTGTTTGTTCAGTGGAGCTTTTAAAAAGTGCACTAATGGCCCATTTTATCTATCACCCCAAGTCAATGAAAAACGCCCATTGGCTTAAATAGACATTGGATCAAGTGCTGAGCTTTTAGGAATAACTGCTGAAGGTCCTACTATTTCTCTTCAGGCAGAATGCTGCTTCCTCCATTATATTCCCTAACTTCAAGCAAACAAATAAGCAATTCCCTTTTGCTGCCTAGGCAAACTGAAGCCATAGTGCTCCTGCTACTAGTCCCAGTTCAGCTGGCAGATGTTGAAGAAGCTTCTTAGACCAAAGCAGTAGTCTAGAGTGAGCAAGCACTGCTGGATGGGAAAACCACGTTTAAAATGTGTCTTACATACAGTCTTTGCTGGCTCGCTGGAGCACAGCTGGTGGGTTTGGGAACTTTTTGACTTTTGAAGGTTTGTTTTCACTTCTCACCCTCAGGCCATTGTGCTATTTCGCTCAGTAAATGCCATAATCCACACTTGGCAATGAGTCTTATTTTAAGTACACTTGCAAGAAATGTGACCACTATTCAGTCCAGTTGAGTCCAGTGCACTACACCTTCACATAGGTTTTTTTCTAAAGGGACCCTCCACTTGTTTCTGTACCTTTGTGGTAGGGCTGCTAGTTTTCTTTGTTACTATTGCCCATTTTCCTCTGCAAAAAGCTACACATTATTGAAACCCTCAGGAATATGCTTTATCATCAGAAGTCAATAAAAAAAATCTGTGAAAGCCAACAAAGATTAAATTAGATGGTGTCTAGGAACCTAACAGGATTCCTTCCATCCTTCTTTGTTATTATCAATAATAACATTAATAATAGAAGAATCCTAATCTAAGTTATTGCCACCCTCTTGTCTCAGCTAAATGTATGGATCAAATTAAAACATAAGCTGCTTCTGGATGACGTGAATTAAGGCACAGGATTCGTCTCACAGATTAGCATCCACTTTAGTGAGTAAAGGTACCACTTTACCTCATGTAGACAATGAAAAACTCACACTGAAGAGTATGTGACTCAGCAAAGTACAGCTATCTTACCAAAGGAAAAAAGAGTTGTCTAGAGTTGGGAGTATTAGGAGATTTGTGTGTTATCTGTGATAATCTCTAAGCAAAGTGTAAATACTCACACTATACCACCTTTTGGGAGCCTGAGTATTTTATAATTTTTTTGTGTTCATATCAGCTCAGGACCAGATAAGAACAGAAGCTGAACTACTTATCTGCCTGCCCTGTTTTGAACTTACATATTTTTTTTTTTTAAACTTGACTCTGCTATAATAAACAACTCAGAGAAGCAAACTAACAAGGGAAGGAATAACAGTGTCCTAGCTTCAAGAAATAATTTGGGTTGTAAGGGATCCCTGGAGCTCACCTGGTCCAACATCAGAGATATCTAGTTCAGAGCTATATTTTCTATCTCTTGGCAGAAAATAGAGTCCCATGGGTCACTATAAATGTCTTTTTTTTGGACTCTCTACATACCTACATTTAAAACCCAGAAGGGAAAAAAAAAGGTTTATGATTGAGAGAAAATTGTTTAGAGACCTCATGCAAAGATATAAGAGATTCTTCTCTGTGTGCAAAATAGTGGGGAAAGTGTTCCTTATGCTTGCTGGGACAAAAAAACCCCAAAACAGCTGAGAATATCTTTTTGGTTCTTATTTTCAAGAGGGAAGGTTTGGTGCACAACAGGTTATTTATGCTTAAAGATTGGTACTTAAACAAATAAGCTGATAATAGAGCCCTATCTTGGACATGAATTCCTGCAAATAAGCAAAGAATTAAAAAGCATATAAGACAATTATCTAAATACAGAAAACCCCTGTGAAGCTCTCTACAGAGGTATCTAGTAAAAGAAAGTAGCAGAGTTGTGTTCAGGGGTGAACCTTGTAGCAAAGAGACGAAACTATCTTTTTTAACCAATTTGAACCCAAGGATCACAAGGTTTTTTGTTCCTAAAGAAAAGATTAATAAAGCTGGGCCATCTCTTGAAAGCTGGTGTGGAATGGAACGGTCATTTGATGGCAATATTACAGAGTATCATGAAATGAGGTGGTTAAAATCATTGTGATCAGAAAACAATGTCATATTAGGATAGGCAGGATATTATTATGTGCTATGAAATTTGGCTATCATGTCTGGTTTACTTTATCCACCCTTTGTTTTTTTACTTTCCAAGCCACCTTTAGTGTTCTACCTGTACCACTCTGTTCCTGAGTTGGGCAGAAGTAGGTTTCTTGCACAGCTTTCTGAAGCAAAAAGATGGCACTTAAAAAGCTTATGGATTAAAATATTTTTTGCTGATTTTACCACCAAATGCTGCATAACAAGGCTCTCATACTTGGCTCCCCTGAGCCCTCAAATCTTGGTTGAAACTGACACGGGTGGCCTGGAGAGGCATGCAGCTACGTGAGGACTTGAAATGACATGAAGTTGTCCCGTCTGTTGGTGACTCAAAAGAGAGCAGCTTGCTCTTCCAGATGTTACATACTGTCACAAGAGGCTGAAATCACTTTCTGTGAGTCTTTCTTCTCCAGTCCCTCCTCTCTTTCAGTCAGAGATGTGCTGAGTTCTTAGGAACAAATATCATGTCTGAACCCATTTTAGAAGCTCTTGCTTTGGTATTCCTCTTCATGCTCTGTTGAGTGAAATTAAAGAGAAACACTATTGTTACTTTACAAATGAAGAAAAAAATGCATTCATATCTAAAGATAAAGAAAGCTAGATTAACAGAATAATTATGTACAGGTTTGTTAGAAATAGAAAAATTATTAACTTGTTTATATGCAATTGTTGCAAAGGAGACTGCATCTACCTTCCCCGTTTTATATATTATTAGAGGGATTTAAAAAATATTAAGGGTGGAAGTCCAGTGGCAGCTTCGGAGGGGGTCTTTGCCACCATCTATTGGTGAACTAGAGGAAAAGGCATAGTGAGCTGACCTTCCTGATGTTCCCTACTGTACCAGTGCAAGTTTTCGCTCCATTTTGAAGTTTTGAGGTAACAAAAGAGTTTTAAGTTCTTGCTCTGGGACAAAGAGTAGCAGGACTGTAGATATGCCCTCTAAATAAAGAGCTTACACAGCCAAACCTTTACAGCTGGCCCCTGGTTCCAAATCGCTCAATGGAGAAGGGAGTTCTTGAGTTGCAGAAAAGAATGTCTTTCTAATGTCAAGTCTCTTAATTTGTTTCTTTCTGCTTTCTGGCGATGGAATTGGACCGACTTTCTTTCCTCGCTTCAAGAAGTGTCACACTCACACTTGAATAAAGCTGACAAAACTTGAAAGAGAGCTGTAATTGCTAGGATTCCTTCACAGGATGCGAGGAGGTACATCTGTGAAAGGATGTTCCTTACAAGTTAAATGTTTTCAGTCTCAACCTATGCCCCTAAAAAGCTGGGCAAGAAGAGAAGTGAAGGGAGCCAATGCCAGCAACCGAGCCAAAAAAGCATATCTTTAAAGATGTTTTTAGATATAAAATGCGTCTATTTTATTGGATTCATCAGCACTCCTTACATATGCAAATTCCTAATGAGTAAAGCTTTTGTAATGCAGGATCCAAAATGAATTCAGGTAGAGTCAATGACAGCAATGAATGAGCACAGAGACAGTTTAAAGAGAGTGCTTAGTTTTCAAATCAACAAATTGCTCTGGTTCTACTTAATCCATCAAAAAAGGAAAAGAGAACAATCTGGCATCCAGGCAGGAAGATATAATAGTAAAGGACATAATGTTCCAGCTATTTTAGTACCCATTTACACTATGAAACTAGTGGCATTATAGAACAGTTGTTGAACACATTTGGGGAACAGCTGTGTTATTGCTAAAGTGTAAAGACTGAAGTGTGTATAGACCTGTAGGGGTGCTTGAGAAGAATATTCTGGGGGAGGGGACAGCGTCTGTTCATCATAAAACCATGTTCTTACTCAGTGTCACTATAAGGAGGACTAACAGAGTCAAATGACTTTATGAGCACTCTTTATTTCCATGAAAATGGCAACAATTACATACGATAACTTTGATAGCTGTATCAATCTTTCTTAAGTAAGACTAAATAACATGGATCAAAAATGTGCCTAGACTGTTCATTCACAGATATTCTGGTCATTGTTTAGATATCTCTGTTCTTTGAATAAGACATGTAATTTCCCTCCCTCCCTTTAGCTCAGTGGGGCTGCCACTTCACTTACACTTTAGACTGGACCTCCCATGGGGAAATAAATTGGGAACAAAGAAATGCAGCTCATCATAAAAAGATATGTGAGAGACTTTCAAAGTTATTGTGAGGAAATTTTTGTTCTCCTAGAAAATATTTGTTCATAGTTTCACTCACTTACCAAAGCCTCCCTGCTAAACCTGACCTGCATGCTTTGTTCAAAATCTGCATGTATTGATTATTTTTGGATGAATAACAGAAGCAGATGGATGAATTACTTTGCAGCAATTTTACTCTGTGTCTCATTGGCTTACTTATGTGTTTGCAACCACATACCATGTGTAGATGTTGGAGAAGTATGTGCTGCAGACAGAGAACAGTGAGTGGTCTGTGATGATGAAGGGATGGCAGGTCAGCTCTGTTGTAGTGCCAGGGCTCTCAGAACTTATTTTCAGAAACACAGAGTTAAATAATCTCTCCTTTTCCTCCCATCAAATATGAGAGAGATGACTGCCATCTCTCTGTTGTTATTACATCTGAAAATTAATTTCTTTCCCTTAATGGATTATTGGCAATATCTGAAAATAGCTGTTAAAGTAATGTCTCTGACTGCATGCTGCTGAAGCATGGGAAGTGTAGCACTGACCTGGAAGTTACTTGGTAGCTGCTGCTTGTAATTGGAGTTTCTTTTGTGCATGTGGGTAGCACAGTTGCTTGCACTAATTGTGCGTAGGCGTATTGCACATTTTCTACTCTGCTATGTGAATAAATGTCCAATTTACATAAACAATGGTGTCATTTGCGTATGCAAATGGGGATTCAATCTCCACACAGGAGATGAACTTCAATTTAGGAAGATCAGAGCAGCCGTTCCATCTCTGCTCAGTCTGTATTGAGAGCTGAAATGCCACTACAACCTAATATTGAATCATATTTCTTGCACTTAGAACTATACAGTCTGGGACAATTTATAGCTGCCTTTTGTGATTTGTAGTGATTTGAATGTCTTTACATTTGATTATGGCTTTACATTCTATATGTTCTTTCTGTTCTGTAAATTCAAAACACAAATACGGTTCTTGGTCCTGAATACCAAGAGATGAAAGAGAAACAAAATAAGAGAAAGAAACTACACATCAGAGTATGTGGGAAGAGGGACAAGCAGTATGTATACTAAGAAGCGTGATAGATGAAAAAATGTGGGTTTTTTTGTTTGGTTTTGGGTTTTTTTTGAAGAACACGGGGTTGTAGCTCTGACACAGGCAAGGAATCTTGGTAGTGTTATGATGACATTATTCCTGCAAATTTGTCATTCTTCACCCTCTTTGTAGTATCATACCTTTCCTCACTTTGAATATTGTGGTGAAGACAGCATTTAGTGCCTTAACTGTGGTGGGCAGTGAAGAGGGTAGAATTGTTTATGCTGGAGAATATCAGGCATTTGTTTTCTGCTTCTCACAGATCTTGTTTGCTCTCCTTCTGGGGAGGGTGAAGAGATTAGAATTCTCTGCTCACAGTGAAACTCTGGATGTACTATGCTGAAAATTACCTAGTTTAAGTAAATATATTTGGTTTAGTAAAAGAAATCACAATAAAGCATGGGATCGTTGTCTTTTTTTCCAACAGCCCCTATTGCAGATGTTCCTGTGGGAAAAACAAAATCTGCCTAGGTTAAATTTGACCTAATGTCATTTATGTTATAATTGCAAGAATTTCAGGAGTATTATTGTCATCACAGAAATACTCTGTTCTAGCTTTCTTACACTTAGCTAAGTCATTGTAATGGACAAACTCTGTGATGCCTGATGGTTTTGCACTGTTGAGAAAACTTCAAAATAAAGCTCTGTGGAGATTTTATTTTATTTTTTAATTATTTTGGAAAAATTACGGGTTTTGGCAAAACACTTGAAACTGGAGTATTTAATTCAAAAGAGTAGGGTTTTTGATTTTAAAATATTTCTGATTTGGCTTCTCTCTTTTCCTTCCTTCCTTCTTAATGGGACCATGACAGCGTCATCCCATGTGAGAGAAGGTCTTTAATGATGGAAGAGAAAATCCATCTAGGGACCACAACATGCAGGGGATAACGGCAGTATTCAGCAACCAGTGAATGACTTCCCTGAGGTATTGCAACGAAAGAGTCAGATAAAATAGTTACTTTTTCATATGTAAATGAAAAATAGAGACTTTTCCAGCTTTGTGATTTTTTTTTTTTTGTGTATGAAGTATTTTCTTAGATCTGAAGTTCTTTAGTAAAAATGCTGTGTAGCTGCCGAAAAATAGATTAGCATCACAAAAACAACATCTAGGAATTGGAAGAGATTTGGAATAAAAATTGAGAAAACCTTATTAAAACTTTATTTTTAATTTTCTTAATTTTTATTTGGGTCTTTTAGTAGCAATAACGTGTAAAATTCCTTTTTCTTGCAAGATCCTCATGACTTTTCCTGGTGTTTCTACAGTCTTTGAAGTTTTCCTAGGAACTCCAAAGCAGTATTCATCTTTCAATTCTTGGGATGTCCTCTCATTGTCCACAGATAATCTAAGGACTTCAGCTCAACCTGCTATCACCACTTCAAAAAATTATATTTATTTCTGCAGGAACATGTAATTATTGAGGCAATGTTAAGACTTTAGGAAACTAAATAATTTTCTAAAGTGGAAATGCTTTTCTGACCAACAAGGGAAGGATTAGAAAGCAAACTGGGGTTTTCATTTCATATAAAAAAGTTAGATTAATCAAACATTTTTAATTCAGAGAGTTTTCTTCTTGTTACATGCTGCCTTGTATAATTGAGGCTCCCCCATACTGTAGCTCCTGGCAGTTCTAGTCTTAACATTTCTAATAATGCTTTCAATGCTTTCTCAAAATTCCTGTAAGAGAGGATTTATGTGACAAGTTAATCAAAACAGACTATACAGCAGAGTGTTTTCATTCCAGATAAATATCCATGTTCCATTACTGAAGTTGATAAAATATGTGATGGACAGCAGTGACCTGCTGCCTACTGTTCCTATGCTACTGGATTATTATTTTTTTAATTTTTTTTTTTTTTTAAATTCAGAAATGCATGAACAGGTTATATATTCAGATTTCTTCCCAATCTTGCAGCTGATTGCCTAAAAGCTCCTATCTGTGGCTTACACTGGTTGAGCACAGAAGCACTTTGTAAAAAATAGATGCTGCAGTGATTTAACATAAATTAATTTCTCATGCAGACTGTTTCTGTGGGGCTGCTGGCTCTAAGTTCCCATGAAAAGCACATTCCTGGTAGAACTCTTGTAACCTAAAGAAACCAAGGCTGTAGCTCATGAGAAACAGCATATGAATAACAAAAGCTTATTTTAAGGTAAGGCTCACTTGGAGAATGGTGGCTCTCTCTTCAAGTCAGGCAGCTGCAGAGTGTGAGATACACACTCAAATTACTTTCATAAGCAGCAGCTGTTGCCCCTCTTTCTTCTTGCTAGCCTCGATGATTTATCTGCATTACTTTAAAGTATTCACTATGAATTGGGATACTGAGAACCAAAGGCATTTATCACTACTGAAGTGCAACTAGAGTTTTCATCAGTTGTCTTGATTAATGAAGAAGGACCAGCTTATAGTGTAACCAGTAAAGCTATGTAACCAAATGGCTTTCAGAAACACTACTTAGGTTATGGCAGTATTTGCCTGGTTTATTCTAGAACCTCTCCTGAAATTATGGAAACGGGGAAAAGAAAAATAACTGAAAATTTCCCACATAGGATGCCTCAGGCTTTGCCTGTAGTCCCAGGGTACAGCTCACACATCTGCTCTGTGCAAGAGAAATGCTGGTTTATGTTTGCCACAGGGAACTATTTTCCAAGGCTTGGCAACAGTTATACCAACTGCAAATAAAGATCATTAGCAGTGTAGCAAGAAGTCAACATCATTGGGTCTTCTAAAAATCTTTGCAGGTCCACAAGGATCATTGCCAGACTGAAATTTTTACTACAGTCTGAGTTTAGTAGTTTTTCCCCAAGCCACCTTGTGGTCAGCTTCAGACAGACTTAACTGGTCAAATAAGGGTAAACAAGAGTGAAGGTCATGCAGTTGCCTGACAATATGGAAGGAAATGTTACAAATGCACACACAAAAAATCCAGTTAGTCTTAATAATTAGGTAGCCACACTTACCCTTTTTCAACCAGAGCCTCCCTCTGTCTTCATTCTGGGTTGCCCCTCCTGCTGTGTCATTTTCTGCTGATTTTCACTGCTTCAGCATCAAATTTTGCACTGAGTAGGAGACAGGACTCTGTTTCCTCTGTAGGAACTTAATCTCTGTTTTTCGTTTTTGAAAGTTTTAATGCCTTCAGTCAACCATGGTTCTGGTCTTTGAGAATTGAGGTTTGAAAGAAAAATGTGGTCATCTGGTAGGTTTTTCTGGAGGCAGCCATGGAGGGCAAGCCTGCTGGCTACCTACTCTTGTTCAAGGTGGGCTGAAGAATTTATATTTTAGTACCCTGCTGGAGCTATCAATGTCACATATTTTATCTTATGGAAGAGATGAATTACACGTACAATCTCTAAGTTTGTGGTCTTTAGTATATTATCAGCTTTCAGAGGAGATTACACATGACACATCAAGGATGACAGTTACTGCAGAAAGGTAACTAGTGCAATACACGTGGCTCACACTGGCCATTAGTGCTTGTGTCTTCTGTGTTACCCAGTCCATCTTCCACTCATTACTTAAAGCCTCTGATTACATTTCCTCAGGGCTGCTTTTGGAGAACAGCAACTTCATCTAGGCAGCACTTTTTTCAGAGAGCTATCAGTAGAGGTGCTCAATGGAATTAGTACACTGGTTTTCTCTTTGTTGGGTTATTCTCTGCCATGAACAGTGTTACCTGTTTAGGAGACCTATTGGTCTTTGCCCTCAACCCTGTACTGTAAGTGCATTGAAATAATTTTCACTACCAGCATGGCCATTTATTTAATGATTTTTGGATTTATTTGGACTACTCTCAGTGTCCCCTCTGGACTTCTAGCTCTATCAATTCTATCTATCTATCTATCTATCTATCTATCTATCTATCTATCTATCTCAGACAATGGTTCTTTAGGTCTTGTTTGTAGGGACTTTCCCTGTGCTACAGGAAATTACAAGACCTTTTAGCAGCAGTGTTGCTTTCAATCTTCCTTCATTCTTCTGCTCACTCTTTGCACTACCTTTTTAAGAGTTAAATTAATCAGGGAATTTATTTTGTGCTAGCTTTGTATAGAAAGCCCGCAGTAATGGACTAACCAGGCAATTAAAGTGTTGACATGCATCTTTATAGTATTATATCTAACAAAACATTTGAAATGTGGGAAGTATAAGTGGTTTTATCCTCTTGAGAAAAGCAGTATTCACTCAAGTATATGCTGATTTTAGAGTCTTATGAACTAGAAATTTAAATATTGCTTGAAGTGACATTCCACTGAATTTATTGACCTGCTGTTAGGAGTTTGACAAGCGAGAGATTACCTCTAATTAACTCAGAAATAAAAAGCTATTCCTAACATTTTAAATCATGAAACTGTATGCAACCTTCTTAAAACACACTGGAAGGATTTTATTGTGTCCTGCAAGCTGAGAAGGTGTGTATGTGTTTTTGAGATTAGACT
Source organism: Florisuga fusca (assembly GCA_038090715.1). Lineage (NCBI taxonomy): Eukaryota > Metazoa > Chordata > Aves > Apodiformes > Trochilidae > Florisuga > Florisuga fusca. The sequence continues at coordinate 37,440,351 of JAAWXA010000002.1, read as the reverse complement.
TTTGGATAATAAATACTACAAGGCAGAGATTTTATATTTAAGGTATGTGAAAGCTGTTTCAAAACAACCTAGAATATTAAAGCACACCAGCTATTTTTGCACAAACTCTTCACATGGCTACTCTTAATCCAACCAGAGGATCTTTCCAAAATTGCCTCAAAGTAGTTTGGGAGCAGATTAATAAAAAGGCATCCTTGGTGGGGAGTGAGAGTGAGTATAGAGGGGGAGTGAACATGGAGCTGCTTTTGTCGAAAAACACTCACTAGGCTGTTTTCCCACACTGCTGCAGCTCATCACAGTGGGGTCCTGATATCAACCAGAGCTTTTATCTTCTCCTGCACTACATAAGCATTTTTGACTGACAGGACTGCAGACTATTCAGTTATTTGAACTGTTTATAGTTGCAGTCTTTTTTTTTTTTTTTTTTTTTTTTTAAACATAACAAATACTTTTCAGTATTTAACAGTTACAGAGTAAATTTCCTACTGGTAGCAAGCTGTCACTTCCCAGGTTTTGTGTTGTGGTGAGATGAATGCTTAGAAAGCAGGATACACTTGATTTTATTCATAAAGCATTGTACATGTGATGGAGCATCCCAGCTCTGTCTAATTAGCCAATAATTCATCATGGGCAGCAGTGTCTTTCAGAGTGGTTACTGGCTGCCTCAGCTGCACTGCTGAAAGGCATAAGGCTGCAGGCCACACAACTGGAAGAGCGTTAGCCCTCTGGTAATCCATTTTCCAGAATGGTTCAGTAATACACAGCAAGGAGTTTTGCCCTGTGTTAAATTTTTCTCGCTCACACAGTGTTTGTGTTATCCATTGTGAGTAACGCTGGGATACACGGAGCACGGCCGCATCGCTGTGCTGACAGTCTAGAGTGGAGCCAAGGCAGCTGAATGCCTCCATTTACTGCTCCAGGTGTCTTACCTGAGTGAGAGCTATTGGCCCTCCTTAAACTGTTAGCAAGGATGCTGGAGCTAGGCTTTGCTGGAGAATGTATGGAGCTATGGTCAGGGCGTTACCAACGCCTTCTCTTTCCTGATCTTTGTTTAGATTTTGTTGAGTGTAGCTTCAAAATCAAACGTGACGATGAAAGAGCAGAGGGTAGGCTGAAAGAAGAGCAGAAACATACACAGCCTGTGGGAGAGGTGAGGAGAGGGCATATTAAGCTGTCTGTGAAGAGACAGGAAAGAAATAGTAAGTATTAGAAAGAGCAGAGGAGGGAAAGGGAGAGGTAGGAAGTAGGTAGTATTATTAAAGAAGCATGGAAAAGCTGAGGTAAAGGAAAAATCATGTAAGATGGTGAAATGAGGTTGCTGGTAAGGAAAGTAAGCCATGTGAAGGTGTACAAGCAGTAAAATTTGTGATGGAAGGGACAGAGTCTGGGAAAGGTCTGGTCAGAGCAATGTTGCTAATTTTGCAGGAAGTTGCACTTCTGAGAGGTTCTGTCTGTGCTCTTACTCTATCTTCCTCTTTTGGAGAAGCTAAATACAGGTAAACCAGAATACTCAGAAAATAATTAATTGCTTCTCTTTTCCCTTTCATTCAAAAGCCCAAATCTATGATCTGCAAAGTGCAATGCACAAGATGGTCACGGAGATATCACATTATCTATCACTTGCCTTTAAATATGATGTTTTGCTGTAGTTCACTGTTGACTGAATATCCTTTTTGCTGCCTGCTGTATCTGACAGGTAATATTATGATCAAGACATAAGATTTTATTTCTATATTCATCATGGAATTTGGCTTTTGTGGTCAATTTATCTTGTTTACAGAGTGTGTGAAATTTTTGGTTTGTTGCTTTAATGTCTGACTAGTGGAAAATGTGTCTGTTTCTAAAGCAATAAAAAAACCCCAACAATAACATTTGCTTCTGTGTGTGGAAGACAGCAGTTTTTGTTGTCAGAAATATGCCTTAAAATAGAAAGTCTTTTTAGTGTTAAATGTAGGGGTTTACCTGCTTTACTGTTCCAAAAGTCTAACAGTCTTGGAGAAGGCTAGCCACACAAAACTACTTCTTTTTCAGTCCTATTACAAACTTTAAGCAGCAATTTCCTAGATTAATCTATTTGAATTCACAAGTGAGCTTACTCTTACCAGGTGGGACTGGGTCATTGTGGCTTTATTACTGTGGAACCAGGATTTAGTCAGATGGGTTTAGTAAAAACGTAGGTCAGTTGCATCAGTTCTGCACTTTTTGAGAGCATCTAGGCAGAGTCTAATATGAAAGTGCTGGGCAGGTTGAGCTAACCAGTGAGAAGGCATCACCCAGGCCTTGTGGTGAAATCAGGGCTCATAGTAGGATTAGAGATTTTCTCCCCTTCTGCCTGCCACTGCCAGTGACTGGGGATGTTTCTAACTGGCTCGAGAGCATGTGGCAGTGTTCAGGCAGGTCAGCTACTGTTCAGGCAGTGGTTGAGTTGGTCGTATACCTCTCTGAGTTGTGAAATGTGTCATTAGCTGTCCTTGGGGCACCAGCTCACTGGCTTTATGAGTTGGGGTCATACACTGGTCAGATGCTATCTGAAACTTGACAATTCCTGCTGTCTATTTTCTGAGTACAATTATAGCACAGTGAGATAGCAATTTCATGCAGAGCCATACTGAGATTTTACCATTCTTATGGCAAACTGGCGTCTGTACCCTATCCTCCTGTTTTTCTGAGTTTTGCTTGAGAGTCCACACCTCCCAATCCATCTTCCTGGACATGAGAAGGAACACTAACACCGATTCGGTGTATCCTGCCCCAGGCTGCTGTTCTCTACCTGGATTAAACAGTTGGTCTATAAAGAAGCTGGCCCCCATCATACTTAGTTGTGGCTGTTGGGATCTGTGGAGATGCAAGGCAGGGAGAGTACAAGCACTTCCAGAGAGCTGGAACAGTGGGAAAGAGGGGAGGCATGTGTTCCCCTTGAAACATAAGCAGCTCTCTTTCCAAAACCACATTTGTAGGTAGGAATTGCAGATATTATTTAGGCTGGGCTGCCAACAGTAGGGCTGTTCTCTACTTGTTCCCTGAAGCTAGATTGTGATATATGGCTGACAAGTGTCACAAAACCTGAATGAATAACTGCAGCAGGCTTGACTTCAGCCTCTCTTTCCTGGAGTGAATTACCATTTGCATCTGTGTCATTTCTTCAGGTTTCCCGTAATCTAATGGCAATTCCTGTCCTGAGAAACCCTGCAAAATAATCAATACATTTGAACTCCCTTTAGGTGATAGATGGAAAAATTTTTGAAAATACTGAGCAAGGCTCATACCAGCATCATCTCCAGCTGATGTATCAGTGCCCCAGGGCCACCTGAAAGCTTCTGCTTCAGTCACCTAACCTGTTTGCATATCAACTGCTCTAGAAGGAGCTCTTAAAAACCTGGTTAGGCTAAAAATGCTAATGTAAGGTCAGAGAATAAAGTTCTGTGTTTTCTTCCTTATGAAATCAATTTTCAGTGTATCAGTTCAGCTGATAAAACAAGCTGACCTATAAAATGTCCACCATTATCAGCTAAAAATTTCTTGAGTGTTTAGTGACCCTCTTTTAAATCAGTCTGTTGTATTTAGTGCACAAATGGCCTACTCTGTAGACCACTGAAGGTGATTAATCTCTTTTGTTTTGCAATCGAGCTGTATTAGGTAAGATCACAATTTTTTTTAAACGAGGTTTAACCATAGAGATGCTAACTTGTATCTGGAATCTTCTCCTTAAAATGTCACATCTCGAGCTACAAGCTCAGACTCTCACAATGAAGATGAAAGTGGGTTTCTCTGCACCAGGAAACTCAAGAATCAGAAGTAATTAATGGATTTAAAGTGGATTAGCTAAATCAGATTAATACCTGGTCTTCTTCCAAAGCAAATTAAACTAAACCAAGGCCACTTTCATTCTGAGTAAAAGCATCTGCTTGCCAGCTTAATGCAGTTTAACTAATCTTAAAAAGTGAATTTGGATTACTTTTCATGAATGTTCTCCCATACCTAGTTCCTTTGCCTGAAACCAGAAATGGCTTCAGCAGTGCTTTCTTCAGGGCTTCAGGGCATAGATTGAATATGACACTAATGATTAGATCCTATGATCAATACCCAGGATAAAATGTCTGCAAGACTACTAGGAATAAAGCAGAAAGTTCTTGATTCTGTTTTATGTGCTGAAGTGCACTGTGGATGCCTACAAGCAGGGTGACAAAGGCATCTAATATTAGCAGCAAAGTGGCTGGAAGAACAGCATAGGAGCAGGCAGGTTGAATCAGCTGAATTCTTACTGTTCTGTGATCAGAGTTGCAATGATCCTCCCCATGTAACCTGATTTACTGCTAGCAGTGATCAGAGGGGAGTCTGATTAGCAGGTGAGTTACAGTTTAAACCCTGCTTAGTGACTGGGAAAGTTTTGAAGCTCCTCTCTGTTGTGCACAAAGACTTTGAGATGGTAGAGGGATGACTCTGTGTGCCCAGATTCATGGCTTATTTGTGAGAGGGGCAGAACCTTTGTCTCCTGCAGTTTCAACTCTAAGGAGTGTGGCTTTTTCATTCTATATTTGTCCATGCCTGATAGAGACAAGTACTGAGAACTTCTACTTTTGGTGTGGTCAGCTTGTGGCAATTCCTACCTACTGTGACTTTGCTTAGTTATGTTTAGTTATTTTATTTCTCATTATATTTGCCACTATTAGAATATCCTACTACAAGACTGCCAAATGTAGCTGAAATTCAGCAATTGGTAGCACCAGGATATAAAGGGTGATCCTAATGTATCTCCATCAATTTTCAGTGGGACAATGTGTATTCTCAGAAGTTTGTGTGCTGCCATTAGCAGTATCACCACCTAAAGCCCTTATGATTTTTCTGATTTTGATGAGACTTGTCATGTGAAGAAGCTATGATTCTTGTCAGCTGAATTCTAATGCAAAACTAGACTTCTAGATCTGCTCAGTCATGACTCACAAAAGCATCTTAAAGCTGCCCTTGCTTTATTGATGAACTTAGAAGGGAGCTAAGTACAGCCCACATTTATCAAAATTCTCTTCTGTATTACTGGTGGTGCAGAAGGACTTTATCTAGAATTATTTTTTGGGTCCTTGCTAATAAAATACCTTCTCTGCAGTGTATATTAAATAAATAAGACATAGTAATTCCTACTTAACAGACAGTCCAAACAGCTATCTATGTTCTCATACTTTTTTTTTTTTTATTATGTGACTTTGTTTGAAAGGACAAAGTGAGTATCAAATTAAGAAGTTTTCTTCCTTGACAACAGGCTAGGTTTTTCTCAAGAAAAAGGAAGTGCACTTTAAATGTTGGTGTGTGGTAATTTCCTCTGGTTGATTTGATCTGATCTGTTACTAAATCCCAACACTTTGTAAGGTAATAAACTCCCCATCTTTGATTATACCTGACACCAACAGAGAAACACTGATCAGAAAAATCTTCCTTTGATTTCTCTGGGTAGTGGATCAGATGCAGTTGTGAAAAGGAAGGAGATGAAGAACAAATGAACAACACAAAGTGAACTTTTTATCTCTGTCCGCAAAGATGTTCTTTAGAACTACAGACGGCACAGGCCTTTTTTTATTCCTAGTGAGAAAAATTCTTTCTATATACAGTACCCACAGAATAATACGAAATGTCTTTTTTAAAAGAAAACAGAGCACACCACAAAAAAACACAAAAACACCAATCAGTGCATACATGGCCATGTGAGACTTGGAGTGGGTCCTTCTGATACATCGTCCTCCACAACTATACATGTGCAGTCACTGAGCCCTTTGAAAAAAAAACAACAAACAAACATCCAAAAAATGGATCAAAGCTTCAGATCTGTTCAAACACAAGCATTTTATTAATCAGCTTTCTGTGTTTAAAACCTATCAGAGCTAGTTGAACTAAACCAAACTTTCAGAGTCCTTGTGAATCTAGGAGTCCAGGCATTACTCACATCCATATATCTGCAGGTATACTCTTGGGATGCAGGTACTGTATCCTTTCTGGTATATTCATCCCGAGAGCAGAGTCTGCACAAAGTAAGAGCTCTCAGTCTCATTATTTCTGGTCTTTCATGCTATCTTTGCAACACAGGCAGACTCCAAACTCTTCCTTTATCTTCAGCAGTGTGGGGGCTCTAGCTATGATACTGTCTTCTCAAGCATTCCTAATGTTTTATGTTTGTTCAGGATCCCACCAAACCTCAAGGTCTTCCTCTTCCAAAGCTGATGTTGTTGCCTATGTATGTCCTAAACTCACAGTATGTTCCTGTGTCAGTACATATGCAACAGGTTTAAAATGTGCAGGGTTTGCACACTCTTAGTCAATGGATATTTCAAGAACAGCAGGAGGTAACTGTGTATTCTTCTTAACTGCATTTTTAAATAGAAGTATTTCCTTGAATTACTGATTTGAGCTGTAATTTTTCATGTTCTTTTCTATATCCACACCATTCCTGTCATTAGGATAAGTGACAATTAGAGCTAAAGTAATTGTTTTCATATCGGTAGCAGAGTTAAAGTGAAAAAGGACAGGCACCTTAATTAGCTCATTTTATTTCCAATGCCAGCTTCTGCTAGTGCAGGATATTCTTCTGGTTATACCAGAGCCTCTGTTTAGGCTCATGCACCTTTGGAAGTGGAAGTCAAAGTATTTTAGGAAGTTTCTTGTTCATGTAAAATAAAATGTACAGTAATTAGACAAAGCAACCAGTGCCAAATGCAATGCACCACATATGAAAGACTTAATTACAGAGGAAAGTTATGTGTTCCAACTGACAGAGTAATCTGTACTCTAATTTACTTGTCTTACAACTCATTACTTCTAAGGTATTGATTTTCCAGTAGATGGCTTCAGTGGATAAAAAAGTGAATTTTATCTTGGGGACCTTGGTTTGAGTCTGATCTGCGAACCTCTGTCAAATGAGCTCAGAAAGCTCAAACTCTCCATTAGGTGCTGTCCATGGGATAATCAAAGCAGACAGACTTCAATAGTGATAGTAATTTGTAAATAAAGGGCAGACAGAAATGAGTCACTTAAAATGGTGTTGCTTTTGAGACTTAGAAGATCATGTCCTAGCAGTTAACTGAACAGTGATCCAATTTTATTTATGTGTACCTTGATTTTTAGGGTTTAATGTCTTGTTTATGTCAATTATATTCTGTGAAAATTTGTACTGTGAACCAGGAGGAAGGAAAAACCTGGAGTTGTTAAACCTTGTCCTGATCTTCCATGGAAAAATTAAAAAACTTCAGTGTCCTTCACTTTCTAAAGCAGTGGCTCAGTTATGAGATCAACTGCTAGCCTTGGACAGGGAAGTGTGAGAAATTGTTATCCTCTGGAATATTTAGCTAAAGCATGGTAATTGCAGAAATTGATACAAATAATATTTTTCAGAAGTTTTCAGCATTTTCAACTTTTTAATAGATTGGCAGAAGTTATTTATCTATGCTAAACTATCAAAGCAACAAGAACTTCATCACTATGTGCTATGCTCCTGATACTTTGTTGGTGGTGTTGGTTTTCATTTGGTTGGGTTTTTTCCTGTGTGTGCCTGTGTGTTTTGTTTTATTTCCCTATTCTACAAATAACTCCCTGTGATTTTATCTTTTGCATTTAACTTATTTGTCTTAAGTAAATGGTCTACTTGTTAAGTGTTTATTTACTAATTTATTATTGAAAACATTGTACTATTATTTTTCAAAAGTGATACAGGCGTTGCTGTAATTTATGAGTCAAGATCCATATAGACCTGTTTCTGTAGACCAGCAGTGGCCAATACCACATATGTAGAGAAAGACTAAAACATCATCTTGCATGGGCAATTTTGCAGTAGTACTTCTATACACAGTAATATCTGAAAGCAAGCAGGTTGGTGGTACTAAAATGAATTTATTTAAGATATCTTGAGATGGAGATTTGTGCCTACAGAAATACCTTTTTAATCCTAATCAACTCTGTACTTCAGTAGAGTCTTATGGAACTGAGTGTAAGGTATTGTACCAGTTTTAAATATGTCATGTCTTCTGTTAGGTTTCATTATTAGCTAGAAACCCACTGTTATTTTTTTTTTTTTCCTTCTTTCTTTCTTTCTTTTTTTTCTGTGTGTGAAATTGGATGACCAGAACTGAAATGTGATTGTACCATTGATTTTGTATAATGGCACTTTGATATTCTCCAGATTGCTTGTTATCTGTTCCTTAATGAGGGCTAAAATGTTATTTGAGGTTTTTATACTGCCACTGGGCATTGTGCTTTTCAGAAAGATGTCTAATATTTTTTTTTCCTAAATGGTTACAGGTACAAGCCACCCGAGTATTCAAGAAATTCATCTGGTTCTCTCCACTATTCTGCATTCAGCTCCATTTAAGATGCATTTGCTATTAGGTTGTTCAGTTCTTTAATTACATTAGGGTCCTTAATCACTGATCATTCTTTGAGCCATATGAGTTGGCAAGACAACGAACAGATCCTCTGTCCCTTCAAAAAAGATAGCTCGCTTTCACTGTATCATATTTTTTGGATCACTTGCATTTTTATGCTATTTCTTTTCAATCTGAAAGTCACATGGAAAAGTGACTGCCTTTGTGGACTGCCATTTCTTTTCAAGAGTTTTCCCCACGTAAAGGCTTGAGCACAGGGAGCAGAGTGCAGGTTCAGAGCCCAGATTATTCCAATCCTATTGATTATTCTCAGAGTAGATGTAACTTCTCTCCTCCACCTGATTTTATGGCAAGTTTGAACTGTGTCTCTTTTCAACAATTTGTTTTATTTTTTGTTATTTTAAAACTTATTTTATTACTTTTTTATCTTTTCTAAAGATGTTGCATTGAGGCTAAGTGCCATCTGGATTTTTGTCTATTTTTTGCCTCCCTGTATCAACTGGGACATGGTTTGGCCTAGTGGATGGCAATGTTTTCAGATGATTGCAGTATCAAGTGAGTGACGACTTTCCCTACCAATATCTAGAGTTTTAGCCTGCTGTGTGGCAATGTCAACCATATGGTGTCTGAACTCAGTAATCCCAACAGAAGAAAAGCTTCTCATTCACCAGAGGAAACTTTGGCCATTTGAATAAGAAAGTATGATAAGAGAGTTACTGTGTGCCTCTGATTTCCCAGAACAACCCAAGGCCTGAATATTATTTAACCAATAGAATGGGCCAATACTGTAAGGAGATCACTAAAGGTATCATAAGGATATGTCTACAGTACCCGTGAGTTGCCTGGGCTACTAGAAGCATTGTAGTCACCTTGGGGTACAACCTTGCCAGAGCTGTTTAACTTTGCTGATCTATCTAAACAGAAATAAATCCAATATTCCTGCACAGCCTTGCTTTGGGCTGCAAATCTGCATAAACAGCAGCAAATCTCTGGGTGGCCCTTAAACTTAGGAGTTCTTGTTCATTGCTTCAGATTTATTTTTTTCCCTCTCAGATACCTGTTTTTTCTTAGCATATGGATTTATTAAAACTAAGAATTTGGAGCAGAGGAGTTTATATTTAGAGTATAGAAAAGCCTGGAGTGATTTTGATTAGAAAACACGGCTGCCTGTAAGCCAAACACTTGTAAATTATTATGGGTTTGATTTATAATGATTATTTTTCATTTTACACATGATAATGTAAACGTGACCTGTATGTCTAGGTGCAATAGACCAGAAAGAAAGACTGGAATCTTAATGAGAATAACAGTAATATTAAGTCTGTGTTCTCAGTATCAATGTTACTTGGCATCATGACAATTTCATTTTTATTTATTCATTTCTTAAATTGCCTAATTGCTAAGTTTCACCAGTATGCAGAAATTTAATGCATCATTAAAAGAACACTTAGGAAAGATTTTTCTTAAAGAGATTATTTTTTTTTTCCTCTTGGGCTTCTAAGTCTTTCACTATCTTAAACTTTAAACTTGTACCTGCAACAATTTCAACTGGTTTTGGATGGTAATAGTAAAAAGTCACTAATTAAAAGTAAAGACAACAGAAAAAAATATTTAGTAGTCTTCACACCCTGCCCACTAGGCTAGGATGCTTGAGCACTTTTTTTTTTCTTGTTTTTTGTTGTATTTGTGACCTCAGTTCTTGATTAGTCTGTACTTCGTTTTCTGCAGTGTACAATACTTAATGATCATCTTACTTGCACCATGCCAAGTTTTTGGCACTTCATGATGTTTTTTGCTTTATCTCTAATCTTCACTCCTGCACTTTCCCTCCAATCAGTTTCATTCTATGAGATGTATTTCAATCATCTGTATCAGCAGTGAAAGAGATACTATTGATTTCTGTGTGCAGTCATTTCAGTGGTTTCTTTATGAAGCATTACACTATCAGAAGCTGTGCAAATAGGGACCTTGCAATGAGAAAGTAAAACCTCAACAGGGCACAAATTCTGAACTTGTGTGCTGTTTCCTTAACAAGATGGAGCACGATCTTGACCTTGCCTCAGAATTGCTATTTTTGATCTTAGATTCAAACAGTGAAGCTAAAAAGAAAGTAAATAACATTCATCCCATGTTGAAGCTAAAGGAAAGCATATTGCTCTTTTTGTCTCATTCCTTGAATCTATAGATTTTTATTATTTTTTTGAGATGATGTATGTGGGCCATCAACAAGACCTTAACCTGTATTTTTTCAAAACTTCTTGGTCAACTTTTGTCTAGAGATTTGCTGATAATGATCTAACTTGGCATAAGCACATCGGTGGGAGTTGTGCACAATGGTAGATCTCTCAAACTGTACTCTACAAACCGATTCTTGTCAAGATTGTAAATAATCGTCTGATATTCTTTCTGTAATTTATATTCCATATCTGATGTGCCTTAGAGCTTGTCCATATGGGAATTTAGTGTGAAGGCTGTGAATATAATGTGCAATAGGTATTCCATGCTGTCTCTGGAAGGGTATTCAAGTATACACTAAGAATGCATTTAATGTGAGTTGGCTTATGTGTGATGGAGCAAGCTCCATCCTGCTTTGCACAGAGTATCTGCAAAGGGAATTTAAAACTGAGTGGCTACTGTGCTGAAAATTTGTACCCCTTGCACTACAAACCTGTCTTTTAGTGACAAGCATTTTATTTGGTGTGAACTCAGTCAGAAACAACAGAAAGTTGTCACTGGCACCAGGGCAAGACTAAACGCCCAAGAAAATGGAACCGAGAGAATATATTGCATGCTATACTTATCTGTAAAATTAGAGGGGCTGGAGTGACAGGTTACCATAGGTTGCTTTGCTACCCTAGTTTTTTTAGAATACAGTCTTGTATAGGGTAGTGCAGATTTTTGTTGAACAGCAAGATAATTTGAAAAGAGCAGAGATGGCAGGAATTACAATGGATACCAAAAACGAAACTGCACACACTAGGTGTATGGTGGAAAAAAATTGCACACATGCCTGATTGAAAGGCCCAAAGATATACCTTGGCATAATTTTATTGTTTTCCTAATATTCTCATAACACACAAAATACTAATGTAAAATTGAGTGGAAGTGATCATTTAATGGTTCAAGCACTTTGCAGGTACTTGAAAGTTAAGCACGAGTATTTCTGAGTCTGGGTTAACTCTGAACATTTATGGTCCAGAGCTTGCCTGCTTTGAAAAGGTGTGCCCAATGATTTGTCAGGGATCTGATAGTCCTTGTAGTGCTGGCTCTGGGCAGTCTGCTGCATTGGGCTCTATTCTGTCAAGCTCACCTAGAGTCTTGCATCCAATTCTGGGCTCCCCTGTTCAAGAGGAACAGGGATTTACTTGATAAGAGTACAACAGGGCACTATGAGGGTTATTAAAGGACTGGAACATCTGCCTCATGAAGAAAAGCTGAGAGAACTGGGTCTTTTTGGTCTGGAGAAGAGAAGACTGGAAGAGTATCTATAAATATATGAGGGCTGGGTGTTGAGAAGGAAGGGACAACCTCCTCTCACTTGTGACCTGTGATAGCATGAGTGGCAATGGATTCAAGATAGCACAAGAAGTTCCACCTCAACATGAGGAAGAATTTCTTCACTGTAAGGGTTACAGAGCCCTGGAAGGGCCTCCCCAGAGAGGTTGTGGAGTCTCCTTCTCTGGAGGCCTTCAGGACCTGTTTGGATGCATTTCTGAGTCACCTGCCCTAGTTTTGGTCCTGCTCTGGCAGGGAGGTTGGACTCAGTGTTCTCCAGAGGTCCCGTCCAACCCCTGACATTCTGTGATTCTGTGAAGCTCATATACTCAAAATTTTTGTATGTCCTAATGGACTGTAGTGCTATTTCTTCCCTTATGCCTCTGATGCTTTGCTAACTTAGGTCTAAAATTAACCCTAACACCTCCAAACATCTGTGTACCATTAACACCCTGTCTCATAGTTTCAGCTACCTGTGTAGGTTGTATGTTACAGCGTAACACTTCAGGGGACCCGGCATAAACGCTATGCTTTCAGAAGTGCCAGTATTCTTAATTGTGTGGGATAAAACAGAGGTAGCAAAACAACAAATCCTGGATGTGTTTTGATACCTTAATTTTCTTACTACCCTGATACATCTTCTGGGCTTTTGGATCAACCTCTGTGGGATGGTCCAGGATTGCTTTCCTGTAGCTCATGACTTGTCTCCTGAGCCACTCAATCTTTCCAGCTGAGCTCCTCTTTAAGCCTGGTGGTTCCTGGAGCTAGACCAGCATCCCTGCTGTAAAAGGATGTTCTTCCCTTATCTCCTTCCCAAAGCTTCCTCTTCATCTCCCTGAGGCTTCCTATGTTACAAACCTCCTTTTTAACATTTGGTTTCTCTGGTAACTTTCCTCTGCTCAGAATTCCCCACTTACAGACAGATAAGTACAGCATTAAGCATCCTCTGTTAGTTTTTTCAGTAGAGAGAGAGACACAAAGGCACAGAGACCTTTCAAGAGACAGTGATTGTATTTGCATTCAGTTCAAAACATTGCACAGACTGCTGTTTTTGGATTCCTCAGATCCTCAATTTTTTGTGTGTGTGCAGTCTGTCCTAGATGTTTCAGTACACAGGAGCAGTTCCAGTTTTACCAAGTATAGTGGTAACACCACAATTCACAGTACTTGTATGTACATTTGGGAGCCCTGACACCCCCTTTTGTCTCATTTTCTTTACACAGACAGTGCCTGTACACACATTTATTGGTGTAATGCACTTACTTGTACCTGTCAGTTTCAACTACTTTGGACCTGTGTGTGCATGCAAGACAAAGAGGGGAGGGTCAGATCACATAGAACACAAGTCAATAAAAACACAAATAATTTTAATCCTTACCATCTTTTACTCAGGAAATGTCTCAGGGGTGTGTGTGCGACAGATCATATTTAATGATATTAGTATATATTATTATAAATATTATTTCCACCAAGCCTGAAAAGAAGATGTGACCTGTCAGTGAAGTGTTTGGTTATAAGAAAATTCACATTTTTCCATCTTCTGAACCCCCCTGTTCAGCAATCCATGGATTTAGTAGTCTTGAGGTCTTGCCACATAGTTCATTACACATGCCACTTCACAGCAACATTTTCAAGGCTGACATGTCCGATATATAAACTCTCTTAAATTCCTCTCACATTCTAGAAAACCAAACCAAACCAACAACAAAAAACCCAACTAAAAACTTTTATCCCATAACTCCTAAAAAGTGAGCTCTGTATACAAATGAAATAAAGCTGTAACTCAGGTAAAAATGTAGCTTCTCAGGCAGACAACTTGCCATCACTGCACACACACACACAATACTAGCATCTTCAGTGATCTTTGGTTTTCTATAGCATCCTTTCCTTCCTGAAACACCTTTCAAAGGAATTAAATATTCAAGAATCCCACTCTGATGTAGTTGTTTCTGACTTCACTCATCCCCACCACCAAAGAGCAGAGGGACAGTGCAGTCTTCAATCTTACTTCTCCATATCCATATGCAGCCGGACAATCTAATTTTAGGCCTGTCAGCATTCACAGTGATAAGTTAACAATATAGATCACATATAAGCTGCATCAAAATGATTTTTAAATGAGATTTATTCATTTAAAGTGGATGATAAATGGCTCTCTTTTATCAGACTCCTGCAAATAAGATTAAAGCAAGATTATTTTCCTGGAATAAGAGAACAGCTGGCACACAGTTAATGTCTGTAGGTCATATTGTGCTTGCCTGACCTTGCAGAGATGTGTAACAACAATGGGAATCACCCAGGTAGTCTTTCTGCTTCCTAAATCCTGTTTGTGTATCATAATGAGACGTTACCCAGAATACTGATAATACCCACAAGTTAAGTGGGTGCTATGAGAATCTTTGGCAGGAACAGTCAGTGGCCTAGAGATCACAGTCTGCCCTGACCCTTAGGGAACTGTGTATATGTGCTGAGAGTTTTCCAAAAATATGGGAAGCACTGTCCTGTTTTCCTTGAGCATTTTAGAAGGCCTACCATATTGTACAGATTACCGTGTGTATGATCCCCACAGGGTTAGCCCACTCTATGGGACACTTAACCTCAGTCTTTTCTGGATTCCAGGAGAAATCCTCATTTTTTTTTCTCCAGTTCAGATGCCATGAAATAGCTTGCAGACTTGATTACAGCCCATTGCATTTCTCAATTTATAATGTAGAAGAAATAAATTATGTTGCGTGTCTTTAACATGATGTGAGAGGATGAAGGAAATCAAATCTATGTTGATTTGTCAGTGTTACATGTGCAGGGCAGCTCCTGCAATTAATTTTTCTCAGAATTTGTTTCAGAAGAAACAAGTTGGTTCAGTCTGGGGGGGGTGGGAGAGAACTGACTCCTCATTATCAGCAAGAACAATGGATATTTTCCCTTGATGAACTACTGTAGTTCACAGTATAAAACTTTTCCAGTTGTCCTTTATTGTATTCAGGTGGAGGTGCTGTCCCTGTCCCTAGAGCTTTCTTGGCAGGAGGTTGATCTCTATGGAAGGAGGTAGCAGGATTTCAAAACTTTGCCCACAAGATAGAGAGAAGGACTAGTTTAGTCTGGAGAAGAGGAGGCTCAGGGAAGACCTCATCACTCTCTACAACTCCCTGAAAGGAGGCTGGAGCCAGGGGGGGGTTTGGTCTCTTCTCCCAGGCAGCTATCAGTGAGACAAAAGGGCATGGACTTAACCAGGGGAGGTTTAGGTCAGATATTAGGAAGATATTCTTTACAGCGAGGGTGACCAGGCATTGGAATGGGCTGCCCAGGGAGGTGGTGGATTCTCCATCCCTGGGGGTTTTAAAAAAGAGACTGGATGTGGCACTCAGTGCCATGGTCTGGTAACTCCAGCGGTAGTGGATTAGGGGTTGGACTGGATGATCTCAGAGGTCCTTTCCAACACAGATGATTCTGTGATTCTGTGACTGAAAGGTTGACAATGACACTGGAGTTCTTCTGTTTCACAGATGTCCACACATTCCTGCCTGCCCTTGATCTTCGCAGGTGTGGGAGGTGGAAAAGAGGTTTTATGAATTGATAACAATTCCTCTCATGTTTAACTTTTCTAATGCATCTACATTTGCCCCTGGTGATTTTGATCAGAGAAGACAATCTTGTTGTGTATGGATCTGTAGCTTTCTGTTTCTTTCCTATACAACCTCTATTTACATAACAAATAAAGTCATACAGTTGACTTACCATATGTCACTGAGGAATGAGCTTTGACTGGCATCCTTACTCTAGGGAAATAATGGGACTTTGTTATGCAAAATACATGGTTTGTTATATTATGTTTCTGCTGTGCCACTTTTCTTCAGCATCTCTCTGTTGACAGAGAAATCCAGTCCCCATTGTTTGGTTTTTCTGCTACTTCTCAGATGTTGTTTTTCTAAGAATTCCTAGTTGTGAGTCTGTCTACAAGGTCTACAGTTGATGGCATTTTGCCTCATCTATCACAGCCCTGCAGGCTCTGATAAATTAACTTGGTTGCAGATTTAAATTGGAAAGTAGTGCCGAATAGTGAGTTATTTTATTGGTTTCTTTTTTTTCCTCTCAGATTGCTAGTCTATAATCTACTGTGAACCTCGTGAACAAAGAATGTTCTTTGTTGATAGAAGTTGTTGTCTATTGTGAAGTCTTGGGTCAAGTCCAACGTTGAGTGTCAGGCTAAATAGCAGGCAAAATAGGAAAAAAATAAATTGCCTGCTCTAGTTTTAGGCAAAGTAGGAAATAACTCATCTCCAGTTCAAAAAGTGAAGTCAATAGAGCACCCTCTACAATACTAACAGAATATATGCACTATCAGATCCTCTAGATCTGGGTATGGTTCATCAGTTGTCCCTTAGCATCCCTTTGTGTAATGATGTGTAGCACATAGAACAGTTAGAGAGCTGAGATATAAGGCTGAAACTTAACTTCAACTAAATTCTCATGCCAAGACCCTGTTGTCCTCTTGCAGTAAGTACGTACTTATATGTACCCATACATGTATATATATATTTTTTTTTTGCATTTTAAGGAAAAAGGAAAACAAAAAATCCCTCATGAAATATGAGGTTAGCAAAATTCCAGAGAGCGTTAGAAATTTTGAATTATGTATGTAATCATGTGTTTATAAACAGGCTCTGAAAACTGCTGGGAGCAAAACATTCTGCTGTGCTTTGTGCCTGGTTCTGACAGAAAGAGTTCAATAGAAATAGTCTGTGTTAATCTTCTGTGCTTGGACTCTGAACTCGGATGTTCAACTTCTCAAAACATACGTGAAACAAGGCATATCAATGATTCTACTGAGCAGACAAAAATCAAAGCCTGAACAACAGAGAAAATCGTTCTCTCTTTTAAGCCACTCTTCAAGTTTTCTGGAGAACAACACTACAGGACTGGCCTAGAAAGAAAAAAGCAACTGGAGATTTCAGAGTGCTCAGTGTCCTTGCAGTGCATGTGAGCACTGCCATTAATAGCATACTGAAAATAAACTCCTTTTAAAAAAGCATGATTTTTTTTTAATATTTTATAAAATTTTATATTTTATAAAAAAGAATTAATGATTTATACTATGTATATATTTTATAGATTAGAATAGATGTATTATGTAGATTAGAAACCGAGATTAGAACTTGTAAAGGTAATGGATTTCATATGAACATCAGGCTTGATAGAACTCAAGTTGATTTCCAGGTTCAATAAGGTTGATTTAGTATTGTTTCATCTTTACAAAAATCAAAAGACATTTTGGGTTAGTGTGAAGAAAAAGTATGTTGTAATTTATGCTCCAAAATAATTTCTAAGAAACTGATTCAAATATGGAGGAACTCATTCTCACTCCATTCATGAGAAAGAAGAATACACTGGTGGATATTGCAAGATGTCATACTTAGAAGTATAACTCAAAAATAGGAGAAATTGAGTGCAATACATTTCTCTGTGTACTGATTGCTTTGTATGTTTTTATCCTTATATCTGTAGCTGTTAATTTGTGGAGTGTTTTTTGTGACAACATGTAAGGAAAAATACAAGAATGAGAGCACTTCATTCAGTGCAAGATGATTTTAATTCTCTTTCACATCATCTCATTGCTTATTAGCGATGGAATTGCACACAGCATCCAACTCGATAAATCTGTATATTTATGTTGGCCAGAATTTGATCCAAACAAGCCTTGAGTTATAGAACTGATTCCAGGGGACCAATCTTACTTCACAGATTTGAGCAGCTTTGGCAGAGCTGGTATAGGCAGGCAACGCAACCTAAAACAGGCTGGAAATGGTGAATTTTCTAGCAGTTGTGGAGTGGGGCTGTGTTTGCTGAGCTGGGAAGTTATGGTGAACACAACTGGAAAAGCAAAGCAGAGAAGTTGTTTCAGTAGCATCAGAAACAGGAAAAACATAGTTTATGGCCAAAGGAGATGGTAGGAAAACAAACTCTCTGGGAGGTGTAAAATAACCTATGATTGTGATGATAACATGAATCCCAGTTCATTTCTCCTACCAAACATCTGATTTTGTATCTTCTAGTTTAAACATCATTCTGCTTTTTTATAGTTATATATATATGTGGGAAAGTGCAAAGAATTGGTCGCTTTTAGGGTTAATACTGCTAATCCCTGGAAGTCAGGCAATTTTTTGTTCTGCTGATTATCAGGTCAACAGAACCTAACCAACAGAACCATTGTTAGTGTTATCTTGTTTGCCCAGAGAGTGCTTATATAATTATATGTAAAAAGCTACAGTTCTACATCCAAAAAAAGGGCTGTTATCAGCTGGATAAATAATGGTTACATCAACTTCTCTAATGGCAAGTTTTGATTGTGTATGTCAACTATTTCCAGTGAGAGGCCCACTCAGAAGAAAGAAATGGCATTAGTTTACCCCAAGTTACAACTTTCCATAATGGATGCTTTCATTGCTGGGCATACTTGGTGCATCATCTACTACTGAAGTAATGAGGAAAGTTTCTTGGCACTTTAGTGTCTCTCAAACATCATTTCATGGAACAACTAGTTTGACAACTGTCTGAACTACAACAATGTGTGTTAATATTGTGTTTTCTTTATACTTGAGTTAAAGTATGTCTTCCAGTATGTCTCAGTCTGTACTCCCCAACACTAAATTTGCCATTGATAGTCTGATAAATTGCTCAAAACAGTTTTCAACTAGTCAGAGAGGATAGGATTTTCTTCACTTTGCATGAATGCCCGAAGTGTTTACATCTCCATTCAACTGCTTAATCTTGCCAGATATTACTTGATAATACAATGTTATTTTGTAGTGACAGACCATAATTTTATTTGTATTCCAAACATTGCCCTTTATTGGATATAGAAACAGCAGTTGGAACACTGAAGTTCATTTCACACCTTACAGTCTAAAATACTATCATAAACTCGCATCACATAGAATGAGTGAAGGGTTATTTAAGGAAAGGTTTCAGAAAATATGTTGCCATCTTATACTTTTTAGATCCATTTTGTAGCTTATATGAATTCAGATCAAGGAGCCAATCAGACAGAAGTTGAAAAGCAGATGAAGCAATGGAATGAAATTATCAGGATCCAGATTTTTGTATCAGTTAGTGATAATTCACCTGGACAAGATTTTCTACAAGTATAGTTTATATTAGGTTTCTCATATGAACCAGCAGAGCTAAAGATCATTAAGTATACAAATTTAAAGGTCAGTTGTTAATCAGATATCGCATACTTGACAAACATGAATTCTCTGATATGCTATCAGGTGCATTTTAATTTCAGTTCTCTATGTTAGCCAAACAAGATTCTTCTGTAGGGATCAAAGTACAAATAGTCATGTGCCTCTTGCAAATTGTTGACACTATTAAATAATGCAATACTGCATACAGTTTAAAAAATATTTTTTCAGCTTTTATTTTCCTTTTTATTTCACCTTTTTGTCTTCATTTTCTGGTTTTGACTGATGTTGCTGATATATCCCAGAGACCTGCATGTTTGTGCTGATGACAAGGGAATGTCTATTTAGGCAATTTTCTGAGCACTCTAAGTATAGATGGCAGGATTTTATACTACTTGACCATCTGACTTTTCAGAGACTTGGAAAGGATTGGCCTTCCACAAAGAAGAAAGCTAAAGACAGCTGTGTCATACTTAAAATGACACAATCATATATGAATCCTTTTAGTTTTTTTTTTCTTCAGTCTTTTATCTAAGATACTTTGTCTCATGTATTTTGATTTCTACATTCAAAAGACTGTATTTTGAACACTTCACTGCCCTGTTGTGTTGATTGGCAAATTTATTTTGTAACAACATTCAGAATGAAGTTTTCTTCAATTTTGTTTGGGACCAAAGAAGAACACTGGTTGACTATACTTTAGAAATGGGCAAGGACTCCACTTTAACCAGAGGCTAAATTTCTGTGACTTGCTTTCTGTTTTTAAAGCACAGTAATTATATAAAAAATAGAAGGAAGAAGTCCCATGTAACTATGATACCTTTGTGTATAATAATCATGGTTATAAGAGAATCTTTCTCTGCTGTTGCTACATTGAATCATAGAATGGTTTGGGTTGGAAGGCTTAAAGATCATCTGGATCCAACCTCCCTGCTATGGGCAGGAACACGTTCCTCAGAGCTAATTCCATGGTTAAATGAACTGGAATATCTAATGAGTGCCTGTTCCAGTCATATACAACTTGACTGTATAAATATTTTCATATTACCTCGAGGCAACTTTATTTATACACAGTTTTACCTTGCCTCTAGTAGCAACTACATAGCTATTCTGTCAATGCAGGAGTTCACTTTTAAATAACAGGGGAATACCTGGAGAAAAATAACACATACAATGACTCCCATTACAGCAGCACAAACAATTGGAGTCCTTTTGTGCTAAGTGATTTATATACATGAGGATAGAAAGAGTCTCACCTCAGGCACCTTCCAGTGTAACTAAATAGAAGTGGGGAAAAAAAATATTATTGTCCTCAATAGCAAGAATTGAATAAAAGAGTAATCTTCTGACTAGTCTTAAGTCATGCAGGAAGCTGCTGTTAGAATGTAAGTATCCTCAGTTCCAGTGCACTGCTTCATTCAAAAGTAAGTCCTCATTTGTTAGACAGCTGAGAGCAGCCTGCAATATATCATAACATCTCCTTCTCTAGAAAACATTCTCCAAGTACTGATCTTAATCTTAACTTTTTTTTTTTTTTTTTTTTTTTTTTTAACACCAAGTGGTTAAAGGTGGTATATACAATAACAAAATACTCTTGGGAGTCAGTTCAGTTTTATTACGTTTAGTCTGCTCAGCCAAGTAGTATATATCTAGTTCCAGGTACTTGCTTCTTGTCTCAGTTTGTTGAGTGTTGGTAGGAAATTGGCACCATATATATTCTTTACAAGAAGGAATGTTGTACTTCCCTACATAAACCAATTTTGAACAGCTCACAGAAGCTGAAAAATGCTAGTTAATTTTCCCTTTGATTTTCTTCAGTGTTGAAGAGTAGTTCCCAGGATATTTGTTGGCTGACCTTGCAACCTGGAACATCAGGGTCTGGTGTTATTTCTTGCAGACCAGTTGACAGCCTAAGTAGGGATGTGTTATAAATGTGTGAACACCATCTGTAGGTGTATGTCAGTGCAACTCTCATGTCTTTCCCCTCCAGGCATAAAGCCTTAAGTCCTTTGATTTTTCCTGCTGCGGTTTGCTGAGGGCTTGATAACTAAACAAAGATGTTAAAGAGGAGGAAACAACTTTGTCTCATCCCCATTTGAGTCTGAAGAGACCTGCCAACACACAGTTTTGCACACATATTATTAGGAGGAGGAGATCTAGGGAAGAGAAGCCACACTCTGCCTCAGTGTATCATCTCTTTTACACACCTTTTGCTTATGAAATGGAATACCCCATTCAACTTGATAACACTTTTATGACATTCAAAGAGGAAGATATAGTTTTCTGCCACCAAACTTAATAGAGGAGCTATAATAGCTTTTGCCAAGTTGTCATGGAGGATTTCATAGCCAAACCACTTCACCCTGGAGCATTACCTGCTCTGCTGTAAACCAGGAGCTGCTGTGGAACTCAGGCTATCACAGTCATAGAACATTTGTTTCTGTTATGCAAATATCCACAAAAATCAAATTGACAACCTGACATAGTTTTTTGCTACCTGACTGGTGCAAGGGAAATTTATTGGTGGACCTTGTAAACTTGGATCAACTTACTTAACTCTATTTCTTCAAAAGAAACACCAATTGTTCATGCCAGTCCCATGTCTAACCATAGCACTGGACAGATAAAGAGTAAGTTATTCCAATTGCTGGCTGATTTTATCTGGGTTCTTCTAATTTACCGAGCATTGTGCTACCTTGTCACTTAATAATTTGACAGAATTAGCAGCAACTACTATATGGGTGTTAGCTATAGGACTGTGTTTCTGCCTTATGAATAAAACAGGAAATAATGGGGTTAGTTATTGGATTGCAGTGATTTGTAGGTTCCCTTGGATATATATGAAAATAAGTTTGCCCTTAGGACAGCAGGGATCTCTTAAAATATTGTCTAAATCCACTTATAGATACTGAATTCCAAGTCTTGATCCTTTATCTTTATATTTTTGTATGATAAAAGCAAGCTGTCATTACAAGTTTGAGGGAACGTTATTATAAAGCTGTATAAATCCACATTAAGCTTGGATCCTGAATGCTTTAAACAGTTCTGTTTCCTCTATC
The DNA here is from genome assembly GCA_038090715.1 of Florisuga fusca. NCBI lineage: Eukaryota > Metazoa > Chordata > Aves > Apodiformes > Trochilidae > Florisuga > Florisuga fusca. The sequence continues at coordinate 37,418,256 of JAAWXA010000002.1, read as the reverse complement.
TCAAATAAAACGTAAGCTAATTTAAAGAGTTAGAGAGATGAGTAAAAAAATAATAACTAGTATTGAAAAATTTTCATAATATGAAGAAGTTGAGTATGCTAACACTATTTAGCCTGGAGAAAAGTGAAGAAGGCAGTAAAGCCTGACAGAAAGAAGGCGAGTAAAGAAACTGTCCATTGCTCTTTCCAGTGTAAAACATAGGAGACCTCAAATGACATTAGAAGATCTTAGTTTCAGAGCAGAGGCATTTACGTGTGTAATGTGTAGCTCAGTCAGGAAAGTTATCACCACCAGATGCTGAAAATTTTGCTGCATGACAGAGATGCAGCACAGTACAGCTCTTCTTTCCATAGTTGTGTCCTGGAATCAATGTCACTGCTGTGAATGAGGTATTGACTCCGGTTTTGAGGTGAAGCACTCTGTCTAGATACAAATTGAACTTGCTAAAAACATTCCTTCATGAAGACCGATGCATTATTTTTACAGCTAATTAGATATAGAAGGCTCTTGAATGACTGCAGAAAAAACAGCGGTGAAATTCTGAAAAGCTAATGCTGAACTATACGTGCACTTTTTCAAATCTTTTGATGTCATATACAAGCAAAATATAAGCATTCAGCCCTGCCTGTGTCCCCAGAATGGATCTGCCAAGGCACCCAGATGTGTTACTAATGCACCTCTTGCTAAGATTCAGCAGAAGTTTGCATCTTCTTTGTTTGACCTTCTGGAAATCCTTTCCTGAATGCCCACGTACGATGCTGTGTCTGCAAATTAGAATCGTATTATTTGGGGCACCTGTAAGAAAATTTGGCCAGGTATATTAACAAGGTAAAAAATTAACATTCATCTGGCACACACATCCTGGAATAATGAGTGTCTCTTCTTCACAGAGATACAGATCTGAATAGCAAACACTGTCTCCTTTTGTTTGGGTTTGCTATTCACCTCTGCTTTGATTTTATGTTCCGTGAAGATATTCCAGAAACATTTTTCTCCCTAATGACTAGCTAGATATAAAGGAAAGACTAAGTCTTAAATGATTCCTGCAAAACCTGAGCTCTATCACTGAATATATTTCTGGAATAAATGGAATTTTTCCCCTACAATTCATTTTTTTCCCAGTCCAAAGTCTTTTTTAGTAATTCTAGAGGTACAGCAGCATGATATGCCTATCCATCTCTAATTTTCTACATGACCAAGAAATGTCAGGGATTTAATGGTGGCAATATCTTTGGAGACCAATTCAGATATAAGATAAAAAGAATCTTGGTTTACAATTGATTTTACTGAAGTAACTATTTCCTTGGCATCATTATTGTATACAGTAGAAAATAGGTACAGCTATTTCCTTAAGATAAAACAATTTGTGAGGCTTGTCATAAAAGGCTGAGAGAATACCTTCTTTCCTTCACATCCCTTTTAACTGCCTCCATAAAATTTAAGGAATTGCAATAAAACTTGGGAAAGTGCTTTCACTGGTGAGCTCTATTTGACAGTACTTAGGAGATTACCTTGCGCTCCAGACCAATTGGAATGTTTGCACATAAGAAATTATTTAAAATTACATTTCTTTCCTGGCTTTTTTTTTCCTAAAAAAAAAAAATAAAAACCTCTTTCAATCTGTCTTTCTTGCTCATTTTTTTAACAGAAAGATCTTTAAACAGTTCGCTGCCTTCTTGGCATTTCTTCATTCCACTTTTCATTTCATGTGTAGTCTCCTGGGCTCTGACCAGTTCAGAAAGCAACTTTGTAGTTTTCTATGGTAAATGACTGACAGTACTGGAAACTGTACCCTTTGTCTGACAGACAAATGCATTCACACTGCTAAGCATTTGGACTGAACTTTTAATTTAACCCTACCAACTTATTTTCCTCCTCCTCTTGGCATTGCCTGAGCTGTATTTCCCACTGTGGCGATAGATCTGTTTCAGAAGTGGCTGCATTTTTTCTGTGATACTAAATGCAGCTTTGGGTAAGGTTTGCGATCTAATGAAGTTGTGCTTTGTTTACATGCTGTTACATAAATTAACCTGAGACATTCATGTCACAGCCACTCAAAAGGATGCCAGTAGAAATGGAGCTTGTTACTCTTTGATAGCTGATAGGTGACTGATATTGTGTCAATCTATTTACTACTGGGAAAAAAAAAATGTGCTAGGAAGGCTATTGTTTTTGTGAAAATTGTACACAGAACAGCTAAAAGATGAATACAGCTAGAGCTTAAATAACTCTTATATGTGAGTGTCTCTGTACTGAAGTTGTAGCATGTTGATGAGCTGGTTTGGGAATTTTTTAATATGCTCTAAATACCACCATAGTACCTCATTTAGCAGAGTACTGGGAAGAGATCTCATTAGTTGCATATGTACTTTGGTGCTGCCAGTACAAAAGCTGCAAGATTCTGCTATTGGATTTGTGGAGTGGATTGAGGCTGTGAGGTGTTTCCATGAGACTGGATGTTTCCCTTAGGCTGGCTGCTTCTTCCTTGGAAGAGGTGGGGAATAGCTGTCAGGGCAGCATGTTTCACTCTGCTGGTCAGGCTTCTGTACCTGCCCAAGGCTATGATAAGAACTGCAGCAACTACCTCTTTAGAAAAAGGGAACCAAATACTTTTGTCCTTCATCTGTACTCAGATTGGGACTTACTGTCAGGATGCACCTCTGAAACATTTGAATTTGTGAAGAAGTTTCCTAGCTCAGATCTAGACCCAATGATTGCCATTTTTGGGCTACCCAAGTCCAAATAAAAAATGTTCATGCTTAGCAAAATAAAGGAGGCATTCCTTGGTCCCATGTGAAAAGTACAGTTTGTAACCTTTCGTAAGTAACTGATTCACTTTAATAACTGAAATGTGAAAAGGCAGAAAGGTTTCAAATAAGTAAAATGATGAAATATTTGTGTATATATAAAGTAATATAAGTTTTGTATCTTGCACAGATAGTGTGCAACACTTTCATTCTAATATAAGAATTTACTGAGTTTGAAAGAAATTACTCTCTCTTACCCTTATGCCTCTCTTCTTCAGCATTCAATTTTTAGATCTGTACATTTTGGAATCTTAAAGACTGTGTTATATTTGTGTAAGTTTTATCTGTGTATCTTGAAAGTGGGTGGGATAAATATCTCCTAAATGTTACCAGTTGCAGGTCATGTCTTGCTTTGAATGGAGACATATGTTAGTACTGCATTAGAAGCTTCAAGTTCAGAAACACAATTCATAGAATGTGATTCCAAGATGCCACAAAGCCCATTAAAAAGCCAGCTTTACTTTTCTTCTATATCTGACTGCTTAAATGCAAGCTGTAGACCCCAAATCTCACACGTACTCATGTTATATATGTTTCTACTGTAGACTATAGAATACCTACGCAGTGCCCTGCAGGATGTGTATCTCCTGTATTCTTTTTTCTCCCCACCTGGCAATGAGCTAAAGTTGGCTATCCTCCATTATAACATTCTTTTGTAGTCAAAGGATGACAACACATTTCACTATATGTGCATTTGTCTGTACTTGCATGGCATACAGAATGATTCTCTACTATGTTGTAATAAAACAGAAAGCCCAGTGCAGCTTGAGATGCCTCTTAACTCTACAGAACTCCTTCCATGTTGTGGAATCCCATGGTCTGCTGGAAATGCAAGGGTGTGTGGGGAGTCACAGTGAAAAACCTGAGATTGTAGTTTAGAACAGCCTCAGGAACACCCTTTTCAAGCACACATGAGCAACTCAGATGAAATGCTAAGGTCTGAAACTGGGTTATATTGAATTTATATGCATACTTACAATATAATAAACATAATATAAACAATACTTACTATAATTACCATATACTAATTATTATATTAGCTCTATTCTGTTATATAAGCATAATACAGTTGTTGGGGTTTTTTTTGCACATAATCCTTATAAGGACTTCACAAACAGAATAGGCTTTTGCCTATATGCATAATTATAGTAAGCTATTTAACCAAATAACCCATAAATTCATGTATTAGAATTACAAAGCAGGTGAAGGATAGCTCCTTTTGTATGCAGCTACTCTCATGAGTCTTCTGGACACAGAAGAAAGTGAAGATCATTAAAGGGCTCGGAGACTTCTTAGAAGAATATTACTCTGTTTCTGTACATAGCCTATTACAGAGCTTGCACAACTCAGAATGTGTTATTACTGAATTACTTACCCATTCTGAATAAGGCACATCAACACATCTGTGAGTCTGATTTTATTTATGGGGTGGTTCTGAAAGAACAGTGTTATTTATATATTAATCTATTCAAGTCAGCAGAGAAAATTTATAATTCCATATTCCTTCTGTAATGGCTTAAAATTCACAAGTCAGTGCTTTGAATATTACTATTTTTTTTGCCATTTATTCATGTACTGTTTCATAGCTTCAGCTGACCAAATATTGATTTGAAGAATGTCTCTTTTCACCCTGTCTCTCTGATCTTCCAAGTAGCATGGTGTAGCACATTTGTCTTCTAAGCAGAAGCATAGTACAAAGACTGCAGAAGCTACAGTAAATTTGAGAAGGTTCATGGGAGTAATGATAATATTTCTCAGAGTGAGCCTATAATTTATGAGATGGAAAGAGCAGATATTAGAGGTAGTCTGTATTGAAGAGGATGCCAGGAAGTGCATGGATTTTTAGGAGAAGGGATATGCACACCCACGTTCTGCAAGATGCTTGGGTTTGATTTCTTAGCTTAAGTTGTATTCTCTGGACTTTAAAAGACTGAAACACTTGTTAGGAGGGATAATGGCAAATGGCAAAGAGTGGAAGGAGAGGGTATCTCAGGAAGAATTGCATGGGAAGCAGGGACGATGAGACAATAAGGGGAATTAAGAGAAGTTTCATAGAATTTCTTTCCACCCCACTCATGCTCAGAACTTTTTATTATGAAATCCTGTCATATCTATAGTATTTAGTCTTCCTGAGATACAATCTACCCATTCTGGTTGATATTCAGTCCTTTTCCTTTGATCCTCTTCAGTAGTGTCTTTGATGTCACTGACATTTATGTCACAGCAGGAGTAATGTCTCATGTGTTAATTTCTCTCCATTCAGCACATGGCTGAAGTTGAGCTTTATAGGGCTGTCTATCTGTAGCTTCTCTGACTGCTGCAGTAATTGCACAGATCCTTTCTTTGCCTTTCCTAATAAATTCACTTTTACAACCTTGCTCTTTTCCCATAATCCCATAGTTGCCTGCAGTTCCAAGGCACTGTTTTGGATGCCAAGTTGCAGCAGAAGGATGAAGCTTTTGCCATGTCTTAACACGTAGGTACCTTCTTGTACAAACAGCATGGACATTTCTGAATCACATTCACCTCTCTTCTTGCTGTGTTTGTGGGAGACTTTATAAGTGGGAATAGGATCCAGACCCACATTTATCCCTCAGCTGGCTTCAGCAGTTGTTTGTTGTGCATTTTCAGTTTTTTTTCTTGTTCAGTAGTGAAGCTTTGGATTGACATTATTACACCATGAAGAGCAGAATTATGTTAAACACTGCAGTGAATATACTGAGTTCTATTCAGAACATAGAGAATTTTGGATATTTTTCATTATCTTCCTTTTCTTTCATCCTTGAAGAAAAGTAAATGAGAAGCAATTAATGTCCTTTGGAAGTTGTAAGATGCTCATATACTTAGAATTATAAAAAATTATAAATACCTAGATAACATAGAAATATATATCTAGAAGCTTTTGGGAGGCTGGATTTGATGAAGGTACTTTGGAGGTACCTTCCAACCCCTAACGTTTGGTGGTTCTGTGAGTTTGAGACTGTTTTCTAAAGTAATATTAGTGACACATTATTTTTAACATTAATAAACTGCTGAAGATAATTTTTGTCAATCTCAACTTATATATTGCTACCATTAAGCTGATCTTAATTGATTCTGCATAAGAATTACAATTGCTAATTCTGTAGTCATAATATGTGAATTTTTTCATTAGCAATTATTTATGGCTCATTTTTACTGTGAAAGGAAAGTTCCACTGCATTTTCTTTTCTGTTCCTACTTTTTTTTTTCTTTTTTACTTTTTTGTGGGTTTTTTTTTCCTATTTTCTTTTCATTTTGAATAACACCAATATGGAAATTCATCACATCAGACCAGACTTCTGGAGAGTTCCAATTCTTGTCTTCTTCTAAGCTCTCAGTCTGATAGCCAAGCAAATATGATTCAGAGGTTCTCTGTTGCAAAGCTAGTCTTCATGGTACTTCTAAGCTGCAGATGTCTAAGCATGAAGGTCTGCAATGCACTGAAATGATGTGGATTGTAAGAACTGTTATTAGCACTGATTTCTGAATTTACTGCAGGAGAAGTTAGTGGCAGAAGGACCAATGATATGTGGCTTATGAAAAACGTCTTATTATGTCCAAATGTCTTTCATGGTAGAAACTAGGTTCTTGTCCCAAGTAGACAGGGAGATACACAGAATCAGAGGCACCTAAAGCTGAGCACACCAAACTGCTCACTGAGGACTTTGTGCACAGGATGGTGTCTTCTGTTTCCCTCCACTGTGGGTTGTTTTCTTCAGTGGTGATGGCACCACTGTAATTGGTTTAAGACTATGTAAACAAGTTTGTTGTAAGGAGATGATACTTGTTGGACATAACCCAGGGGGCAAGTGGTCATCTTTTTTCCAGGGTGCTGGATGGAAGCACACTTTCCTTGCTTTCCTTTGCTTGGTCTGAGTGGGCTTGTTGTCCCTTCATGTGTGTGCAGTACTAAGAAGAAACAGTGTTTGCTGATGAGTGATGGTCATTTATGCTAGTAAATGTGAGTCTAATATTTATTCAGTGCCTATCCCTGCCTTTTTATCTAGTTTCCCTTAAAGCAAGAACCAAATACCTGAAACATTTGGCCAGCTGCGATTTTTTAAATGCTATTTAGAAAACAAATTCACCGGCATTTATGTGCAGTATATGCCTCTGGTAAACAGAAAAGCATTATTTGCATTTCAGCTCATTTTTTCCAGCATGGACAGTTTTGAAGGCTTAAAGAGTTGAAAAGAGCAGAGCAGGCAAAGCAAGGAATTGTTTTATCAATCCTGTNTTAAATACCATGGTGACTGTCAGTCAAGAAATGCCTCCAGGTAGCTTTTCCCAGAGGACTCAGCATGATGTCAATGGGAACAGTGCTTTAGAAAACCTAAGCTTGAACAAATACAGAAAAGAACAATAATCACTAGAATTTGGTTATTTGTGGATGCTGTTAAATGCACTATGGGGAAAAAAGGGAGAGAAGGACGAATTTATTTTTTTTTTTAAATCTGAGTTTATTATATTTTATTGCTAATTTATACATATTTCGACCGTATTTATTCTGTAAAGGACCACTAGATGTCAGCACATATCTAGGCTACCATAACGGAAGCAGCAACCATCTGGTAGTAAAAAAATTCCTTTTCCCTGCAATGATGACATTTAGATCCTATACAGTCACTGGCTAAAAGTGGTTTGGTTTGGTTTACAAATATTTTGGATACTCAAAATGTAACAGTGACTGTTTTGGCCATTGAAGTAGGAATTATGTATGTTATTTCTTGAACTTGTTCTTCTGCAAGCTATTTCCATTGCCATCTGTATCCTGTCCATTGCCATCTGTATCCTGTCCATTGCCCTTCAGGAAAGACTTCTGACAAGTCATATGAAAGTCTACCAGGTGCAGCTTTATAGTGAGGATGGCTAGTGTTTACTATCTAAAGATTTCATGGCCAAATATATTTTAATCATGAACACGGCAGATAGTTTGTTGAAAGTGTGAAAAACCAGAAATCTGAATAAAGCCTCAAACATAGTATTCATAGCATATATATGATGTGGAAATGTTCTGTGGGATCAGCCAAAAAAAGAAAAAAAGTGGTGTCTTCTGAATGTGCTTAATTCACCTGTGGCGCATATAAGATATAATGAGAAAAAATTATGCTATTATGCATTCAGCCTACTTAAAATTCATAGACAAGCCTCACTACTTGTGTTATTTTTAACTTGGATCAAAAGCCTTCCTGATCAATTTTGCCACACAGTGGTAAGGATTAGTATGTAGCCATATATATGTGTGTGTGCGCTGTGAATTCATTACATAATATATATTTAGAACAATTGTGAAAAGTAGGAAGATTTTGGCTAGTTTTGACAGCTAATCCATTCTTCCTAACAGTTCAGGTCTTCAGGACAATTCCATTTTGGAAAATCAGACATATAAATTAGAAACTTGTATTTAAACAGTCTTTTTCTAACACGGTGGAACATTGGCTCCCTAGCTATCCTAGCAATTCAAACAGATGTTACCACAGCTGCTGCTAGAAGGAGTTAGGGGACATCATGTAACAGCTGAATCAGACTGTAGAGAGCTATGGTGCAAGCCTGCAGAGCTATCAGTTTATTTGTTATCAAGAAAGGGCTTCGTGCTCCTTATTCAACTTGCTTCATCAGAGGCACTCAGTTGAAGCACATGGGCTTGCAGCAGAACAATTTGCTTCCCTCCAGAGACTGAACTGTCCCCTGAAGGGCAGATACAGAGGAAGCCTAGGATCTAAATGCCTCAGTGGAGCACCTAAAGTAACCTGAGGTAGATCTGGGCCCACAATACCAAGTTACAATGAAATTGCTTGTCCCCATAAGTAAAGCTCCCACCTCCCTGCTCCCACCATGTCTCAGCTGTGGCAGTGGCCCTGTACTTATTTTTTGCACGGAGTTAAAGTTCTGTGGTCTCTGTGGTCCTAGCATGAGAGGCTGGAGAAAAAGCAGAGACTTTGCAGCATTACTGGAGGATTTTTCTTAGCCAGCTCTCAGATATGACCTGTTATGGGGGAGGTAGCCTGGTAAAAGTCTCAGCCATTCTATTTGCACTCAGCATATTTACCTGTCCTGTCCCAGCATCTGCCAAGGGTTTGCAGCATATATTCTACAACTACTGGAAAGGAGATTGTAGTGAGGTGGGTGTTGGTCTCTTCTTCCACGTAAAAAGTGATAGGATGAGAAGGACTGGCCCCAAGTTGTGCCACGGGAGGTTTAATTTGGATATTAGAAAACATTTCTTCACTGAAAGGCTCGTCAGGCACTGGAACAGGCTGCCCAGGGAAGTAGTGGAGTCACCATCCCTGGATGTATTTAAAATTCATGTAGATGTGGTGCTTCAGGACATGGTGTAATAGTGGATTTGGCAACATGAGGGTAACAGTTGGACTTGATGATCTTAAAGATCTTTTCCAAACAAAATCATTCTGTGATTTTCAGTGCATTGATGGTGGAGAGTAGAACATTGAGCCAGTTGCCAGGCGTCAGTGCATTGCAATAATCCAACTCTTCCATGATGGCTGAATTGGTCAGAGCACCAGCCTGCATAAAGAGATGCTTAATCTTAATATTTAAAAACTGATAGAGCTGACCATGTACAGAAAGGGAGAGATGCAGAGTAAGGGGAAATTTGGAGTCAAGAGTGAGATCAAGGCTGCAACCAAATTTTGTTCGCAGAATATGTATCCTGTTTAACTACAAACTTGACTGACCTTATTCACACTCTGCTTAAGGCAGGTTGCCTAGCAGCAGAGATCTTAGCAGAATTTAGCCACAAATATTTTCTTGCTGTCCATGTCTCATCTGCTAGTAAAATTTTGGATGCATGAGAATTTCCGTGCCAAAGGTGGAAGTAAGCAAGGTCGAGCCCCTATGGACCCCATACAAGCAAAGCAATGCAAAGCCTGGTTGACTGGCTTTATTGTTCCTGGAAAATGAAGACTACTGTGTTTGCACACACCACCTCATCTTTTTCTAATATGAAATAAAGAAATTGATTTGTTAGTTTAAACAGATTGCTATAGATTCTGCATTTTTGAGAAGAAAAAATAATGGTGAGAGGGAGTAAGGAGCTGACGGGGAGTAATGCTTGGTTTAAGTTTCATTGTGACTATTTGCTGTCTTCCTATCATGTGAATACTTGACCTGTGAGGAAACTGGCTGAATAAACATGAATGTTGGAACCTGTTCCAAATACTTTGACCACCTGAGATAAAATTGGTGATTTGTGTAGTATCCTGACTTGGCACCCTGATCCAAATGGCTCTTGTTCCTCAGCACAACCCTGTACAACTGTCCCCTGGCCCAAAGCAGAGGGTTATTGTCAGCAGTGCTAGAAAAGAAATGGCAGCATTCTTTTAGCTGGACTTTGAGTAAGAAGAGATTCAGCAAAGGGGAAATGAGCCTTGAAGTTTTCCAATACATTCAATATTCTCTGTCAACTATAGCATCAGCCCAAGATGAACTGGAAAAGTTTTTGGCTCACCATTGGTCATTCTCCTTCTCAGACTTGATCTTTCTTCATCAATGTCTTTTACTTTTAAGGAAGGTCTTCTCAGAATTTAAATCCAGAGTTTAAGTGTCAGAATTTAAATCCTGTCTGCATTTAAACTTCTTGGAGTTTAAATCCAAACAGACAAATAATGCTCAAGAATGTTAAGGCTGGTAAAAGGTAGGATGGTGATTTTCAGTGTTAATGTGATACCTGGAAGCTTTTTATTTCTCTTTTAATTTTCTGTTTCCTAGAAATGGGCTATGGCACCTGCTGGTGCAAGCTTGCATATCTTTACTGAGGGCTATACTATGAATTAAAATTAGAAGATAATTTGGCTGAATAGCCTTGTAAACTATTGTGATATGATCTAAAACACATATGTACATTATTTCTTAGTGTTGTGTTTTAGCTCATTAGGCAGTAACATCCTCAAAATCCATTAAAATCTGCCCTTAATGCTGAATCATGCCTTTTCCTTGTTGAGGATCTATGAATTTTTGCTTGATAGCACTTCCTCGGTACTCAAGTGCTGTGTTCAGCTTTCTCCCATTTTAGGGAATAATTGTTTGTTAAAAATAATACCAAAACTGAATTTTTCCAGTCACTCTGTTTTGCTGCTTAGGACAGAAAAATGTCTTTCCCCTTCACGATGAAAAAGATAATAGCAACTGATTTCACATTCATCTCGAATGAGATTGAAACCACTAGTTTCCAGTTCAGCCATTGAGTATAAGAAAAAGGTATAAGCAGTATGGGGATCTGTTTTGTCCTATTCCTGACATCAGTTGCTTTTCCTTCTATAGCTCTGTGTTTACACCTAGAATGATCCATAAAGATAATTTTATACCAGTTATACATAGCAGTGAACACTGGGAATCAGACAAATAAGGTACACCTTTCTAACAGAAAAGACATTTGATCTGTAGAAACCATTTATGTAGAACAGTGGTGGGTCCTCGACAATTGCAAATTTTTCTAATGAGGATTTAATATTTTCTTTTGAAAGGTTTGCTCGAGTTCAATTGCACATAGTCATTGGACTTCATGCAGGAATTAATAAAAAGAAAATCTTATGTCTTTTAATATTTTAAAGTTCATTAACCTATAGTCCAAAATCATCAGTTCATTGCTAAGAGGAAACAGTCTGATAACAGTGTCAATGAACAGTCTTTGTCTCTCCATGCCAAAACCTTTCTAAAAGGGGATTGTAGGATCAGATGTATCGACCATATTATTTTTCTGAAATGAGAACCTTTCTCCATTTAGATCATATTCTCTTTCTATTTCTGGCTTTTTGTTGTTGCATGCATCTCACGAAGATGGCTTCTTAACTCAAAATGAAGCTAGTTTCATTAAATGCTCATTATGGCCACATCTTTTTGGACAGGCCTCTTTGGGGATGCAGTGTGCTGCCCCGTGTATGTATAAACTTTGAATTGGTGTGTGTCACGGCAGTCCTGGGTTTAAAGTGCTTCCGTGTCGTAAACCAGCATAGCAACTCTGCATGTTGAATGATTCTACAAGGGAATCCCTGGTTATTCATTCAAGATTCGTAACTGTAGCTTTAGCTGATGAATCAGAGTGAAACTGGCCATTAGAGCCATTAATTAAAGCCATGACTCATTCTTATGCATTTTTCCATAGAGAATGTTTAAGTAAAACCGTTTGCCCCTTTTAGGATCTTGAAATCTTCATCTCACTATGTGTCAGAGAAGCTACTGATCACAGTGGTCAATCAGAAAGTCCTTTAATCTGGCACTGGGTGTATTGCAATTTGATGTCCTTCAGCCTGAAAACTGAGCAGAATTTTTGGGCAGCCTGCCTTTCTGTGGCACAGCTGTGGGATACTGTGGCCAAGGGTGGGATACTGAGATTGTTCTGGGTCACTGGATACGAAGCATGTGAACAGTGTCTCCTTGCCCAAGGCCTGCTTGTCAATCTAGTTATTCATCATGCTGAAGTAAAAGGCAACTAAAGACATATATTTCTACTGTTTTATTTTTCCTGCTGACAAGTAAAACTGCAGTGAGCGCACCAGTAGACTGGTTACTGTAAATAAATGCAATAAGTGACAGTTCTGGGCTCAGGAAATTTTCAATTTAAGTTGAACAGGTATCTGAAGAATAGGAAGAGAAATAATGCAGAACAATGACAGAACTGGTTGCACATTACCCAGCAATCAAGGGTCAAATAGAGATTCTATCTCCATCAGTCAGTACTGGACTGGCTGAAATTTCCTATATATGAAAGCTTTGCAACAACAGAATGTTTTTATAAAATGTATCCTTTTTTATATCCCAGAGGAAAAAAATCATGTAGTATCATGTAGTAGGGATATAATTTCCAACCAGGTTCTGCAGCTTGCTTAAATGATCTTCTCAAGATCATTTCACATTTCTATTAGATTCTAACGTATAAACTAGGGATTAATTTGGCACATTAAATACTAACACTTTTCTCATTTTTCTCACAATTTAAAAGTGAATTACATAGTTGCATGACTACTGTTCCACTTAATTTTCCTTTTCATGTCATTTTTCTCCCAGAATTAATTTTGTCCATGTTGCAGCATTCGGCTCAGGACATGTCTCGCTGCAGTCGATTATCTGACCAGTCAAGCCTGAAGCAACAGGGAATTTTACTTAAATTGGAAAGATGGATTGACACAAGAAAAGGTACATGTAACTTCTTGCACTAGCTGTACCTTCTTAAAACATATCATTACAAAGATGACAAACTGTTGTCTATTCTTTGATCTGAAAGATTTTCAGAAGCTGCCAGAGTCCGAAAGTAAAAGGGCTGAAAGCCTGAAGTTCCTTCTGTATTGTGTTATAGAATAGATGTGTGAAGAATAACTTTACAGGAAGTATCAGGTGAGAATGCTTAGGAGCTTTTCAAAGCAATCAGTGAAATCTGCTTTAAGAGTATCTCTTCATCTTGCACCTAATTGTGTTCTCCAATAAATTGTATTCCGATATGCTTCACAAGTTAAATAATACAGTTCCTGAAATAAATAAGAACAGAAAGTCACAGTAAGTTATAGGCTTAAAGAATAGCAGGATTTGGCTGAGATTTAAAATGAAATGGCAAAATGATATTACATTTTTATCTGCCACAGTGACCAGAGGTTTACAGCAAACTCCACCATACCTGAAATCTGTCAAATCATAAGAAAATTATGTAAGAAAAGTGGTTGGAAGAGTCCAATGACCTGAGCCCTACTGATACAACTTCGTTTGAAACTGAACCTGACTGACTCTGCTTAGCAGAGAAATCCAAATGTAACTGATGTTAATTTCCCTCTTTCTGACCCTGCTTGACTGAATGCACAGGAACACTGAACGCTTTATGCTTCTGCCAGAAGGGTCTAATGGGAGATTCCATTGGTAGCCAGCCCTTTCTACAGCTTGTCCAGCAACACAGTGTGAGCTCAAGCAGTTCATTCCTGGAGTATGGTCCAGAATGTGGCTGACCTTGGCAGCTCACAATTGTGAACTCTGCCTAGTCTTATTTTCCTTGAGCCTGATACTGGAGCATGTTTCTGAGTCATCACCTGCAAGAGATGGAGATTGAAAGCAAATGCTGGCCTAAAAATATAATAGAATTACCTCATTTTACACCTCTTGAGAAGCTGGCTAAAGCAGTTGTAGCTGATCAGCTTCTATATTCTTAGCTTAGATTCAAATCATACTCAGAGACAGTTTTAAATTTTGAATAGCACAGGGATATGAGAGGTGGAGATATGTGCCATAATATTTGATCTGAAAAGGTCTTGCAGGTATAGTCATCAGTTGTTTAAAGATTTCACCATTTTTATACATTTTTAAACAGTTTCTTTCCAAACGTATACACTTTAGACTTGACACACTAGGCAGGGAGGTGATATTGCTACAATACCATATCTCAAAGCTGAAGAAACCCCAATAACACTATAAAAGTTGCACACATTTTACCACAGTCTAAATTTTTTACTTCAGAAATGCTGATTTAATTATATCCTTAACTGTCTTTTCCATGTGTTGGCCTCAGTATCCCAGCAACAAAGAGCCAGCTGCTTTTTCCAGCCTCTAATTTAACATTAGAGCAGGAGGTATCATGCTGTGTCCAGTGTTATTTGGGCTTCCAAGGAAGAAAAGAGAATATGTTCAGCCTACCTTTTAGGGTTTGCCTAGCAGCTTTGGAAATCTGTTGCAAGACTCACACGGATGTTAGGAGCTTGTACGTATTGCCTAAAAGAATTAGGCAGGCATTTTCTAAAAGAATTTTTAAGGTGTTGCCATAGCTTTCTGCTTCTACTACAATGAAGACCACAAGATGAGCTCCACATAAATGTGTGTGTGGGAGCCTGATCCAGACATAATCTGTGTTCATTTAGAGCCTATTAAATGATAAACAAGGTGAACTAATCTGCAGTTATTTTATGGGCCAGTGGTATTCTGCTAATACTAATGACTCTGATGGGTAAAGGATATAAACATTACATTTGATAAGGATCTGACAAGAATCGCTGTTAAACTCAGTGAGTTGGTGTTTCTAATGGCATTTTGGGAATGAGAATTTGTGAAAAGGAAGATGTTTCTCTGTGTTTTAGTTGTTTGTTTTTTTTAGTAAATGTTTTGTAAATGTTCACTCCTGAACATCACACTCAATATTCAAGATGTTCTGCTTTGTCATTCCTGCAGTAGAGTATTACTTTAGGCCTAACTCAGTTTTGGTTTACTGTCCCTGTGGTTCAAAAGATGGATGGACTGAATTTGTCTCGTTGTACCTTCCACTTATGCCACTTATTTCAGGTTTGAACATGAACAAGAAATCAGTGTTGTACAAAAGTGGTACGGGGTAATGATAAGTCACAAAAAGTACTTTGTAGCAGAGGATTTTTTTTTTTAATATTAGGGCTAAAAGGATGACTATTTTCCAGAAACTTGTTTAAAATGATTATATAATAAATGCTTTACTCAGGAAAATGATAACATGCAATTGGAATCAAAAGTGTCATTTCAAGAGGATAGAAAGCATTGCCATGCTAAATAGAAATGTCTGGCATATTTACAAAGAAAGGCACAAATAGTGTGCTGTTTGACATTGCTGCTCACTTCTCAGTATCTCCAAATGTAACTTAGGAAAGGTAGGAAGAAATGGAAAAGATTTGTAAACGATAAATTGTGAGGATCATGTGGCTTTATCAGAGGACAGGAAAATATCTGACGTATTGTAACTGGTTGTTCTACAGACCAGTAGGTGAAAATGAGCTTTTAAGAAACATCTGCCAGCAAGTACAATGTGGAAATACTTGTAGTGGTAAACATTTTGGAATCCACAATATTTTTGGGGTTTCATTCCTAATGAAATTCCTAATGAAATACCTAAATTAATGAAAAAAAATTTGGGGCATGCTTGGCTGGACAGCATTTGGTCACCCACACAGTCATCTGACTGGAAGTGTTTTCTCTGGTATTGTCAAGTGCCTGTATCTCTAAACAAGTGCTTATTAGAAGGAAATCCAGCATGGAAGTGTGTAGGGGAAGAGAGGTGAAGATTTGGGGTAAAACTTAAACAGCATATTGAAGTAAGACAAGTGTGTAAAGCCTAAAGGCTATATGACATTGCCCTCGACTGGCAAATTTTTTTAGATGAGTCATGAAATATAGGTGAAATTGGCTTTTTCAATCCGTGAAGCTTGCAGGATAGCAACTGTGAGGAGAATAAGACACTTTTTTGTGTCTATGTTGGTGGCAGCAGTAGGATGATATATCCTCAGAAGGCTGTGATGCTGTACGTAATGGAGCTGAACACAGTGCTCATTGAAGCCTAGCAGCAAAAACCCTGTTTGTCAAAGACAGCCTATTTGCAAATATTAAATGGATGTTGAAAGCATGCTTGTGAACAATCGGTATTTTTAGCAAC
Source organism: Florisuga fusca (assembly GCA_038090715.1). Classification (NCBI taxonomy): domain Eukaryota; kingdom Metazoa; phylum Chordata; class Aves; order Apodiformes; family Trochilidae; genus Florisuga; species Florisuga fusca. The sequence goes on along the minus strand of JAAWXA010000002.1, from coordinate 37,402,044 downwards.
AGGAAAGCAGAATGGAAAACGGTGTTTTCAAGACATAATAAATGTAATTTACACTTCTTCTGGAACAAATTAATGTTTTCTGAAACTACTGAAGTTATATGCTACCGTGTCTGAAAAGAGAGGGCTTTGTATACTGTTAACATCAGGAGATGCATGTTCTAGTTACAGCTTTTGCAAGTATTTAAAATAATTTTAATTCTAGTAGTGCTGAGCTTCCCTATCAGCTTTTAGACTGCTTCACCTTTCTTAAAAATAACTAGCCAAAATGCTTTGCAGGAGTTCATGAGGTAGACACCTACATTTATTTTTACTACTGTGACAACCAAGGAAGATAAGAATGGTAGTTTGATTTTTCTGAAGGACTTCACTTTCTTTAATGTGTCTAATAAGATAGATGTCAGCATATGAAGGAAACAAGAAGCAAATATCTTCTATGACATCAATAGACTAAACGTCTGGATTCACAGTAGACTAGCAAAGCTTGCTTTCACTGGTTATTTTGTTCTCCTCTGTATATTTTCCTCAGGAATAAGATTGCTTCCCTGTGGTATCCACATAAACAACAAAAACAAAGGTTTAGTGTGGGACATTAAAAAGTCCTAGACCTGATTTTACAATGACAAGACATGGATAATTTTGTGGCCTTCTGAAGACTGAATATAGAATGTGCAATCTGAAAAAATGGCTACTGATGTACCGCAAGCACTAGTTGGTGAACATGTTGCCAATCCAAGGCTGAGTTTTCATAATGTTTCTAAAAACCGTGCTCAGGGAGGGAAAGCACTTGAGAAATCACATCGATGGGATGTGAGATGCCCTCCATCATCAAGGAAAGCTTCTGAAGCAAAGTGACATGGCTGATACAATTCTACCTCCAGGTGCTGCTCACAGATTTCCACTGGAATGTGTCAGATGACTGAATATGAGTGGGCTCTGGTAGATGGCCTTTTCATTGAAAATATTTCTTCAGCTCTTATGTTGCCCCTCAGCAATAATAGCTGGCTTTCTATACAACACTGCCTGATTCGTCGGTCACCTTTAAGTGTTTTATTGATTTAACATTTCTTCAGAGACAAAAGGAAATATATGACCCATGGACAATGTGATTTTTTTGAGAGCTGATGCTGATGGCAGGGGCATGTTGACTGATTCAAGCTCTGCTGTCCCTGGCATTCATTAGACATTTTTAAAAATATGTTTTCTGCTCTGTTTATGAACTACGCTTCTTTTTCAACACTTGGTAAGGGTGCTGTTTTAAACTACCTTCAGTGAATATATTGCAAACCCATTTGCTGAATTGAGCCATTTCATGGTGAAGTAAGCTGAATGTAAGAGAAATATGGCTTGGTTGGGACACTGTTGTTTACTGTATCAAAGCAATAAAGAGAAAGGAACAGGTTGGAAGAACTTTCAGAATCCATTTTATTTATTACTTAGAAGTAATGAAGCAAAATGTAGTTGTTTGTGCCCTCTGAATGTTAATCTGCCCAGCTGTTGAAATGACAGTGAAAAGTGATAGCAAGCTCTAAAGGAATTGTGTGTAGCTCATCTGAACATAAGGCTAGTTGGCAGGATATTGAACCTGAAGCTAATGAGCAGGCAGGGCTGGGATTTGGCATGTGATGGAAGTGGGCTCACCACACAAGGGTTTCAGAAATAGAAACACAGACCTGAGCAGCCAAGTTTGTGTTGAGACACGAGCAGACTGACCATGAAAGCTTTGGAGCATGCAGCAGCCACCACTGGCCATTTGATGCCAGTGTCTAAAAGTAGCTCTAGCACTGGGTTTCTATTTCTGAAGACTCTGGCCTGAGTCTTCAGGGGTTTTTGAATTGTATTGCAAAGGGCAAAACGTGTGGCAGAATAGAACTAATGGTATCCACTGTCCTTTGGCAGGTACTTCGTAACACTGACATGTCAGGGTGAGCATCCTCCAGCTCCTGCTCCTCTACAACTGTATGTCTCAAAAAAAGGTGTGATTGAAGGAGCTCCTATTTTCTCCCTCCCCTTCCTCACACTTGGCTTTATCTCTCCAGGCATCTCCACAGGTATTAGCATTGCAGCCACTGCTCTTTAGTCAGTGTTGTTGCACAGTCCCCACTCTTCCATTGTAGAGATGGAGCTAGAAGGCATTTGGTAAACTTAAAGTTGCTGAAAGCTTGAGTCAAGAGTCTAGGAGACCACATAGTACAGTAGCACCCTTCCAAACCATGCAGGGTTTCAGTGGTGGCACTGAAAAAGCAGGCCAGAAGACTGGAGTCAGTGCTTGCTGGATTTGCTGGCAGAGGCACAAGCTGTTGTTGCTACACACGATTAGCAAGATGTGGAAATAGCCCCGTGTAGAAACAGAAGCAGGGATTTCTAAAGCTAACAGGGCAGTTTCATACGAAAGCCAGCAGTAGTGTAATACAGACTGAGAACAGCTGGCCAGCTGGTCTCTCCAGATTCTGGCATAAACAGTAAATCACGAGGTTACCATCTGACATACGTGGACCTACTGTAACACACACGCCTCATCTCTGAGGAGCTCTAAATAGCAAGGGTTGGAATAACTCCTGTGTCACTCCAGGTTTCTGCTGATGTATGATAAAGTTACACGGGGATGGAAATGCCAGAGTGAATCAGATTGGAGCACAAATGGTAATGACTTCTCTGTGTTTGCTTAAAGCCAGGTGATAGCTGGTTCTACTGAGAAGCAGAGTGTCAGTGAAGTCTTCCTCATCCTGCTCTCTGCAGTGGTCAGCTTTTGTAGCCACTAAGGACTCTGTGTGTTGAATAGCTGGTGGTAGGGAGTGGACTAAATTTCCCCAAAGAAAGTCTGGTGGAAACAAAACTGTGGTCCCTACCCATCTCTCCAGCATGGGCAGCAAAACTAAGGCATGTTAAAGGCAGCAAATATTACTGACCCTCTGGAGTAGCTCAGAGTTTGTCTGAGGACTTCCGTGCACCCTCCTCCACCCCTTTCTAACAAACCTGGTGTCTTAGAATTGATTCTGATGTTTTAATCTTTAGAGTAGGACGTGGTGAGAGCAATAAAATTTAATCAACAGAGTACTTGTTATATCAAGTAAATGGATAATAGTGACATTTTACATTCTTTTGAGACTCAATTTCTTGAACATTTATTTAATTATTAGATATTTTAAAATTCTGCTCAGATTTTAGTTTAGCAATTCACCACATAATGAGATTCAGCTTTTCTGAAACATTATATTATTGTTGTTATTAGTGTTAGTGCATGCTCTTGGAAATGTGAAATATGTTGTCAAATATTGTACTAATTTCAGTTTCCTTTGTCACAGCCCTGTGAATAGGTCATTCCAGTAATCATCTCCATCATAAAGGGTGTAATGGGATCACTTGGATCAGAGGCCAGATAATCTCTGTATGCATGGGTAAAGATCCCTTTTGACTCTATTTTCTGCATTTCTTGGATCCACCATTTATGGAAATCTTTGCTTTCTGAGGCGCACTTTTGTTGGTGAATCCTGTCACCTAACTACAGTTTTCAGAAGCTAGGCATTCATCAGGCTCTCTCCTAAGTTAACAGAGGAAGAAGCAGCATCTCCAGGAGGCAATTTATCCCCCATGTCTGTAATACTTAATCCTGGGATGTGTGGAATTTCCCTCTGGGGAAAAAAAAAAAAAAAAAGAGTCATTCTGTACCTGACCAGGTTGAGGAGGTTCCAGAAGTGACAGGACAAATAAATGGACTATGAAATACAAATACATCATCAATGGTTCAGGAAACTTGAAAATGCTGATGGCTAGCACGGTATTTTGAGACAACATCACTAAATGTTAACTCTGTTCTCTTTCTCTCTCCTAAACATCCCACTCTGGCCCCTGCCATAGAGAGGATTCTGGCAGGAATGACCCCTGCTCACACCTGCCGTGGCTGCTGCTACATTCCTGAATTCTACCTACATCCAATATTTCTTAGTATTCGCTTGGGTGTAGTCAACAGGGATAGATGTTGTGTGTGTTTGGAGGATTAGTGCATCATCTGAGTTTTCTTTTTGCTTCAAATAGTCCACAGACCATGTGCCAGCCTTCCACATGAAGTTGTCATGGAGTCTGTGGAGTGCGAGCTGGTTTCCTGAATAGATGAGAAGGCAGGTGGCAAGCCAAAAAACCCAAAACTATTTTTCAAAGCCTGTGACTGGGGAACGAAATACACAGATGTGTAAAGAAATATCCATATTATAGATTTAGACAGACATTAATGAATGTGTGTCCTAACTATCATACCAAGGTTATAAAGCCTTTGCTTACACACAAGACAAATCTAGTTTGTCTAGCTCAAACACTGGCAGTTCAAACTCCCTCTTAATTACAAGATTTATGCCTTTGCCTTTATCCAAAGGGCCGATCTAAAGGAATGAGAGAGTAGTTCAGTCTCTCAAGTGCCCTTGCTTCTTGTTCTCATTATCAGAAAGGTAAAGGTGCCAGTTAGAGTTCGTCAGACATTTTTATAATTAAAGCTTTAAAATTTAATAGTGAAGTGTATGTCTTACACTTTGGCACCTTGAGTTGCTCCATCAAATACTGTTTGTGATCTTCGTAATTCAATGAATGTGGTGGGGTGCTCAAATACTTCAAATAATTTGTCCTCGGGGTTTCTTCCTCTTGATCTCTATTTTGATTTTTAAAAATTGCTTTCCCACAGTGTGATGCTTTGTGAAGTTCTGTCAGTGTCACCCAATAGTGACCCAGTATGTTATGTGTCGCTGGAACTCCTCTGAATCTATAAGCATCCCTGCTGCTTGTCCCAGGGCCTTGGGAGGGAAAGGATGGCTCATTCAGTGTATTGATGGAAGGGGATCTGGAATTTTTAATGCATTCAGAACCTGATTTTTATTATTTTAGAGTTTACTGGTCTATCAGAGATATTTTGTGTTGAGGCTTCTCTCACAGCTTCCAATTCATCTTTAAAAATACCAGGAAATATTTTGGTCCCACTGAATTTGGTAGGAAGAAATCTCAAAAGTACTCCAAGCAGAGCTACAAACATCTCTTCTCTTGCACTTCAGACCATGGTATCTTGTCCTTTCCCCTCTTCCTGCCTCCTTTGCAAATACCCTCACGTTTCCCTGCAGGTATTTTGTCCCCTCAGCAGTCCCACAGATGCTTTATGTGCTCTGCACTCTGCTGGTAAGCGGCCGCTTGATGTTGGTTTGTGCTGGACTAGTTAGCTGGCTACCTGGTGTGTCCTGGCAGGTGGGGTGTCCTTCTTCAGAAAGAGGGAAAGAAGCACTTCTGCCCTTGCACGCAGAGGTTAGTAATTTCTTTACCAGTGGCACAGTGGCTTTAGTGCTCCTTCATTGCCTGCCTACTGAGATTGACAGCTCAGGTTATTGTGTATGTTCAGAGGGATGTAAGAAGAACACAACAAGTTCCCCGTGCCTCGAAAGTTAGTCCTTTACACTTGTTCTGCTAGGTAACTGTGTCCTGTTTATATGAAGAAAATAAATCAATACGTGTTTGTTTGAGAATACATCATAGAATAGATTTCATTGCATTGCAACACTATCAACATTGATAGCAAATATCTCTAAGGCAGAACAGAAAGTTAATGCATTTCTTCTTTTCTTATCATCTTCATAATGTTTTCCCTTCTGTTTGATCCTGCTGCTATAGACTGAGAACTTTTATACAAAGCACAGAGGCAACTTCAGCTCTCATCAGATTACTCAGTGCCTGGCAAAACTGTATTTTAATGGGTGCTTGATGTCATGTGGGAAAATACTATTTTGTTCTGCTCCATGGCAACATTATTTTCACATTTAAATCCTTGAAAAAAGATGTGCTTGCATGCTGATTGGATCAAAACACTGGATCTTGCTTTTAGAATTTCTCTGAATCTTCTAATAACTCACTAAAATTTATTATGGTTATATTTCCAGCAAAGATGGCACATCCTTTAAAAAGAAAACAGATTATGAGTCTCTCTTGAAACACACTTGTTTGAGGTAGCACAGGTAAGCCTGCTTTATCTGCACATAAAACTGTTTTGGATACTATGTTTCTGCTCATCAGATTTTAATCATTCAAGTGGCAGGGAAAGGAATGTCCTCTGGAGTATATACAAAAAAATCAAAATCAAAACCCCCATGAATACACTTACCAGAAAGTATCCTGTACACTCAAGGCACTTCTGCAGTTGGGCAGGCTTCAGAGAACACCCTTTTGTTTCAAAGTCTTCATTAAAATAAATATTTTTCTATTTACCTGTGGCATTTTTGCAGTTTTTCATAAGAGTAGTCATATTTACGCTAACCTCTTGGGAGGAAATTCAACTCCATTCAAAAGCCAGGAAAAGATATAGACAACTATTTAGGTTTCACTTAAGGCCTTATTTTGAAGGTTTAAGTGCAATTTTCTACACAGAGATGAATTTCATTCTCCAGTAGTTCTAAGTATGCTGTTAAAATTGGCTATATGTCACACTGAAGGGACAGCTCATCTCATGGTCCCTGTGAGGTACCTTAACCTTTTTACACATACGGTACCTATAAAATCCTTTACCCAGAGCAGAATTGCATCTCCATGGATTGCTTCCCTCAATAATAAATAGGCCATATTTGGTTGGTCAGAACAAGTCTTGAATCTAAGATAAATCCAGCAATTTATGGTGGCTGAAAAAAAGAAAAAAAGAAAAAAAAAAAAGAAAAAAAAGAAGAAAAAAAAGGAAAAAAAGAAAAAGAAAAAAAAGAAGAAAAAAAAGGAAAAAAGAAAAAGAAAAAAAGAAAAAAGAAGAAAAAAAAAGGAAAAAAGAAAAAGAAGAGAAATAAAGAAAAAAGAAGAAAAAAAAAGGAAAAAAGAAAAAAGAAGAAAAAAAAGGAAAAAAGAAGAAAAAAGAAAAAGAAAAAAAAAGNAAAAAGAAAAAAAAAGAAAAAAAGAAAAAAAAAAAGAAAAAAAAAGAAAAAAAAAAAAAGAAAAAGAAAAGAGATAGAAATGTTGACTAGCTCTTTCTTATGGTAACATTTTCCAAACATGAGTATTTCAGCATTAGGGATTTTATGTCGGAAAGAAACTTAGATACCACTTGCAAACATAACGAAGGAGGAGATGGCCTCCTTTTCTCCATTAATAGCCCATATTGCAGTGGTTCTGGCTTGGTATTTAATTGAAGTAGGTTTAAATCTAGGCTGAACCTAAATCACAGCAGTGGTTCTTAGATCTTGCAAAAGCCCATGTTGCTCATCCCAAGGACATTGTGTGCTGGTTCCTCGTGATGTAACATTTTTATTGCATCAGATAAGACAGGCCAGTTATCTTCCTTTACAAATAAGACTTGAAACAATCCAGAGTGATTCTCAATGTCCTTCTCTTGTAAAACAATATTTAAATATGCTCTATATTGAAAATCATTTTTCAAATTGAAAATAAATACCTTAGTGTCAAGTCAAAAACATTTTTTCCGTTTCTTTTTTTGGTGGCTGAAACAACCAAATACAGTTGTTTTTTGTTTTGTATTAATAACTGGGAAGAGCTTCAGAAGAATAAGCTTTTAGTAATGTACATATGAATTATAATGTGCACTATTGAGTGCTAGAGCAAGATGCTTTAAGCAGGTTAAACAGTAGTTTAACATAGCTATTTCAGCTTCAGACTTCCATGAAAGGTAAAACTGATGAAAAATCTTGTACACTTTTAATTAACAAGATAAAGCTAAACCACCTTAATGGATTGTGGGGGGGCAACAGACGGGTCCTGCAAAAATCCTTTGTGAATCATTTTGCAATTTTCCAGGAATCTGGACCTACTAAACAAACCAAGAACTGGGCCTGTTAAAATAATTAAACCAAGTACTGAATAGCCCTCAGCTCTGGTTTCAGTGAAAATTCTGTCATTAAAACAACAGTTAGGAGGGAGAACCATTAATATGTAAATGGATGGTCACCCTCTGCTGCAGCTGTAAACCCTTTTCTGGTTATGGCAAGAATAAGATAGAATTCCTTGCCTGCAGAATGGGTCTGGTGATGACAATTATTGAAAACCAGCTGTGCTGTTTCCTTTGTTAAAATCATGCTATGCAGTACCTTTTTTGCAGGTTCCCAGGAAGTATTCCTTTTCATACAGATCTTTATCTCTGGTCCATAATCAGTACGTTTCATCTTATGGTTATGAAAATTTGCTGAAGTAGGGAAAATGGCACAGGGGTTTTTTTTTGTGTTTTGGTGGTTTTTTTTTTTGTTTTTTTTTTTTTGAGGGTTAGGGGTTGGGAATGTCTCCTGGAAGATCCCCCAAAGTGTGTTCCTTATTATAGGCTGATTTCCCCCCTATTCAGCCTCTAGCCCCAGCATTTATGGTTCTTCTCTGTCCAGTAAGTCCATTATGTTTAAAATTAAACTTCTACTAGCATTTTGCGTAGCATTTCCCAGTTGTTTGATAAGATGGTACCTCAGAAAGTTGTATCAGCTATTTTAGATGGAGATTACTGTATACCAGCTTCTCTTTCCCTGCCTGTTACCCTCAGGAAACAGCATTAAGGGCTTCTGCTTGAATTGTTACCATTTCCACTGGGTTGCTAAGCACATTTTAAATGTAGGCTGTCATTTCTTTCTTCAATTTATTTCTCCCTCCTCTCTTTTCCTCCCTTCATCTCCAAGTCAATTTGTGATATGTTTGTGGAGTTGTTCTTCAGCTTCATTAGAGCATTGATTTTTTTTTTTCTTTTTGTTAATTTGTCTAATTCCCAGTCAAATGAGGACATGGTACTTGTAAATCATTTGGTTTCTCATTAATCTCTTCCAGTGTTGGCTCCATTATTCAGCTGTCTCCCTATTTACTATCTCTAGCGAAAAATATCCAGCGTTTCCATCACTTGTCACAAGTAATGTCACGGTTGCTGTGGATCCACTGGCCTGTATAATCAACATAATCTTAATTTTTTTATTAGAAATCAAAATAATTGCTGCCACTGTAGAAAGATGCATCTTCAGTCCCATGCAAAGAAGTTCACTAAATGAAATGTAATAAATAGAAGTTTTAAAGCCTGTCCTCTATGTTTATGACAAATCTAACTCATTAGTTTTTCTTTAACAATAGCTGCAGAAGACGCTGTTTAGAAGAGCAAAAATCCTGAGAGCTGCAACCTTATGCCTTGACACCTCTCTGGCAGAGATCCCATTGAAGTGAGAGGAATAAGGATTTCAGCATTCACTCTGGAGATGCAAGTATCAGCTTAGTCAAACCCACAGATAAAGAATTCTCTGCTTCTGTCCTTGACTATAGAACACTGGCATCACATTGGACTTACAAGCTCCTTACATGTTGAATGGCAGGCCAGGCAGGGTGCCTGCACATTTAGCAATCTAGCAAGAAAATAATGTCCTCCTGAAACGAAGAAGTGCTTCCCAGAGCAACAGGTTGTTCTCCCCCTTCTAGGTCAGCACCAAACAGTGCCCTAGTAGGGTAGGAAAGAGAATTAGGCTAAAATCCCTACTGAAGGGAAAGGTTGTCATTGCCCATAGCCATTACATCAGTTTTATTGTTGAGGTAGAACAGGCTTCACCTTTATTCCCTGATTAAATCTATCCCTCAGCTGCATGAGAGGAGTAGATTCTTATGTCCCCTAACACTGCTCTATACTATATGACAGCTTTTTCAAAGTGGCTTTCATTGCATTTCAGAGATGTTGGCAGTTTACTTCTGCATAAGCATATATCTGCTTTATGATCTTTAGATCACTAATCTTAGTCACTCTTATTATCTTATTTTGAAAAGAGAGAGATTTTGCCAATAGTCTTTCTTGATGCCACTCACCCTGACTTTCTCCATTGACTTTGTGCTATAGTCACTGAATACAGTCTCAAAGCCATGGTTATTTTAGTTGCCACTCAGTGACTCATCTTCCTCTGACTGTAATACGATTTAAGGAGCATTTAATGTTCTCTGCCATGTAAGGGAAAGTTTCTTAGCTGAGATGATAAGAATCTTAGGCTTACTATAGATGGAGACATTGGGTTGATGGGAAGGATTAAACCATGTACACATTTTCTATTTGAAACAGCAAATAATAAACATTGCCTCTTCAAGAACAGAAGTCCTACGTAGGGAAGATCAGGCCACAGTGTTTCTTCATGTGGCAAAAATATCAGAGGAGATGGAAAAAATGGTGAAGCTTTGTTTGTGAAGTATGCACTGGCTAAATTGCTGCCCCTTGCTGATCGGTCTAATCCTTTTAATGAGACTAGGTAAGCAAAAAGGAGGCAGTAATGATGCTGATGACTCAGATATTTCGCTCTATGAAAGAAAACAAGCAGAAGAGGGTTGTCAAAACAGAGCAGTACAATGACTCTCCAGGTGTCCTTTTCACCTGTAAAGTGGTTTCTGGATAGCAAGCTAGCCAAACTCAGGGGCTTCCAGTGTCCCTGGTATGAGTGCTAGAATATAAATCAGTATATTGTAAGAATGTGAGATTTGTTATGATTCAACCACCCTTTGGCTTGCAGTGTGCATTTTGCTTAAGCCTAGATTTCTGTTGGTCCTTTTTGTTTGAAGAATGATGCAGCAGCACAACAGCTCAGAGGCTAGGACGAGCATACAGGGACATCAAGGCACTTCTTTGCTCTGCCATATGGGATTTAACTCAGGTTTCTTATGAAGCTTCCCTGAACTGAGGATAAGGGATGATACTTCCTTTACACTGCTCCATTCTGTATTTTGTAAAATTAAAGATTTGGGAGGTATGCTTTGTATTCAGCAATTCCCTTATGGGAGAGTCCTAGCACACCATCCCTTTACCAAAGCTGATTTCACTGCAAAGTTTGTAGTCATGACCTAGGAATGAGAAGTCCCTGGGGAGAACCCTGACCACTAGATGACAGTCAGGTTACTTTCCTTCACCCAAAGAGCTTTTAATTTTTTATGCAAAGTGAAACAGGCTGAGCCAGAGAGATGATAAGGACTCCAGCCCCATAAAATAGCCAGACACTTGTCGTAAGAACAGTTTTCTGGAAGAGTTGGTTTGAATCCCATCAGGCAAAAGATGGCTTGGTATATGGGCTTACTATAATTTCATTTGCTGAATTTACCACTAGATTATGGTACGAAAGGGGGATCAGCAGTTCATCTGTTAGCTGTGCCTCAAGAGACAGGAGTAACACACCTCTTTCAGATGTGCTGATAGAACACGACCTAGATAACCTGTCAACTACGACACCAACTGGTGGGACCCAGCAGGGCTTGGCCCTCATGTGCCAGGTGATGTCAAATACCTGTATGCATGGCCAGAATACTATAAATACTTGGGTAACTTTCACATTTATGCTTTAGTCCCTTGAGGATTCACATGCCAGCTGGGGAAGGAAGCAGACAGCAGTTTTGCACATCTCAGATTCAGGGTTGGGCGGTAAATACAGAAGTAAGTGAAATGTAGATGCCCAAGCATTTTTTGTGCAGCTGGTACATAGCTGCTTTAGCACTTGAACAACATGGGCTTCTGCCATTGCAACCTCATGCCAAGAAAAACACAGTAATGTATGTTTGATGCCAGCTGTACAAGTTATACAAAAAAACACTAGTTAGAGGAAACTTTAGAAAATTTGAATGATTTCTGCAGGGGATTTTTTTTTCACCTGCAAGGCTTAATTAGGAGAACTCCAGATTGTAACAGTGCAGTGCCTGAAAGCATGTTGGATTGCAGTGAGACGTGCTTTTTATGGGATGCTTTCATATGTATGTTTTGATGAGATAGTGATATTGTTGAAAAATCCAGCAGCATTTCCTCAGACAGCTCCAGCTCATGAATGCTACTTTGGCTATCAGAACTCATTTCGTTGCAGGTCAGAAATTTTCACATTTGACTTATTTCTCTTTATACAGTTCTTACAACAGTTTCAGGGGTTTTTTGGTGGTGTTTTTTTTTTAATTTGTCACTATTGAAATCTACATGACCTTTACTATACTCTTGGATAGTTGTAGCAGGCTCAGTTCAATGTATGTTCAAATGTACAAGGCAGGTGAGAATGTCTCGAATGTCGCACGCAGTACAGAACATCTCTTTGCTTTGCCTGGGGAGCTGTTACCCTCTATGCATTTCACAGTGCATAAGTCTAGCTGAGAACTTGCTAATATTTTTCCCTTTCTATCAATACACTAGATGGCAAAAATGTTAGTATACGTATTTCTAGGGAACAGTGCATTTTTGCACTTCGGTAAATACCGTAATTCTCTTCTGCTTGTCAAGATGTACCACCTACAAGGCAGTAGAGGTACTATCCTGAAGAGGACACTATCTAAAAACTTAATTTTCTGACCTGGATTGGCACTTACATGCTCCCTAAAAGCAAGTCACTGAGACAGCAATTTTGAAATCCTGCTTTAAAAGTCATTATCTTTCTCCTGACATACCTGTGCACTTACCACTGGAAACCAGTTAAACCAGGGGCATATTTATAGCACCAGTGAGAGAACAAAGTTTGTCCCTTAACTGTGACAGAGCCCATTTTAATCCTGTCAGCTGTCTCCTTTCTTAGCTCAGCATCAGAAAGCAAGTTCCATTCAATGGTGGCTTCATGCTGCTAGCTGAAGCTTTTCTCAGTATCAGTGTGAATGGGTCATTAGATGCTTCTGTCTGTACTGTCTGCATCTCCTGCTCTTGATCTCTGATCTCTTGGATCTAACATCCACTTGCTCTTTTGATTGTGTAAATGCTTCATGGAAGATTCCTAGTCCATCTGTGTGTAGGCGATTTTAAGTATATGTTAATTTTTTTGTAAATTATTGACAAGATGAATATGGAAAAACCTGTTTGTATAATGCTTTTGATACTGGAGAAATCTGATCAGGTGTTTTCCATCAAGGAAGTCTCTTGTCCCATTTTTTCCCTCTTTGTATGCTTCATTGTGAGTGCCTCCTGCTTGGCAAGTGGTCTGAGAAACTGAGAACTAGCCCCCACAGTGTTCATAGCTGCAAATGCATGAGGAGTATAATCAAGTGTAGGCAGCTCAGGCTGACTCATTATGTTGGTGTACATTTGCCTCTATGGTGACTGTCACCAATGCCTTTTTTGCAGGTTAAGGTGAGGAGGCCAAGTGAACACCTTCTGAAACATGCTGAAGAGAGCACAATGAACAGTGTTTAAGGCAGTCGGATGTCATTAATTAAAACTGTAAGTGAATTTTCTTAGCTAATTCTAGTAGCAATCCTTCTTTGACCTTGCAGTTATTGTGGGTTTTTATTAGGATTATATTTAGGATGTCATTAGGGTGGTTGTCACTAGGATTAAGAACCCCATGCTCTTTTCCTCTTAAAGGGATAATACGTTCTTTTTATTTTAGATTAAGAAAATCACAGACCCACCAAATCTCATGATTGTTCAAGAGGCTCCTGCTATGACATTACATCTAGTTTTCCTCATCTGGCTGTTCTTTCTCTTAGCCATCCACTATATAATATTTTGCCCTTTCTTTTGCTTTGTGAAACCTGAAGATGGAGGATGTGCATGACCCATGTGAACTCTAATCTGCCTGCAGTTGCACTTGGTGCATGGGGCAAGGCTATGGTGCTACCATGAAGCACAGATTTACCCTCTTATGAGATCCAGCATTGAAAGAGACTTTCAGAACTTCTTTCGCAGGAGCTTTATACCAAGGTCCCTCCCTGTCACAGGGTTACCAAATTCAGTCCACTGACACACATTGAAGGCATTGGGGCTTGAATACTAGGAAAGCAGCTTGCAAAGACTCCAACAAAATCAAACATTCAGTGAAAGCTTTGTGAATGTCCTCCTTCATAGCCAGAAGTGACCCTGAGAATGTGAAGCCACAGCACATAGTAAACATGCATTTTGGCTGCATAAGGCACAGAATTAGAGAATGTTAACCAGTGTCCCCGTGCAGATCCCTATTGACCAGCTGTACTGCAGACAATATAGGTTTTATTTTCCTCCTGCAAATTTTCTTGTACACACTTGTCTGATATATGAACTTTTGAAACAAACAAACAAAAATATTTGTTTCAGGTCCAGAGCCTGTAGTGCTGAGATCCTGAGTTCCTGCAGTTGACTGCCAGAAATTAAATTCAGGCTCTTTGATTCAAGGCCGTGTGTCTCTTTCTCATTGTGTCTGAGCACTAACACCCAAAACACTGAATTCTTGGAATTTCATTCTGAACTTCAGTCTTGATCTCTCCATCTGTGTGCATATAGCCAATTGCTATGTCCTTATATGCTCTGAATTGGTATCTCTGTTTAGGGATCCTCATCTGATATTTCTGGTGCTTGGAATTTGCTCTTTGGGGTTGTCTTGGCAGAGAGGCCTGAACTTGGCCCTCTGCCTGTTTCCTTTGGCCTTTAGCCTTTGCAGTGGTACGTGCTTCTTTTCTAAGACCTGTCTTCATCTCAGCTGTCTGGGAGAACTGTGTAACTTTTCCCATCCTTTTCCCTCTGGTTTTCAGGGACTCTGACCTCATTGTGATCTGCAAGGTATTGCAAGGAGTGGGATTTCTGAGAAATCTTGCTCTTTGTGTATTTTTGTTTTTCTATTTCCTTTTCCAAGTACCTATCTAAGCACTTTTGCTTTTGACATGGCCTTGGTTCAGGATTCTGTGGAACTTCACAGCATTCCATCTACTTGCTGATGTTAAACTAATTCAAAATGTCTTGCAGTTGCCTGAGTCAGTTGTCACATTATGAAAATACCAATATGGAGAACATTTCCTTAAAATGATTCAAAACAAAATAGTGTCATTTTTATTTTAAAAAACCCCTGAATATTCACATCTTGGACATAAATTTCTGGAGCAAAAAACGTCCTTGTTACATTAAACATTGTGGGAAAAGTTCACATGAGATCATTAATGACTTCAAAATACAAGTTGTTTTCAGTTCCCTGTCTCTTGAAAAAAAAAATCAGTTTGGTGATCTAAACTCTTCCAGTAAAAGTTTTACAGATTTCCTGAGTGGTGTCAGATAACTTTCATTGTTGGAAAAAGTTCTAGGTCAATCACACCTAAATATATACTATTGTCTTCCAGAGAACTTTTTAAAAATAACTCCTAAACCAAGTTTCAATTATTGGAATTCCTTCAGTCTCAGCAAGAAGACTCACTGAGCTCAGAACAAGATCAGAGCCCTTTTTCTGGTAGGTAAGTACACCTGTAAGTGTCCTGTGAAGCCTAAGGCACATCCGAGGTTACCTCTCTCTGAGTACCCATGGATTCAGTGCAAAGCCATCTACTGGGTAGCAAGAAGTGTGGCAATTTGGCCTTAAGATGGGCCTCTGCTTCACAGTTCTGTCAAGACTGTGTGGGGGCAGTGTTCTTAATGTAGATGGAAAGGGGCCAAGGAGCATTCCCTCATTTTAGGTCATGTAGTGCAGCCTAACTCATGCTCACATGGCTAAATTCTCTTTCAGTCAGGATGACTGAGGCCAAATGGCTTAACAAGGTACATTCCAGTACTGTTCCATCCCCAAAATTGAGGCCAGGTAGGGTGTGGGAGAGTGGGAGTTAGCATGAGTGAGAATTAGGCTGGGAACATGCAAATACTCAAGCAGCCTCAATGATGGTGGACCAGAATGCCAGTCAGTACCTGGCCCTGATTAGATTACAGCAGAATATAGTTATTAAAGTAGACCTTCTTGGCTATTTTAAGTTACACATTGTAATGATGGCAGTGTCATAATGATGTCAGTGTCATAATGATGGCAATTACCAGCAAGTCTGACCAGCATAGAGAAGAACCTATGCTATGAATGGCTAGCCATTTCCTGCAATAGTAAAAAAAACTTCGTGGAGAAAAGGTGTATATACTTACTCCACTTGGTTTTGAATTGTTTTCATGTTCTGTGACTATGAACATGTAAATGGGTTAAGATTGGAAAACCTTTGCTCCCTTGCGGGGAAAAAGTGATGACCACATGGTGTCTTTGCTTTACAAGTGTTGCCCCAGTTTGAATCCCAAGTAGCACTTTTTTTTTTTTTTGACTGAAATAGCTTATTCCCATGGAAACTCTGCATTTGCACATTGCTGCTCTGAGCTGAGATCTTTCAGGCTTTTCCCTTGAGGTATTCTGTCCTGTACAATTCTGATCATGTAGCCATAATCCTGTGCTGCTGTACAAGCCTTCCTTTTCATTCTTAAAAATTCACATCCAGCTCAGTTATAAGATGACCTAACAAACATGTTTCCTGTAACCTCATGTACTTATTTAATGGTCAGTGCAGTCCAGCAACAAATGTCAGAACTTTCACTCCTTCACTTTCAATTTCAGGGGAAAGAAGCAGAAGTTCAACACATGGAGTGTCAGGGCTGGACAGTGAAGCATAGGCCTAATTAGCATTCCCTAGGTGATTTTCATGCAGTTTGTTTTTTTTAAATATCTTGACAGGACAGCACCGTTTTCATAGGTCTCTGATCTGAAAGTCGTAAGTGTCAAAATGGATGGGTGTTCACTTCCTCTGGGCCGTGACTGTTATCTTAATTTATTTTTCTGCTTTTAGAAGAATAATGATTGTCTGCTCACTTGGGTTAAGATATAAAGGCATCTAGAAATTTAAGGTCATATTTTTTGTTAGCAAATCCCAGATAAAATGTTTTCTGATAAACAATAATGTTGATAATATCTCTGAAAGATGTAGGTTTTTAAAGTAAATTTGACCACTTGGAGATAAGTTTTATTTATCCAGGAAGAAGTGTGAGGAAAGAACTTGTTGTGGTACAGCTTTGTGTATGATTATTTTTGGCTCCAATCCTGCAACTTGATCTTTGCCCAGGGGCTTCTCTGAATGCTGCAGAGAAGCATTTGAGGTGATGGAGGATGTTTCTGTAGTATGTAACAAAATTCAACACATGGAGTTCTGGGGTATTACTGGACTGCACTCACAAAGGCAGATGGTGCAGAGATGCTACCCTTGATCAAGCAATGCCACCAGAGAGCCACTGGTTGTTATGATTTGCTGCAAAAGAGTTTACTGAAGTGAGGCCTTCACTAAAAAGTTCGGGAGTCAGCAGTCTACAGTGTGCCACATAGAAGACTTATTTTAACACTTTCAATTCCCAGTTGAATCGCTCAAGTGGAACAGCTAAAGTGTTGTCAAAAGCATGGGGATAGTCCTGAAATCCACTGTGGGGTTTGGTTTTGACCTAGACCTCCTCATCCAGAAGACAAAGGTCCCTCCTCCATTCGCTAGCCGTACTCAGAGCCTGCATGGTTATTAAGCAATAAATAGTAATAGGTATAAAGTAATAAGTAACAATTCCTTCTGACAAGGGGGAGGCTCCTGACAGGTTTTTTCAGAGTCTGACAGATGAGTTTATTTAGCCTGCCTCTGAAGAGAGGACAGGAAAGAGGTTGCCCCATTGGGAAGGTGCAGAGCAGTGTCCTGGTGGTCAGCCTGAGCTGGAGTGGGCAGTATATAGCTGAAGGAGTGTAGAAAGGAAACTTTGCCCTCAAGCCTTCTTCATCTGGAGCTAGATTACTAATGACCTTTCAGCACAGGTATCTCTTCTCAGACCAAGCCAAGCAAGGGAATGTGGCAAATGATAACAACTGATCAACCACTTGGTGCAACTGCTAGAACTCTGTATTTGCAGTTATAAGGCAGTTGCTAAAAAAACAGCTGCACTGTGTTAAGCTCTTAGAATCTCTTTGCCATTTGCTATCCTTTCTCTGCCAGCAGTTACAGTTCATTTAGTAGACCTGGCAGAAAGAAATGCCTACTACCTCCATCATTCCCATTCACAGTCTGGCATCTCAGCAGAAAACCACGTTCTTTGGTATTGCAACCTATCAGGTGCATTGGGAGATAAAGTGATTTTGGTTTAAATTTAGTGAGCAGGGTTTAAACTAAAAAACTTCATGTTCAAACTAACTTAAATTTTATATTAAATCGATTGCTTTTGGTTAAACCGATATCACATCATTATGAAATTAAATTCATATTTGAATACTCAGAAATAGGACCTGATGTGGAGAATTTTTTCCTTCATCATGGAATTATGAATTTGTTGAAGACAGCAGTAGCAGGTTTTGGTACTGTGCCATCCGAAATGTATGTTCCTTGAATCTTTATTGCACCAGATCAAATGCATCTATGCAAACCACAAAAATGAAATCCAAGAAAATTGCATTCATTAAGGTATAAATGAAACTGTTAGCTGCACTTACAAAGACATTCTCAACCTGCTTTTGGCATAGAATGTGTCTTTTACAGCCTATCTTGGCACGCACATCTCCTGCCTTCTAATTATGAATGCCTTGGGGTGACCAAGTAAGCAATAATTCCAACTGCTCCTGACAGAAGAAGACACTGCTGCACTGCATTATTTTTCTGATGAATGTATCTTCCCAATGAGCTGAAACAGGCTTTGCATCAGCAACATCTGCAACAACAGGGATTTAGAAAGTGGGTCAGGTATATTGATGGACTGAAGAAGAATGGATGAAGGAGGGTGTGTGTGATGATGTGTACAAATGTGGATCTACTTTTGTCTTCACGTTTTCCTCCAAATATCTCACTAATTGATTCAGATCATCTGGTGACAGTCATAGAGGGAATGTGCAGTATAAAGTGCTTTACTTAGAGCTTTAGTCACCATGACTGAACAATCTGACTCTCTTACAGTTAATAGTAATTCATTTTCTGGACTCGTATGGGAACATCATTTATCCTTGTAATTCCTGAACTAGTTCAGGGCAGGATCTAGGTAACACATTGATTATAGTATTTGTCCTCAGCACTGGTCTCTACTATTGGCCCTGGAATTGTGTATGTAGTAATGACAGTACATTGAGGTTTAAAAACCTCTAAAACAAGATGACAAATATCAGGAGAGGAAGGACTAATATCTGCAGACCAAGAATTACAATCAGCTAGAGAAAGAGGTAGATGGAAAACCTGTGTTGTTTTGAGTCTGGTGTTAATATATCAGGCAGCTGGGCAGGAGGATGTATTGTGAAAACATCTGCAGTGCGAAGTTTGATTCCCTGGGGTGAGAAAGGAGATGGTGGAAGCAGCAGCAGCAGCTGCAGTCAGACTGAGAAATCTCTGCTTTTATTGTTTATTTTAACAGCAATATTGAGCTTATGTTGTGTTGATGGCTCTGGAGACTGTCTAATTTTCTTCTCACTGCCCAGGCTGCACATTAGGTTGGCTAATGTGTAGACTGAAAGGGACACCAAGAGGGAATAGGGATCTTGAAGGAAGACCTTCAGCCATCAAATTTAGTTCTTTGCAGTAGCAGGCAGCCCTGTGACAAATACTACAGACAAGGCAACAGAAATTCTACTCTGTCTGTATCCCAGGAGCCACAGAAATCTACTCCCAAACTTGTAATACCTTAGAAGTCTGTAATACAATAGGCAAAACCACAAGAAAGCACACCACACCACAGGAGAAGAGCAGAAGAGACTGGGGCATTACCACTCTGTTCAGACTCTAAATTTAAGGGAAGTTGTCCTCTACAGAAGTCTAGAAGATCCTACAAAGTAAAAAGTCCCTAGCACTATTAACAGAGACCAAAACCTTCTAAGCCTTCCCTGCCAATCTTCTTTGAAATAATTTTTTTTGGCCTCAGACCTGGCAACCTACATAACCCTTGATACCTGAGCAAGATACATCATGCTTCTGACAGCTGCTCATGCTCCTTGACTGTTCAATTTTCTCACCGGACTCTATCTTCTGAGACACCAAAGAAGGTTCTCCATTAGTATTAATTGTGAACATAGTGATAGTGAATCACACTAGAAAATTACCAGACACAGCCTTTCAACCACGTCTTTCAACCAGTCACCCACCATTACAGAGATCGTGTAAAATCTTGTAAAAATATCTAAAACCAAGCTACCTTTCTTTTTATATTTGTCCTCCCGTGTACATCTTGCTTCAGGGTGGTGAAGGAGAGGCTCATTAGTCCCGTTGGTTATCTTTCCCATGTTGGCACCATATGTGTCTCTCTCCTTTTTCACTGTTGTTGCTTATAATAGCAAGGATCAGATAGAAAATCTGTCCTTTCCTATGCACTTTAAAAAAATTAAACCCCTCCAGGTGGGACTGCTGTCTAACTAGGTTAACTTTTAGACTCTTTAACATAGACATTGTGTCTTAAAATTACCCTGTGGGCTTTCAAGGCCACTAAGGGCCATGCACTTCCAGCCTTTAAACAAAACAGAAGGAAGCAGACATGTAGACATTGTAAAAGGGAAATCAAGTGAAAGCTTTAGCCCGCTCTTTACACCAAGGGGTTGTAGATAACATTCTGAAGCAGGGCACAGCAAAGAGGGGGCTGTGAAAGAGTCCATTAGTAGTCATGTTGTCCTGGAGCAGCAACTGGCATTTCAGCACACAAATCACCAGGTGCCTTCTAAACAGATTATCTGGGCCCTGAGTTGCAAACCTTTGAAAGGCTCATGCATAGTTCACAATAGATTGGAAAAATTTGTTTTATAATGCCTTAATGTACCAAAAGTTCCAGATTCTTTTTAATGTTGCGTACATTCTGGAAACCACCTGACTGCAGTACTGTTATTTTCCATTTTGGTGTAATGTTGTTATTGAATGGATTTTTTTTTTGGACTGGTAAGGCAGAAATACTAATTAACTCTCTCCATTTCTGATAGTTTGCCTCATTATGAAACTAATTACTGTCTGACTTTTATTATTGTGAAAATTAGGCTACTGAAAAAAGCCTCAGAGTAAAAAAATTAAACATATAAGATTTTTATAATTATTCTTTGCTGGGTCAGACACTTATGTATTTCTTCCAAAAATTTAATTTTCTTTGGAAAAGAAAAAGAAAAGTGAGTACTCTGGGATACTTGAAGTTCTCTTACTGCACCAATTCTTAAACCTAGTCTCTCAGAAAATGAGAGCAGTGAAGTGTAAAAGTTATTCAGAATTAGAACTGTTAAGGGAAAAATCCAGTTTGCTATCAATAGAGGTTTCTGCTTGAAAACTAATGGCATGAGTTTTATTGTCATTCTAGTATTGATAATACTCAATAATTTCTTTGACATCTGAAAAGAAATCGAAGGATCCAGCTATGTCTAGATAAAGCTTTAGAAATGTATTGCCTAGATCCATTGCCTGTGTGCAAGATGCAACACAGATAGTGTAAAATTACATATTTTGATTGTGTTGCTGTTGATGTTATATGTTTGAAGATGGTTACAATTCAGGAGGGAATGTAACTGGTTTAATGGATCACAGTTTTTTGTGAAGTATATAATTTAATATCCCTAAATGTGCTATACACCATTCTATATTGCTCTATGTAAGTAGGCAGTGAAAGAATATGTTAAAATGATGCATTTTACCTTGGTTTAATTTTTAACAGTATGTATATTCATACATTTAGGTTTATATACTTGTCAGATATTCCTTATAGTTACAGTTTATTTGTAAAATAGTACTGGCATCTTTTCTACAACAAGGTGGAAGTTAATTTTTATTTCTTTCCATTGCACTGCTGGCAGGCCTTGTATTTTGTGACTGATCCGGCTCCATTCTTTCTGATATGGCTGTAGAGCAAGTCTTTGTATTCTTCTGTGTACAGAAGTACAGAAGATTGTGCACTGTTGTCATCTTTGCTATTCTGAGGACTGCTGGTGGAGCGGACAAAAGTCTGCATTTCTTTACCTGTGGAATACGAGGAGACCCCAAAAGAAAACATATCTCAGCAAAGAATGCCTTAGAAGTTTGAATGGAGGGTGTCTCAGGAGAAAAACAGTTCTGAATGATTAAATAAAAAGATATTGGAAATAGTGAACCTATCTTCCTGCCTGGGCAGCCTGATACCAGCGCATCTCATGAAAGAGATGGCATAACTGAAAGATCCAGGAATTTGAACTATTTCCCTCAAGTTGCAACTTATAGTTTGCAGTTGACTAAGTTTTTCTCTAAATTTTATTCCTAAAAAATTCTCAAAAATACTGTCCATATTGAGAGATCAGTTCATATAATCCTAATATCTAATAGTGCTCTCAAAATGTTTGATGGTGAAAAAATAGCAGCTCACAGGCTCTAGTTCAGCTACTTAGTTGTGAATGTCTCTGCCAAAGTGAAGATGTGGCTGAAAATGGTAAAAAGGCCTCCCTAGTTCAAAGTTCTCCTGTCATTTCTTTACACACTGCTGTTCTACACTGGAAACTTCAGATTCTTCTTTCTCTCTTTAATTTTTTTTCTTTTTCTTTTTTTTTTTTTTTTTTCCTTTTTTTAAAAAAAATACACTGATCATATTGCAAAAAGTCTGTAGGAATCCATGTCAGAACTCTGTAGGACAGAGGTTGTGCTATATTCCCTAAATACCACATCTTTCGCTACCAGTGTGTCTTCCTCACCTAGACCTGTCCTGGCTTATCTTTATCTCTATCAGCAGAAGCAGCAGATGCTTTTCATGGCTATTTTCTTTGGAGGAAGCAAACACTTCAGCAGCAAGGATAGGCTTTTCTCCCAGTTAGGGTCTGGGACTTCCATTCTTTTTACTGAGTAACAAGTTAAATCACTGGCTCACTCAGCCTCAAAACATCAAGTGTTGTCCCTGTGTGTGGCACTAGGCTGGACTCTCAGTTCAGATCCTTGCTGTCTCAGGACTATAGTAGAGGGTAACTTGCATCAAGATGATGGCATTGACTTGAACTGTATACTAGATTTTTTGTATGCAAGCTCTTTTCTTTAGTCTAACAATAGGGACTTCTGAAATGTTATATAAGAGCTGAGGATGTTAAGAGGAGTGAGCTGCTTAGCATAATTCTTGTTCTGAGAGGTGCTTGCATTTCTTGTTTATCTCCTTTGATCTCAGAAAAGATGCTTTGTCATAAACTAACCTTTTTCCTTACTATGAAAGACTTGCTGGAGAAAGAACTTGAAAAAAAACCCAACAACAAAACAACAACAAAAAAAGAAAAACTTGACACTATGTGCTGATACGCACTCTGCTGTGCCAGCTTCTGATCATCTCTGTTTCTTGGTCTTACGCTTAAATTTTCAAGGCCAGTTAGTTGCACACATTCTTGTTTGTAGCTGATGAGAGAGTTCAGTGTTGTGATGTGAAAGCTGTATGAAAACCAGATGCATCAGAACAGACTCAAATTGCAGTTAAATGTGTGTCCTTTGAAAGTAACTTGTGGCTTCACTTGCTGCAGTGGGGCTAGATACTAATGTCACCTCCATTTATCACAGTAACAAGGTTTGGCATAGCTGTGCTTTTTAACTGGCAGTGTACAGACAGACAAAAGGGCCATTGAACTACTTAATTTCTGCCTCTGCTATCTTGAGAGAGCTGACACAAATGCTTGCTGGTTTCATATAGCTAATACTGCCCTGAAGAAGTTAGTCCTCTCCCCATTGCTGCTTCATTTCTCCTGAAGGAGGAGTAGTAAGCCACATAACAGAAACTGGTTCTCTAACCCACATACAGTATTTACCCTATTTAAAACATTTTACCATTAAAAAAAATATACTTTGTTCTGGGTATGGACTGGTGACATCTGTTTGATTCTTGCCTGTGCCTAGTCTCAGTAACCCAGCCAGGACATCAACTGCTGCAAGCTCTGCATACAGCAGATTTCATTTTGCCTCAGACTTCTTTGGTCATAATAGATCTTTGCACAAATATAAAAAAACAGTGCTCAGTACAGTCAAATTGTACAAGGTCACATCAGATATGAAGATATCTCAAAGAAGCATTTTTTTTCTCCCTGAATGCAGTTTCCTGGTACTTGGTATACATTGTACACAAAATTCTACATTTGCCATGCAAGTGAGTGTTGGAGTCATTTAATTTGAAGAACCCACAGGCTCCTTCTTTGCTAAATAACATTGCTCAGTATGGTTCTGAAATTGCCTGCCGCTTTGCATCCTTCTGAATGTTAAGTGGTTCATGAGTCTCTTTTTGCAACAGGAAATAATTAATATAAAATCTGTCTTGAGTTGATATAAACTTTCTTTCCCTGAAGTTCATGGAGACAGGAAGCTGATGCATTGGCCCTCCTTATTTAATACAGTTACATGCTCTGGAAGAAAAGGTAGATGTGTTCTGCTTACACTATGTGGAATCTCTATCTGCCTTCCAATGCCACACAATGCCCTCCACAGGATGGAGCATGCATGGACCTGTTTGAGTGCACCTCTTGGGTTCTTTTTACTTTCTGGTGGCTGCAAGTTACAAATGACATAAATCCTGATTCTAGAAACAATATTCATGCCTTATATTTTATAGCTTGCTAATGTGACAATTACAGCTTCTGCCACTAAAGTATTTTGAGGTAGCATGTACTTACCCTGCTCAAAATTTCCTATTTTAATTATTTTGGAAAATCCCAAGAGACTTTTTTTTTTTTTTCTTTTTTTTCTTTTAAGGTGGGGAAAAATCATGCAAGGTACTTTATGTGGTAAACCAGTTATACAGTGCTTTCTTATGATTCCTGACAGTACAAAACATGAAAATGGAGAGTTTACCCCTTTTCTACTTATCCACCTCTACTCTTGTGCTCTGCAGAGTTTATTTTCTCAAGACTATCTAGTGAAGCCAGACTCAAATGCACCTATAAAAGATTTTGGAAAAAAGCCACTGTGGGAGAGTCTAATTGATGCAGCTCACTGATGTGTGAAACCTTGTCTTTTTACTAATTGCATTTTCAATTTTTGTAATCTTCATACACAGATTTTGTCTCTCAGCTTCCAAGATAAAACCCAAGACTGTTCTTTGATCTGTTCTGCCAGCACATATGATCATTTGATATAGCTCTGTGCAGGACAGCACTCTGGCCCCAACAGTGAGTAGCTCTGTGTGGGCCATGTGCCAAATCCTCAGCCTGGAGGTAGAGTCTGCAGCTTTCCTGGAGCCTTGTGGTACTTTTGCCACTTCTTTAGCAATATCCAAGATCACTAGATTAAAGATAGTTCACACACGCCCACACTAGCTACAGTGACCACAGCAGAGCAGTATCTGGTGTTTCTCTATCCCTCCTCTGTGATCTCCTTTCTCTTTCTATGCTTAAAATAGAATGCTAAGACTCTTGCATTAAAAAAAAAAAAAAAAAAGGAGAAAAAAAGAAGCTATATGCACTTCTAGTATCTTTTTGTTTATTAAAAACCACCAAGTACCGACACATAATAAGGATAAAACCACCTTGCACAAACTATTTTTCCCTAGACTTCTTTGCTGTAGAACACAATGAAACAGGCAAATGTGAATGGTATGGCTATATATGGCTATCGTAAGATTTGGTAATTTTATAAACCATAGGAATAAACCTTTTATAGTTTTTGCTTTGTAATTAACTAGATATTGAGATAAAATTAGAGTCTGAGGTTTGAAATATCCTCATTTATTTGTTACAAATCTTGAACATGATTTCTTTATTGCTTCTGCTCCCTCTTTTGTCTGTCTGATTCAAATAGCAAACAAAAGCCCTGTTCTAATCAGTTGATCATCCTATTTTTAATTTGTAGGAGTTATTTAATCCCACTGAATTACAGAAGGGGCAAGCAACTTCATGAACCTGAGTAATGAGATTTGTGAGGCATTATTTTATCATGAAGAACTTTCCTAGGACACATATCTACTGTGGGAAAATATTTCATTAAAACATAATGGGTGAAACAGTACACTGATTCCCAAAGACTGCAAGGTTCCTCCTCCTACGAGTTTTGAAATTATTTCTCCTCCTACCAAAGTCAGCGTTAGAGAAGGGATATGGCACGACCTGGTTTGCCAACATTATTTAAAGGAAAATGTACAAGACGTATCAGTTATTCAAACACAGTATTGCAGTTTTGAGATCAGGCACCTCAGGTAGTCTACCCTTTAATTATGTATGTTGCAAGGCTTCTTTTATTAAACATGAGAATCATAACAGTTAGATCTCTAACTCTCATTATTGACTTGAATCAACAAATGTCAGTCTTTAAAAGTTCATGTACAAAGGTTACAAATAACCCTATTTGGATTGTCCTATGTTTTTTTTCCTATGTAGATGATTCAATAGATCTAAATGCACAACATGAGTATCTAAATTGGGTCTACGAAACCACAAAAGACTTGCCAGCAATTTGAGTAGAGCTTAGTACGTATGACTGAGTTGAATGTCCAGCCCAGGCCTGCAGTAGAGTGGTGGGATGCCCTGCCAGTGCCTCTGACCCTTTAGACTTCTGTTGTCTCTGCTCATCCTGCCCCTTGCACCATCAGCAGGGACAACTGGATTCTTGTATTAGAAAGCTCCTTGTCCTGCCTCCCAAGGATGCAGAGGTGTTTGCTGTTTGTGAACTGCTCCCCGTGCTTTTCTCCACCTCAGCTCTTCACTATATGACCTTCACTATATGACATCTGAAGACGCCTCTGTGTGTCTCAAGGAAATGACGTGGTCATTCCTATATACAGAATGGAATCTCCAGAAAGTGCCCTGTAGCCATCCATATTCTGCTTCTTGAATCCAGCAGCTGGCTCCTCCTGCTGGTTTTGTTGTCTTTGCGGATGCCTTTAGGGTCCCAGCCTCACCTACTGATGCTTTGCTGTTTTGAGCCTTGATGTTCTGAACAATGTGTTTTGCCAGCCAGCTAATGTCATATTGTTCCTTTGAAGGCATCAGATGCTGCAACTTGAGAGCCTAACTACTTCCTCACTTTACTGTATAGAATGATCAGTCTTCACCTTTGGTTGGCCTCCAGTAGCACAGCAACACTATTCCTCTGGGTATTAGAAAGGCAATGAGTGTCCTTAAACCTCTTAATGCTGCTTCTTACCCGTCTCAGTTACCTGCCTCAGACTACTAATGTTTGAGTTCTACAGGTGATGTTGATAGCAATAGAGGTAAACATGACACTTTAATTATTAATGCCCCAGGATCTGATTTTCACAAGCAGAGGGATCCTGCAGCTTTTGTTTACTCCATTTGGACTTGGGAATTCTTTGTAATTCTAAAAACGGAGCTCACAGCTTCACCGGGGAGAAAGACAGAGAAAGAGATGAGACTACTTTACGCAACTTCCAGATTAAATTTGCAGAAGTGTCTGCTGGTTTTGAAAACTTCCATCTTTAAAACCCTTGTAAGGACGTGGAATTTTCTAAATAATTTCCAGAGGTCAGGACCATCCACAGTGTTAAGGTTTGCATACCAAAATTCAGCAGTTCCAAGTCTTTGAATGTCTTCTGGATAATATTCTTCTGTTTGAAAAGCACCCTTTTTTTGAACTTTGGGGTAGCAGAACCAAAGGGGGGAAAAAAAAAAGCTTAAAAGCTAACTTCAAAATGAACTCTCTTCCACTTTATTCACTTTATTATTTCTTCCTTCAGAAAAGCATGTATTTTTATTCTACTATTTTACCCATTTTTTTATGGCCACTGGTTTTCTACATAGAGGAGGTTCCTTACTTGATGAAAAGGTACTCACTTCATGTAACAAATTTCAGGGAAGGTGGACAGGTGATAAGAACAGAAAAGGCACTGAGGTGAATATTGCCACATTAACTTTGTGAGCAGAGGAGAGAAAATGCAGGTTCACATCCTGGCAAATACAACGATTTGAGAAGAATGTTAGGTCATTAATGTTTAAATTAAGTTCTCAATAGTTTATGTGCAACACAATTCAGATGTGTGGTCCTGGCTGCTTTCAGAGAGGTAGGTATTACTCGTCAGTGTCAAACCTTTTAGTCTTCATTGCTTACCACAGCTCATTATGGGGGATCATAGCTCTAGGTGAGGTAATTTGAGTCATTTATGCACAAGCTGGGCAAGAAACCCATAAATATTTTAAACTGATGTATATTTGCTAGTGTAATGTTGCATATAGAATTAGTTGTCTGCTTTGTCTGCCCGTGTTTCAAAGCTTGCAGTTTAATTATCATGTTTCCTAAGTCTGGTGGCCAGTGTTTGTTATAGATTCCTGCTTCTGCCCTTTCCTTCAGCTTCTGCTGAAGCTCTCCTGAGCACCTTTGTGACCCAGATGAATTGAAATCTTGTCAGCTTAGTGCACTGACAAATGAAAATAAGTGACTAATGTTGTTTTTTGATATTTCATACTCTGCTTGATACGAACATCTAATGTACTGCAATTATTTAAAATCCTGCACAGAGTAGTTGTGTTTTCCATAGAGACTGACTGCAGTCAGTTGACAAAGAATAACATCCTGAGCAGATGCTCACCAGTAGCCACCCCTTCTTGTATTTGCTTAATATAACAAGAAATAATCAATTAAGACGACAAAGGACAATTTAGTTATATGGTCTGATCTCATCTGTATCCTATGTCATTAAATTTCATGCATGTGCAAGCACTGAGGGCGGTAACCTGCAGGTGAGTAAAGCATGTCTTCCAGAAAGACATCTTGTCCTGGTTGGGAACATACAACCATTAGGAGATTTTTGGTGGCCGTGTTAGCTTGTTCCAATGATGTGCTGTCACTTTAAGAAGAAAACCTGCATGCTTGTTTTGAATTTTTCTGACTTCAGTTTCTACTACAGTTTCTCGTTATGCCATTCTCTGCTAGGTTAAAGAGTCCTTCAGAATTCAGTATTTTTTTTCTCCACAGAGGTACTTACATGCTGTAATCAAGTCAATCTTTTTGATATGATAAACAGATTGAGCTCCTTAAGTCTCACTTAACAGCATAATTCTTTAATTCTCAAACCACATTTTCAGCTCTTAATCTGCCCCCTCTCCAATTTTACAATGTTTTTTTCAAATCATGGGCAGGAACACAGAATACAAGATTGGTCTCGTCAGTGCTATATGCGGAGATAAAACTATCTCCCCTACTTCCCACTCCCCTTATGCAGATTAATCCTTCCCCTTATCAACGTCAGAATGAGTGTTTATGATGACCTTGGTGACTACAACCCCCCAGTCTCTTTAAGCAAGTGCCATCTCCCTCTCAGTATGCAGCACCTACAATCCTTTACACTTATAACAGGAATTTAATTATAGTAAATATATTTTATTTGACAAGACCCAGTCTGCCTCTCAGCTCAGACTACCTCACAGGGTTGCTTGGTCCTTGTTACCACTTCTCTCCTCTTAATGTCATTTTCAGATGTGATCCCCTTCTCACAGAAACATACCTGTTTGATGAAGCTTCCCTACTGTCAGCTACTTTTTGTCATCAGTCATTTAAGCAAGTTTTAGTCAATTTAGCATGTGCTTTAATGACATAATGGGGTACTACATTTTCTTTCAGACTGTCTTAAAGGTCTAGATCATCAATATGCACTTAACCAAATGAGCAATCTCATTAAGGAGTGAATTTAGAGAAGTTGGACTAGATCCAACTTTCTTCATAAGAAGGACTGGGATTATTTCTATCCCTTATTTTTTGAAATTAAATCCATTATTCTCACTATTATTTCTGATAGTGGCTCTTATTTTCCTCCCATTGCAGTTGCCCTTTTTTGCCTAGTGGTACAGCATTAGCACTGCTTTGGAATTTCACAAGTATGCCAAAGTTAACTAAATGGGGTGAAGCAGCTCAAGTATCAATTCTGGAACGGGGCATAAAGGTTACCTAAGTTTGCTTATAGAAGAATGGTCATGGTTCCTATTATTCTTTATTACTAGCAGGCTGGAGCAGTTCTTCATAGTGCCCTTGAGATGCATCTACTTGTTTCTTTTGTAGCATGGAAGTGCTCATTGAACATATTTTCCACAGCAGCATGAATCCACTTATGAACTACATTTACTGATGGGCCAGAAGCACCACTGGGTTTTCTCTTATTTCTAACACACTTGCAATGTCTCAGTTGTCTAGTTCTTATAACCACAGATATTTTTTGTGTGTATTAACTTCCCTCATAATTTTTTTATATTGTAGAATGTATCAAATGTAATTTATATAATCTCCCTTTGTTTTCCATTTTACCCCCAGCTGCCATCTTTGAACTTTTATGGGAAAGCCACTGTCTTCTGCGATTCCAAAATCAGCAGTTCAGACATTTAATACAGTCTTCAAGTGAGCTCCTTTTTCTCAGACTTCTCACATTTTTGCATTGAGTTCTCCCTCCTCAATGTTTTTCTCAGTTTATGGAATTAGCTGTTTTGAAGCAGCAGAAATACACAGTTTTAATTGTGACTGTCCTTCATTTACCCATGCTGAATGCCATCAAGCCATGACCCCTTGTTCCCAGACACCTACGAACTTTTCTACGAACATTTCTATGTCACAATGAGGTTCAAATGCTTACCTCTTGCGGTGTAGGATGTCTGGCCTCAAAATTACCTTCTGCAAGTTGTAAAAGTTATTAGTGAATTAGTAGAGGCTGCAATTGAAGCTGGAAAAGGCTACATTTGTTTTTTTCATGCTCAGCTTTCAGATGGGATGGAGCTGATTTTCTTCTTAGCAGCTAGAATAGGGACAAGTTTGGGATTTAGTATGGGGTTAGGTATGAGAAGAATGTTGATAACATGCTGGTGTTTTTAGCTAAGAAATCAAGGACTTTTCAACTCCCCATGCTTTGCTAAGGTGCAAGTGTACAAGAAGCTGGGAAAGAGCATAGCCAGCACATCACGTACAAATCGGCCAGTGGAATATTCTGTATTATGCAATGTCACACCCAGAATATAGATGAGAGTTGGTGGGGAAGCTCTGTCTCTCCCAGGATGAGGTTTCAGGATTTTGTCTTCTTTAGGATCAGTAGCCATGGATGAACTGAGTGCTGGTCAGCAGGTGTCTAGCAGCTGCACTGTGCATCATTTGTTTGTATATTCTATTTTCAATTGATAGATTATTTTTATCTTGACCCACAACTCTCTTGAACTTTCTGATTTTCTCCCCCAATCTCCAGGGACGGGGGAGGGTGAGAAAGTCACTGTATTGGTGTGTAGTGGCCTGCCAGGTTAAAACCATGACACCTTGCCAACAAGGCAAATTAGGATACTATGTGTAAATAAATGTTCCATTCATGCCTGAGTACTTCACCAGCTTCCAAAAATCTTTTCTGAGCTTTATAATCAGGCCTGAAGCTTAATGGAAGATGTGTGCTTTTGGGGGCTTTGGTAGTGAATTTTTGGGCACTTTCAGACCTTCCTGTGACGACAGCACTAATGCCTTTTCTCAAAGAGAAAGCTTGTTTTTTTGTTTCTTTGTTTTGTTTTTTTTTTTTTAAACAAAAAAGTAGCAATTAAGAGGATATAAGGGGATGAGAATTAAGAAGGCTCGTTTGGCTTTGAACAGGGCTGGTGTCCTGGAATAAACTGTGATAAGGAGGTCAACCACAACTCACTTGGAAGCCTTAAGAACACCCCTCACAGCTGGTGGTGCCCCGCTTTGTGGAGCAGCAGTCTGTGGGCAGGCCTGCTTGGGTCTATCAGCTGCCTACAGGGATGGCCTACCCACACCTGCTACCCCTCACTCCCTGGGAATCACAGAATCGTCTGGGATGGAAGGGAGTTTAAAGATTACCCAGTTCCAACCCCCTGCATGGGCAGGGACACTTCCCACCTAGACCAAGTAACTCAAAGCCCCATCCAACTTGAACCCTTGAACCCTTCCAGGATGAGATATCCTCAGCCTCCTGTGCAACCCATTCCAGGGTCTCACCACCCTCACACTGAAGCATTTCTTCCTAGTGTGTAATCTAAATCTACCTTCCTACAGTTTAAAGCTATTACTCCTCATGCTGTCACTAATGCCTTTGTAAAATGTCCCTCTGCAGCTTTCCTGTAGCCCCTTCAGGCACTGAAAGCCATTGTAGGGTCTTCCTGAAGCCTTCTCCAGGCTGAAGAAACCCAACTCTCACTCAGGCTGTCTTCATAGGAGAGGTGCTCATCATCGTCATCCTCCTCTTGGAAAGGCTTTCAGGCACCGGGCCAGGTTCGGAGGCACCGAAACAAACCCCCTCACAGCCACAAGCCCACACCTTCGGGAATAACCGCAGCTCCCCACCACTAAAACCACCCCTCCTCCTCCTCCTTGACGGCAGCTTCCTCGCCGCACCCGGGGGGTACCCGGGCAAGGAAACACTGCGGGAGGCTCCCCCCCGCCCCTCCTTTTCCTTCCCGTCCCTTCCCCTCCTCTGGGCCCGGCCGTGTCCCAGCACCCGCTCCCCCCGTCGAAGGCGAGAGATGGAGGGTAAACGCTGCTGGGCCGGAGCGCTCCTTCCCTCCTCCCGC
>JAAWXA010000002.1:37278889-37369973 GCA_038090715.1 Florisuga fusca | reverse complement strand
GGGGGAGGGAGCCTCGTTCGCCGCCCGCTTTGAGCTTTTTAACACCTTCCCTCTGCCGGCCGCCGGATTGCGGGGGATCCCGCAGCCTTCCCCGCACCGGCTACCAGCGAGCCCGGGGTGGAGGGGGACCTCAGGGCTGAGGAGGGAGGCAGGGTCAGTTCGCCGCCAAGGTGCGGGAGGAGTGGGGCTGCCCGGATCCGTCTGTAACCTCCTCTCGCTAAAGTGCAGCTGTGATGTAGCCAGAACGGTTTAATAATGTAGAAGGTTTGCGATAATTGTTATAACAGCACCGCAGAATAGTATTTTTTTTTTAAATAAATGATCTTTAAACAGTGGTGCCTTTTATATTAATTTTCTTCTAATGGCATCAGGAAAAAAAAAAAAAAAAGGCATGGCAACACAGTGATTTGCTTTGGAGCAAAAGGTCTTGGAAAGAAAGAAGTTAGTCCTGCTTAATAATTGTATTATCAAGCTAACTTGTTTACCTGCATTAACAGCAAGGCCTTGCATCACTGTGGAACGAAAAAGAAAAATTGACCATATGTATCTGAAAACTGAGAACATGGGAGTTTGGAAAGTCAGAAGAGACTAAATTGTGGTATTCTTATGCTTTAGGCATGCCATTATTTGAAAGGTTAAAAATCGAGCAATTTCTTGATTTTGTGGATGGAAAATGCTGAGTCAGCAAGGAGTGTTTGCAGGTGGTAGACCTCCTTCCCACAAGGTCAATATGCTTAATAAGAGGTTCTCTACTTACCCTAAGTTGGGAATATTTTACAAAAGAACAGCAAAAAGGATTGGGACCTAGTAGGTTTCTTTTACTTTTATTCTAAGCGTGGATGGGAAACTAGATGGGCACTAGAAACTTTTTTACTTACAGGTTAAGAAAGTCTCCTAGCTGGCTGTCTCCAAAGGTTCAGTCACTTGCATTCATGGGTGAGCCAAGTCATTAGTACACTTTTGGTGGAATATATCCAAGCAGAAATAATACATTTGAAATTGAGATAATATAAGAATGCAAGAAGCTTAATAGTTAAGGACAATGATTACCTTTTCTTAATTTGCCATAAATGGAATGAGCTTTGTAAACTTACAGGAGAACTCTGGTATACAGTAGATATATTTTCGAGTGCACAGTATCTTAAGTGTACTGTACAAGCATCATCAGCAGTGCTGATCATGGTAGCAGTGGTAGCAGTTCTAGAGTTGGTTCCCTTTGGATGCAGCTTGTTTTAATATACTCTGCCAAGACAACCCAAAGATAAGCTGCTGGTGGTCACTAGATATTCTGATGTTCCATTCAGCTGAGTAATAGTGTTCCTGTTCAAATGTTGTCCAAAATAGCGTACCAAAAGTTTCACTTCTTTCCAAACTCCTTGGCTTTTATTGGTAAGACAGAATGAGTCAGGTGATAATACAACCCCCATCCTTGTTGCTGTGGGTTTTTCAGTCCGTCTTCCTTCCTCATCAGTACTTTCAATAACTTCTGCCTACTTTGCTTTCATCAGAAATTGTTTCTCTGTCCCCTCCTCTTTCCTGTACCTTTGGTGGCTTGCTGTGTTTTGTGTCCGGTGAGTGAACTTCACATCTATGGGAATGTGAATGAAGTTGGGCTGCACTGTAGCCTTTGCTGTGGATGTTGATTGTGGCCTGTTTATTTGTGGATTTAAGTGATTTGGGATCTAGGGAAAGATTTGCTCATTATGCAGAGCCATTGGTGAAATGAGGTGCACATTTTTTGAGGTAGTAGGGTTTTTGCTGCCTCCTGAAAGTTTTTTTTGTTTGTTTGTTTGGTTTTTTTGTTTGTTTGGGTTTTTTTTTTGTTTTGTTTTGTTTTTTTTTAAACTTAAACCAAATCTTTCTAGGCTGGTATATGCAGGCTTTCTCCTCTCAGTACTGATTTTATGTGATCATAGCTGGGTTTTGTTAAGGTTATATGGGAAAGCATGTAGGACACAGACTGGAGGACATTTGTCTGTTTTGGCTGTGGCTTCATATTTCCTTTGCACAGCTGGAGCAGCTGGCAAAGTGGGCACCATTGCAGTGGTGGCTTGGATATGTTTCCCATTGCACAGAGTTATCCTTGTGGTGACTGCTGTGGCTGTGAATGCAGTGGGAGCACTCTTGGGTGGTGATGTTGATTTTTAAAAACCATTAATGTGTCTGAAAGTGAGTGCTTGTGGGATTCATCTTGCTTGTTGCTAATTGGACCTAATTTCTCTTGGACATTATTAGCATTGTCCACAAGGGCAGCTTTTTTGACTTCATGGAGATGGGAAAGAGGATTCTGTGGGCTCCGCCTCCACTAATACAAAAGGCAGCAAAATCCCCATGTGTCAGTGGGGACCAAGTTGCAGAAATAAGTCTTGACTGCATATATGCTTCAGTCATTTGGCCTCAGCGTAGCTTTCCAAGGTTTTTTTTACAGGGAGAAAGCCTGGAGAATTCTGTATTTGAATAAAAATATTAGGTGAGATGTTCCCTTGTAGGGCATAAAGGCTGGGTCTATTAAGCAGAGTCTCAAGCAAGTTGTTTCTAGCTCATCAACTACAAAAGGTAAGAGCTGGAGCTGGAAACCACAAGAGGAAGGGAGCAGCCAGCATTTATGCAATATGCTGCTTCTTAATGCCTGAGTTGATGTCTGCCCAGTGGGTATATGTTAAGTTTGGGGCATTACGTGGTTTGTGTTTGCCAGCAGACCAGGGACATAACTCAGCAAACATTTATTTCATGTAAGATGTTGGCTGTGTTTCTATCTCAAAGAG
This sequence comes from Florisuga fusca, assembly GCA_038090715.1. Classification (NCBI taxonomy): domain Eukaryota; kingdom Metazoa; phylum Chordata; class Aves; order Apodiformes; family Trochilidae; genus Florisuga; species Florisuga fusca. The sequence goes on along the minus strand of JAAWXA010000002.1, from coordinate 37,367,208 downwards.
ATGTAATGTGAAACATGGTAAAACATGCTGGAAGTTAGGGTTACTTTAAGGCTCTGGTAATGTGACACTTGGGTTAGTATTCTGGTCTGAGCAGAGGGATATGATCTCTTCTGTGCCTTTGATAGGATAAAAAAGCTATTAAGATCTTTGCTAATTATCACTTCATCACAGGAAGAGAAACGTTAGGTTTGCACGAAATTAAGCTTCCATCAAATAAAGCCATTCTGTGTTGAGTGCATTCATTGTACTTTAAGATGAATAAAAAATTTCTTGGCAGTTAATGAACATTTAGTGAAGAAGCTTAATTTGACATTTGAGACATTCAATAAATAATTTTTCTTTCTTGATTAAGGCATCTTTTAAGCTGTCACTTATACAACTAAGAATTGCCACTTTTTAATGCACTGGGAGATCTTGTTGCATACTGATTCAGCTGTTATTGCCTATTAAACAGTTTAGATTTCATGTGCCTTAGTTTCCCTGTCCTTGATTATTTTAAGCAGCCTGATTCTATAAAGGCCATTTGCATTTCAATAAGCATTTATTACATGTTCAAGACACAAAAAATGGATGCATTGAAATATATGCCCTTGTATTTCTCTGACATTCTCTCTCCTTTTTTAAAGACAATTTAGATGGTTGTTGTTTTGTGGTGTGTCAGTGGAAGTTGTTTCTGTTGCTTATTGTCAGGGCTGGACTGAGGGTAATAAAAAGTGACTTTGACCTGGTTCAAATGTATATATGTCCATCTCTATTGCTGTTTCCTGAGTAAATGTTGATATTTATTTTTTTAAATAAAAAATTGTCAAGTTTCAGCAAATAGAAAGGTATTTTAAAAGAAAAAAAATTCACTGGAAAAGAGGTTTTTCTGTTCCATAGACATAATGGAGAAAGTGGGTCTTAGTGACCAAGGTCTTCTGTCAGCAAGGTAGCAATAATTCTACAGAATAGCTGGGTAGATCCACATAATTTGGAAGAGCTTTTGGCGCTAAAGCTTACATGTCTCTGCCCTTTATCATGTCTCACCTTATGTAAACTGAAAAGCTTCATAAATATGATTTTATCCATTGGCAAATGTCAGGGTTTCAACAAGAAAGGTTGTGTCATAAGCAGCTTGCTGTCCCTCTGGTAGTTACACTGCAAGACAATCTGTGCCTCGTTGAGCTTCTTAAACTCATTTTTCTGCAGCAGACCTACTCCAGCAGGGTTTGCTGACCTCCCCTTTTGGGGCAATATGTCATATTTGAAAACTGTTAGACTTGCCTGAAGGAGAAAGAGCAAGCAAGAAATGCTGCTGGTATTTGGTTGCAGTGCTGATGCTGATCTTAACTGACTGATTTGGCATGGTCAAAAAAAAAAACAAAACAAACCACAAAAAAACCCCAACCTACAAGCCAACAAAAATAAGTTATCTGGCCTTCCTTAGATTAAAAAATGGAAAACTGGGATCATGGATCCAGTCAGACTACAGGTAGCATGGGGACTCTGGGTCTCTTTCAGCTCCTTTGCAGGGGTGGGGATCACAGTCTCCTCGGTGAGAGGTTCATGCATGGTCCAGGCTGTTGGTCTTGAAACGGGCTGCCGGTGTCTTCTGCTGGCATTTGCCACTGTGTATTGTCACCCAGAAGCTTGGTCTCTTGTATTTCAGAAATAGCTTCCCCAAACCACAAAGGAAAAGCTGAGCAGACATGATCTGAAGTGATATATTCAGAGCTCTGCTGAGTGTCTCAGCTGTGTGACTGGTCTCTGCTGATGTGACCAACAACACTATAATGGTCTGTGCAAGAAAACTTGCTCCATTTTGAAAGTGGATTAACTTATTTGCTGTACATAATTTGCTAATAAAATATGAATATCTACATAGCTCAGTGGACCTAGTGGGCTGGAATGTTACTATGCACCAGCTTCCCTCTGTTAGTAACTAGCAAATGTTCATGATGTTGAGAGGAAGTGAGAGGACAAAAAAGTTGTTTTGACTGTAACTTGAACATAGAGGTAAAACTTCCTAAAATGTACTGTAGACTTTCTATCTATTTTTACATTTTACATTGCATTGAATCCCAGGAAATTACTGAGTTTTACTAAAATACTGGGTTTTTTGTTGATTTTTTTAAAGAGCAGAGTTAAAAATTGTTTTTTTACATTATGACTAGAAAACAGTTCTTGCATGAAATTACATGCTGTCATGGACTCTTTTAAATCAAGTTGCAGGACTTCCATTTGGAAAAAAGGCCTCAGCTGTATTTTCACTTAATTTTTTGTAAGTGGGAAGAAGTGAATTCTATGTGGGTCACACATCTATTTGTCACTTTCTGATCTCAGCCTCCTGAAGTTGTTAACTTTGCTATCCCATGCACAGTACCTGTGGTTGACTGGGAAGCTGCAAGTATATTAACTTTTCCCTTAGAAAAAGGAATGTTCATTAAATGTTCATTATCAATATGCAACTTCTAATTAAAGTAAAAGCCATTTTGTTTCTCAGGTGCTCCCTGCACTGTTGGCAGGTGTCGAAAATTGGAACATGTGAGGTAAGAGAATCTCATTCGGGTCAGGGAGTTGGTGTTTCCATTCCATGGTTGGTATCTGCTGTTTCTCAGTTTCTCATCAAAGTGAATTCCAATTCTCCACAGCTTTTCATCCTAATTGGAAATGTTACAGCATGAATCATTTTTGCAGTTACTTGGGTAGGGCACTGAGAAGTCATTATTAAATACTAACGTCAATTTCTAAGGTTTGTCTGAATAAAATTTCCCGATTCTTGTTTATTAGCTCTTGTCTGCTTCTTTAATTATTATTTTATTAGCATATCCTGCCTAGTACTGCTATGCATGGCAAGTTCTTGGCACACAGTGAATGGGCACAACATGTGATGAGCATTCAGCTAATAACTGTTCCCCTCAGGGCTCTGGAAACACCTTTGAAAGCGGAACCTCTCTCCTAGCTTGGACCTTGCATCCCCTGTCAGATGGTCATCCCTGGGGCTCATCTCCAGTTTTCTCTCACTTTCTCCTCCCAACCTTTCCTTTCAGAATAGGAATTTCAGGTGTGGGGTGGAGAATAGGACCAGTTTGTACTGTTGCCCTTTGGTGTTAGCAGTGTGCTCAGTGAGTCTATTGAGGAGCCTTTGAGCCTGGACACAAGCACTTTTGTTTTCCTGCTCTGTAAAGGTCACTTCTGTGTTTTTGCAGAGTTCCTCTGAGTAGGGAGCTGCTAGAGACTGTCTGAAGGGAAGCACCCAACTTGTTCCCCGTCCACAGGCCTGGTCCATGAACCTGAAATGCGGGAACATGTGGTATAGGGGCAATTGAATGAGCTCTGCCATGCTTAAGCCTACTTTTGTTTTCATATGGATGGCTTTTCCAGAACATCAAGTCAACTTATATACTGGTTTCTAAAAAATCTGACTCAGCTTTACTTGGCAATGGGCCTGGGGAGTCAGTTTACAAAGAAATAATATATTTTGCCTTTAGAACTGGAGTGGCTTTATTGCAGTCATAGTCATACAGAAAGCAGTGATTAAAGAAACAAAAATGTCTTTGAAGATTACGTGTGCCAAGAGACTCAAATAGCTGCATAGTGTTGGACAGGTTTGTGTTTTAATACCTTGATACACAGTATGGCACCACAGCAATCCATTAAACATGGTGGCATGGAGCCTTGACACTGAAGTTCGTTTTCTTTTGCTCAACACACTGAAAACAAATCCTGAAGTCTCCTGCAAAAACGATGACTAGATCATAGAGGATGATTTAGAGAAATTTAAAAGCCATTTCTGATGAATGTTTGCAATTATTATTGCAGTTGTTGCAGAGCAGGAGTGCTCTTTGGTCAAAGCCAGCCTTCTGGCTGGCTAGTCCGTGGTGGTAGTACAGTGTAGACTGAATAGGATTTGTCTCCGGCATTCAAGCACAAGCTACTCTTTCACAACCACCCCCTTCTGTTTCTGCTTTTTTCCTGTGAGCAGTAAATCCTTCTGGGCATTTTATTCTACTCTCTCAAATGTTGTCAGAAGGTGCCAAGTACAAGGCTCTAGTTTCTTTTTGTAGTGCAGGAATTCAGCAGTGAAAGTTTCTGTCTGTTTATGGAAACACAGATGCAGCTTTTAAAAATACTTGGTAGTGCAAATGTTTATTTTTCTGTATGTTATTTTAGCTCGAATTAATTTGTTTCCTGGTGGCAAAATAATAATGATCATAAAAATGAAATGCTAGTTGGAAATCCTCAGGCTTCTGTAACAGAATATTTCATTTATGATGAAATGTCAGAATTTTGGGCTTGATTCTTCTGGTGCGGAAGCCAGTGGCTAAATAGCCAGTTACCTTCAATGTTGGCAGGATCAAGTCTTCTCTTTTGCAGAAAGATATCTTGAACAGTCAATAATCCTTAATCTCTGATGTAAAGCACTTGCATTTGGTAAAGTTTTAGTACTGTTCCAAGCCTGGAGCCTTTTGGCTGAAATTGCATTTGATATACTTTCTAGAAGACTGTTTCCGGAAGTCTGCTTAACAGTCTGCTTCTGTATTTTTAAATAGAAAAGCAAATATTAATTGCAGCCACATCCCTATGCTGTTTGCTAGTCATGTTTGAAAACAAAAAAGGTATATATGACAAGATGCTGTTTCTATGAAATAGTCTCCATGTGGAACACATTGCCTTGGTGCAATCAGATGTGTTTGAGAGAGGTATGTAAAATGCCCCAAATTCTTGGAAAACAGTGTTTCAAGCATTTGAAGTATTTTTAAATTATTATTATTATTTTTATTTTTTATAGAGACAGCATAGATTATCAGCTTGTAACAGTAGTGTTTGTGTTTCTTAGCATGAGTGCTGAGCTCTGAGAAGGTGTTAAAAGCATGATATTTGACTTGGGTACTGTGACAAAAAGTGAAACTTGAATCTTTCTGGAGTTTCACCCCCTTAAAACATAAAACATTGGTCATAGGATCTTTTTGTAAAATGCGCTAAAAAGAAAAACAATGTTACGGAAATTCAGACTTTAATAATCTGCTTAGTTTTCCTCAAGGATTTTGCTGAAGCCATGAGGAAACAAATTTATTTTTCTGTAAGACCTTGGTTTTTCTCATAAGAACTCCCAAAGTCAGACAGTTGTAAGTAGCAGATTAAGTATCAGAGGATTTGCATTAAAATAATGAGGCATGGGAATAGTGTATATAACCAACAGTTGCTTGCAAAACCTGAAGACATTTACCTCAGAAAAGATCTATGTTTGGGGCTTGATTTAGCTGCTGATGGTGAAATAGTTGTTCATAATAAATTCCATTAATAGTCTTACAGTACATTCCAGGGCAGATTTTGCTCACCAAATTCAGATTGAAGTGGTAAGTGATAACAAATTATTGCTGAGAAAATAGTAAATAATTGCGAGGTATCTCATTTCATGAAGTATAACGTGGGCTAAGTCCTGAACTCTGCTGGAGCCTTACACAGGTAAATTGTTGTTGAAGCGAAGGTTCTTTTCCCTCCCTTTCTTTTGACTCCTCTGCTTTGCCTTTTTGTTTCACAGACTGTGCCTGAGGCCAAACAAAGTTGCTTTGGAACTAGGGGTAAGCTATTGCTCATTTTCCAGAGGATCTTCCTCTGGCTCCACAGAGTCCTATGGAGACTTTAAAACTCTGTTGAGGAGAGCAGACCTGCTAACAAATAGCTGCTTTTAGACCCCTCACCCAAAACCCTTAGGACCTGGTTGAAAAAGTAATGTAAAAGCTCTGCATTTGCTTTTTTCAGAATTTCTAGGGGAGATAATTGTAAAGTCATGGAAGTACTAGTATCTTATTTCTGTGCAAAAGTATCAGAACTACCTAGGGTTGATGGAGTTACCAGCAGAAAGCTTTTGCACAGCTCTAGTGGGAGCAAAGATCTGAGGGGTGCAGCAAAGAAAAAAACAAAAAAAAAACCCCAAACAAACAAACAAACCCCATCCTTAAAACTGGGATGTGGGGAGTGTAGTGAGTTCTCTTGTTCTGTCCTCTCGTTTTCCTGTAACTGAAAGTATCAATATCTGTGTATCTGTGGTCTGTGGCGTGTACTGGTAGAGGAGATTTTGCAAATACTGTCTTTTTTTTTTCTTTACATAGAATCAAACCACCTTTCACATACAGAGGGATGGCAAGGCTGAGATTTTTTTCTGTTAAGGCAGCTATTTATGAATCAAATAACGAATTTGCAATCCAAAAACCGTCTTTGTTCCGTCCACCCAAAGACCTGGTGCCTTTCAATTCCTGGTTAACACCTGGTGTTTTAATCCTTGCAAAGTTGACTTAGAGGCTTCTCTCTGAAAACAAAAAACTACTAAGACTTTCTGAAACCTGCAATTTCTGTACAGTGCCTCTGCTGTGGTATGCTGGGAAGCGTGATGAGAATGGGCTTTTTTGATGTCTGGGATTTGCTTTCTTTGCCTGTTGAAGATGTAATAGTGCTTACCTGCTAGTTCTGTATCTGTCCCACAAGAATATTGATACCTCTCCGGTAATGAAGTGCTGAAGGTTACTCTGTTCAATGGAATTTAGTATGTTGCCCCTTTGGATTAAAAACAAAAGTAATTTCAGAAATGCAGAGGGTCTGGGCCTCATTTTTGCCATTGGTGCCATTGGAAGCCTGAGGTTCCAACTCATGTTAGAATTTGATCATAGTTGTCATATTTCTTGTGAGGAGTGAAAGTGAACTGAATAACTTATCCGAGTCATCAGTAAATAAAAGCTCATGGGATTGACAAGGTTTCTTTCAATCAAAGGGCCTTGAAGTCATCCACCTTTGCAGGCTGCACTGCTGTTCTTCTATACCCTCCTGTGTACGAGGAACTGTAATTATGGTAAGCATGATGAATGTGTCAGACTGTAGTGTCTGGCAGTATTCTGGAAATTCAGTTGTTTGTTTAGACCTGTGAAAAAGGTCTTTCTTCTGCACTTTATAACTGGAGCTTCCACCTTCCTCACTGTGGATGAAGATGACTCTTCAAGCCAGTGCTGCCTGGCTTCATAGATATTACAATTTCTAGGGCAAGATCAGGGGCAGGTGCTGTCTGTAACCCAGATAATTTGGATGTGGTAGTCAGCGCTTCTCCTTCCATCACTATACTGTTTCAAATGTCTGTTCCCTTGGTATCTCCAAATGTCTCACTTTCATCTTTATCCTCACCTTGATTAAAACCAGAGTCCTGATCTTGCCATATGAAATCAATACATGAAATAGATCCGTGGTTGCTGCCATTGGTTAGTGTCCTATAAGCATCTTGGATGTGCTTCCAGAAGTAATGTAAGAGAGGAGGTAGCAATGTGCTATGGAGCCCCATAGAAGAGCAGAGCTTGTGGTTAAAGGTGAGGGAGAGGAAAGATGTTGTTGGAAAAGTGAATAAACAAGATAGTCTGCACAGCAAATTATTTTACCATTTGACTGAGGGCACTTAATAGAGTAAGAGTAGAAAGGAGAGAAGGACAGGTATGTTATATTGACAGTTATTTCAAAAGATTTTATCTTTCATGGAGCATTGGTTGATGAAACACCTTGCAAAAAAGACAGCTGGTGGGAAGGAACAGCATAAAGATAAAGGAAATGAAGAAGGAAAGTATTTCATGAGTAAAGGGGAGCAGGAGGGATGACAAGTAGAGGGAAACATTTTCATCTAAAAAAAAATGCCTGTTATCTTGCACTTTATTTCTCTTTATCCAGCTATATGGTGTTCTAGGCCAGAATTATATTTTTCTATATGTTTGGAGGTGCGTTGCATGCTTTTGTATGCTACAGAAAGCAGTGGATATAACACAGTAGCCTGTTATTGCCTACATAATAACAATCTAGGTTTGTAATAACACACATTGGGGTTTTGTGTCTGTAAAGATTCTTTCACCAAAATCCATGAATTTTGTACATTTTAGAAGTCCATGTGATTTTTTTTCTTAAGCTGTTTAAATCTTGTCCAGACCTGGTTCTAATAGTGAGCTGTTTATCTTACAGTTGATATTTGCAAACAGGATATGCTCCAGAAGAAGAAGAATGCTGTTTTGGTGGATGGGGTCATCCTAAATGGTCCGATAATGGACTCAAAGGCAGGAGAGAAGTTTGTGGAAGAGGCTTGCAAAATTATAATGGAAGAAGTCATCCAGAAAGCTGATGATGTAACAGAAAAGGTAAAGCCATAGAATGTTGTTGAGGATTTGTAACAAAGATAGTGAAAAGTAAACCAATTTTTTCCTAAGCTGTATTTTATTGCACTTTAAGTATCCTCAAAATTGCTTCTAGCCTGTGCCTGGCTCTGAAATAAAAAGGCAGCCTTCCAAATTAAGAAGGACCATACTATAAAAGCTTTCAATAACAAAATTAGCATACGTATTTGCCAGAAAATAATGAGTTTTTTCATCCCAGAGTACAATGGTCACTTTCTTTGAGATTACAAATGGGTGCAGTGTTTTTGTTGTTTGGAGTGGGGACAGTTATTTCTTTTCTCCTCAGTGGCACTGCTATTGGAGGAGGAGGAACAATGCCTGTGGTACTATGATGAAAAAGCAATGTTAGGAGACTGCTATGGGTTTTGCAGAATCCTTACTGTAGGGAAAGAGCAAATGAAACATGCTTCCTTTTGGGTATACACTGGTTGTTCCCACCCCTTGGCAGAAAGGCATGTAACAAATCTTCAGCTAAGGAGAGAATTTGACCTGCAGGTCTCTTGCGTTTCAGCCTTGCAGCATTCCACAAGGTGATTTTTTTTATGGTCCGGCAATGCCTGAGACACAGTAAAAACAAGATCTCGGGAGACTACTTTACCAGAGATGTTTTTTTGTCTCATGCTGCACTGATATGGGCAGTTTTGTCAAAGCAGTGCTAAATATGTTCCTTACCCTGTACCTTTATAGGATTTTCTTTGCTAACCTGTTTGCTACTGGTGTCTTCCCTTTCCCCATGACTAGGTTTGTGAGTGGCAAGCCCCCGAAACACTGAAGCAGATTCTTGACCTGGAAATGAGGGATACTGGAGAATCTCATCAGAAACTCTTGCAACTCTGCCGAGATGTTATACAATACAGTGTCAAAACCAGTAGGAATGAGATTTCTAATGAAGTTATTCTGTATGCTAACCTCGGAAGATGGGATAATGGTTACACAGTTCTGTCACCTTTCGGGAAACCAGGGGTGTGAATGTTTTCTGCCTGCCTGCAGAAATATGCAAACATTTGGCTGTGTTTTCCTTTTTTAACTGGATGCTGGTCACCATGGGTTTGATTAAATTGTGTAATCATTGCAAACTAATGAAAAGCTCGTTTCTGTAATGCCACTGACTTTAGATTCTGTCATTTTTAGATCTTATGAAAGTCACCTAGACAGCTCCAATACCACAGTCCAGCTAAACAGACAGGAGAAGGGCTTCTGTGTGTGATGTGTTGCTGTCTGAATGGTGCTGAGTGGAGCTGCAATCCCTGTCCTTGTGCAAACCATATTATCCCCCATTTAGGGTTGCTCTTTTTGAGCAAAACTCTTGCAGAGTGTTAATTTGCTGATAGGCAGTAATTCCTGTTCCAGACACCATGAGAAGAGAGCCTGCAGTGTTTCAGAGGCAGTACAACGCATCTCTGCAGGGTTAGCTCTCTGTGGCTAACCTTTCTGCAGCATGTGTACTATGATTCAATCTTAGCAAAAAGAGATGAACAACATCTGCTCAGGAAATAGTGCTGTGGATCAGTAGCACAGGATTTCAGATGAGGCATAGCTTAGGCTGTGTTTTAGAAAGTGGGAAGGATATTTGATATATTTAGTTGTGCATTTCCAGGGCGTGTTCCTTGCTACAGTCGCTAATGTAAAATAATTGTGAGAATTACATTGAGAATTAAAATAAAACCATAAAATAATTTTGAGAGTTAACCCAAGCCTTTGAAACTGATAGAAAAGTAACAATAATAATTTACAGGAGAATGTACTAATCTGCAGATATAATTACTGAGTTACTGGAAGGTGTTCTGTTTATTTTAAATTGAAAATGGCTTTCAGAATTTCATTTGTTACGCTATGTAACATTAGAAAGGATATTGTATATTAAAAATGTTTTCCAAATAGTCTTTGATCTAAGTATAAACATTTGTTGAATCCCCAAATATAATATAAATTGAGCCATACAGTTTACCTGTATTTGCATGCAAAAGTAGTATGCTGTGGATTAAAATTTGGGTGGTGATTCCCACTGCTGAACTGATTTGTTTTTATAGTCCCTAGCAGCATAGAATTTTCTCATAATTAGTTATCTCTTGGTGTTTCAAGGCAAGTAAACTAATTCTCTGAACCTGTCATTTTAAGTCTGCACCAAGATTTTCCAAGCTGTTACTGTGCCTCACTCCATCAATACTGAGACTTTGGGAGTACAGGTACAGCTGCCTGAGACTGACAAGTTCCTGTGTTCCTGGCCTCTCAAGACCACTGTTAAAATCCACTGTGTATACTCAGTTGTCAGTCCCTTTTTTTTGATTTGTAAAACTTGTGAATGACCCACATTCATTCTGTGCACTGCTTACATCTCTCCAACATTGTTTTGGGACCTTAAAGTGCTTATTAAATTGACTTTGAAAAAGGATTGTCTAACCTAAGAAAAAAACAGTAAGTTTGGGAAATTCTGAGAGAATGCTGGAGTGAACCGTGGTTTGCAGTGATCACAGTTCAGCTGCTATATGTTCTCATTTCATGTATACTCTGTGACTGCTTGCTTTTCATCTGTGTTTTTAGGTCATCCAAGATTTTTCAATCAGCTGTATGCTGGAATAGATTATTACTCATTAGTAGCTCGGTTCATTACAGAAGCACTGAACCCAAGTGTGTAAGTGTAGTTCTTTGTCCTCTTGATGACGAATTAGCATGTGTTTTGGAATAACAACTTTTTTTGGTTTTGTTTTTTGCATTCCTCACCCTCCCTTCCATTGCCTTCTGATCTTTGTTTTCAGTGTTAGAGAGGAGGTGGGGATTGTGCAGGAATTTGGGAGAGAAAATAGTCTGGACTGCCTGAATAGTTCCCCAGAAACTTGGCTAAGCTGATAAGGCCTTTTTTGTAGTTTGTGAGGTGGAGCTTAGGAGGAAAGATCTTTGTTTTTAAACACTTTAAAACCCAATTTGTGTGCTTTTTTTGTTTTTGTTTTTTGTTTTCGATTTTACTGAGGGCATAAAAAGGGTTTAATTAAACTTACACAGTTTCTGGTGTCCTTTGAAGTGTTCTTCACAGAGTTGAATGCAAATGGTTACCTGGCTACTGTTTACTTGCAAATATAAAGCCTAAACAAACAATAATCTTTGCTTGCAATAGATGATTATAGCTGAAATTTGAGTGTGTGACTTACATTTAAAGGTAACTGATGTATTACTCTGAGAGTGGAAGTGTCAATGTGATGCGGTCAGGGACTAAGATTCGTTGTGTTCCTAGTTAATGCTTTTACTGCTGATGGTAGTCAGCATCTGAGAGATTAAAGAAAGGTGCAAGAAACTAGGCAAAGGTTTTAGCAATATTCTGCAGCCTGAGTTCTGTCGTGTTAATACCAATTCTGGTGCTTTCATTTTTGTTCAGATACACGTATGAAGTATCTCCTGTGTTTCTGTTGGTGGAAGAAGCAGTCATCAAAAAAATGATTGAGTTCATAGGCTGGGAAGAAGGTGATGGCATATTTAATCCAGGTAGGAACAGCTCAGATTTCAAGCTGAGCCATTATAAATCAACAAAAACAATGATTCTGTGAACATTTGATACATAAGGGGTATTAAAAAAATGCATTAAAGAATCCAGTGATGCGCAAACACACACACACACACACACACACACAACTATTTCATCTGGGCTCATTATGTGTTTCTAGCAGTAACTTTGTGAATCTGATCAGCAGATGAATGAAAACGATTCTACTTTAAATATAAATATGTGGTAATTCTGACCTTATTAACAATAATACCAACAGCCTCATTGGATTGAGTCAAATTGGTTGGCAGGGAGCCAATTTATCAGCTAGAAACCAGCCAGTGAGGGCACTGATGTATGTATCCTGCCTATCAACTGTGAGAGCCAGAGTTTATCTTAGTGGGAGAGTCATGAGCTTAACTCCTTTGATTTAAGATAGTTTTTGGAAATGTTATGGTAAGGCAAACCAAACAAATATTTCTTAAGCGTCTTGATAAGCCGCAATTTTCCAGTGTTCTGTAAAGCAACATTACAGCCCACTGTGTGGAAGTAATGAAGCATAATAGTATCAGTCCAGGGATTATTCAGATAACAAGTTAGATGTGAAATGTTTCTGTCTAAATTGTTGTAAGAAGAGAAATTGAATGTGGAATGTCTCCTCTCGCACAACCAAAACAAAGTCAGTAATTCTAGCCTGCATGTAATTAGTAGAAAGATAAATAAAATGAAATTCCCTAAATAAATAAAAAAATAATCACATATATTAATCATAGAATGGTGGGGGGTTGAAGGAAGACCTGTGGAGATATGGAGTCTAATCCCCTTTCCAAAGCAGGATCACCTAGGGCAGGTCACATAGAAATGTATCTAGGTGAGGCTTGAATGTATCTAGAGAAGGAGACTTCACAACCTCTGGGCAGCCTCTGGGCAGTTCCAGTGCTCCATCACCCTTATAGTTAAGAAGATTTTCCTTATGATGAGGTGGAATCTGTGTTCCAGTTTGTGTCTATTGCCCCTCATCCTGTCACAAGACACCACTGAAAAGAGATGCCCCTTCTTCTTTATACCCACCCTTCAGATATTTGTAAACATTTATAAGATCCCCTCCAAGTCTTTTCTTCAGGCTAAACAGTCTCAGGTCTCTCAGCTTCTCCTTGTAAGACAGATCTTCCAGTCCCCTGATCATCCTTGTAGCCCACTGTTGGATTCTCTAGCACATCCCTGACCTTGAACTGGGGAGCCAAGAACAGGACACCATACTCCAGATGTGGTCTCACTAGGGCAGAGTAGAGGGGGAGGAAAACCTCCCTAGGCCTTCTGGACAGTCTTCTTATTGCACCCTAAGATACTATTGGCCTACCAGTGTGCCACGAGGGCACACTGCTGTCCCATGGATAACTTACTGTCTGCCAGGACTCCAAGGTCTTTCTCCATGGAGCTGCTTCCCAGCAGGACAACCCCTAATCTGTATTGGTGCATGGTGTTATTCCTGCCCAGGTACAGGACTCTGCTTATTCTTGTTGAACCTCATTAGGTTCCCCTTTGCCCAGCAATCCAGTCTGTCCAGATCTTGCTGAATGGCCACAAAGCCTTCCAGTGTATCAGCCAGTCCTCCCAGTTTCATACCATCAGCAAACTTGCTGAAGATGCATGCTGTCCCCTCATCCAGGTCATCGATGAAGTTATCAAATAAGACTGAATCCAGTCCTGACTGATAAAACCACATCAGATTTTCTGTATATTTTCAGTAGAATCCTTGCCTTTGCTGCAGAATTGCTTAATTAAACATAGAGATGCTACAAAAAGATAAATTTTATCTATTTGTGTTAGTTTTTATGTAAAGCTTTTTCTTATTATTTAGCTCTATTAAGTGAATAAGCCCTATCCAGATCTTACGTTGCAGTTCTTCCAGTTTTATTCACTTTTTTTTCCTCTTTAGTGGCTTTTTTTCTCCCCATGTCACTCTCTAAACCCACACTAAGGTGACCATGGTGTGGGCAGCTGAGCTGGCACTGCTTCAGTGGCAATGGGCAGGAGTTGCTCCAGGGTGTTCTTTGTTGAGAAGGCTCTGTTTGGACACAGATCTTACTGTTCAGGAAATATCCTCATAGTGTGTTCAAGGTAGCTAGCTCTTTGTTCATGCATGCTGTAGGGCCCAAAATTCCTTTTATGTCTGTACACTTTTGAGGAGTAAATAAGCTATGATGCATGCTTCTATAGGCTAGTTCTATGTTGGTTTTTTTTCCCTCTGATAGGTCAAGCACTCAGACATAGGACAGGTGGTAAGACTGTGGCTAGTGTGATATTTGTATCTCTTCTTCCACAGGTGGCTCCGTTTCGAATATGTATGCTATGAACTTGGCAAGATACAGATTTTGTCCAGAGATAAAGGAAAAAGGGCTTTCTGGTTTGCCAAGACTTGTCCTGTTCACTTCAGAAGAGGTAAAACCAAAACAAGAAAAGCTTTTTTTGAGCTTCATTTTTCAATGGCTGTAAAATAATGTTGTTTCCATGTCTGCTGAAGCACTGGTACAATATATGTCATCAGTGTGTGATGTGGAATATTGGAGCTAAGTAGAGAAGTCTGATAAATTTCCCTGCAGAAGCTTCCTTGCTTGCAGAACACGAACACAGATGTTTTTGCTCTTGGAAATTGCTGATCTAAGAATAAGTGGGGCAAACCTGTAGCAGAAGGTATGTGGGATATTGTGGAGGTCTGCATCATTTGATTTCCCACAACATCAAGTCTAGCAGGAATCATAGGTGGGTTTTGGATGTTCAAGCTTTTTTCCCACAGGTTTAATTTGTCCTAACCTGAACCAGTGAGACTGCTCTCTGCAGCTTGCCCTCTGTCCTATGTCTGAATACAGACCAGCTGTGGTACAGAATGGAAAAACCACTGTAAAGCATTTTGGAAAACACTGCTGGACCTTCAGAAAACTCTGGTTTATGTTCTTGAAAATATGTGGCTAGTGTTAAGGTTTCTGAATAGTATCTGTCTGAACTGACTGTGGAAAATTGAGTTATATCCATACATTTATTCTGAAACTAATTTTTAGAGGCTTTTTTTTTCCTCTCATTTGTCCCTCCACTTTTACAAGTTTATAATTTGTCATTATTAATTCTGACTCCCCTGTATAAAGGCCCCAGTGGAAGTGAGAATGTTGTTGTACCAGGGAGTATATAGTTAATAAAATAATTTTAACACTTAAATTTATACTCCAAACACTTTGTGGAGTAAATAGACAAGAGGCTTATTTTGAAGAGGCCTGAGGGATGAAGGCATTGTACAGGTTATCCAGGACAACACATATATTTTGGAATCCAGATGTCCTAAATAAAGGGATTTTTTCCCAGACAAAATATCTTTATTTATTTATTTATTTATTTTCTTTCTGAAAAGTGTGTATATGAAATGACATGTCAGGTCATACTTAATCTATCATGTTACACCTTGAAAAATAGCTAGGGAGGGAAAAATGAGGTTAAAACATGTTTCTTTAATGCTTTTCAGAAGAATGGCATAGGCTTTTTATCATGAAGCTGCCAGATTTCAGTAAACAGCACACTCTCTTACTCCAAAACCAACAAGCATTTAATCTAATAACAAAATAAAATTTTGGACTCACAGAATGAATTTATTTTGGTATCTTTGCTTCACCAGAAAGACCAAACCCATAGAACATAAGACTGACCAGGTAAAAAAAATTGGTAAATTATTTGTAAGGCAATGTTCTTGATCTCTAATACTTTCCTTGAGTATTGTCTTCTGTACTCAGTAATCACGTGCTGTGAAACTGCTGGTTTTGGTACTTAGGTATTGGGATGTGCATATTCATTTATCCTTTCTTGTGATCCACCTGTACCTAGTAAAAATGACATTACCTTTTTGGATGTTTGTTTAGTTCAAATATGTCATATTATTGAGAATAAATTTAATAAATGGGCAACACTGAAAGTAAGTATATAAGTGCTCACGTCCCACACTTAATTTTTTTATTATTTGTTTTTTATTTTGAGCCTCTTTGTATGTCCTGGAGGATGTAGAGCTGTTTTGTACTGGTCAGACAAATTATTTAAAAAATGACCTTAGAGAATTACCAACTTGAAGTGAGTCAGGCAGACAGTATTGGCATGGAGAAGCCAATGAACTGATTGTATTGATACAGAGTCAAAACATACGGCTGCTGAGGCACTTGTGTTGTTTTAGGGCTTGGCTTTAGTGCTGTGTTCAAATGTAATTATTTTTGCCTTGAGTTGCCAAGTTCCAAATTTTCAGCTTGGCTCTTGGCATACTGTAAGAGTTGCCTTTTTGTGGAGCAGGGCAATACATGGATTTGCCTCAGTGACTTACAGAATCATAGAATCAGAGCATAATTTGAGTTGGAAGGGACTGCTACAGGTCATCTAGTCCAATCCCCCTGCAGTAAGCAGGGACACCCTCGACTAGGTCAGATTGCTCAGAGCATCATCAAGACTCGCCTTGAAATATCTCCAGGGATGAGGCCTCAACTGCCTTCCTGGGCAACCTGTTCCATTTTTCCACTGCCCTCATGGTAAAGAATTTTTTTCCTAGAATCCAATGTGATCTAGGGATTGGTATTTTTTGTATGTTCGTGGGTAACATGAAGGTGTATGTTTAATGCATGGCGCACCCCAAGGTCCTCACATTCTCTGTTTGGCCTTCAGGAACAAAAAGGCTCTTTGTTCTTGCATGTGCAATGATTAGCTACTTAAAATTATGGTGATACACAATGAACACTCTGCTAAGCCTACTCTGTAATTCTCTTGCTAAAGCATTAGAATGATTCCTCTCAAGACAGAAGCAGTAGCAGAGGAATTCTTGTATCCCACTTCCTTAAGGCATGATTTGTGGCTCTGTAGGAGCTGAATAAGGTTGTAGCTACAGATTTCAGCCCAACTGAGACCCCTTTGAACTTTATTCTGGCCCAAGAATGTATTGGTAGAAATCTGAAAGGTAGAAATCAGACAAATTTGAGGGAACTGAGGGTAGAAGAGGATATGTAAACAGTTGAAATGTGCATGCTGATATGAGCAGTTTCTTTAGATGCAATGAAACTAAATTCCTCCCCAGTGCAACTTGATCATGAATGTAATAAAATGAGAGAAAACAACATTAACTCACCATGTCTTCCCAAGATGAAATTGCAACAGACAAAAATAAGTAATAAAACAGCCTTACGATAATGCAATTGCCTTCTGCAATCATGTTTCTAGGAAACTTTTCAAAATCAAGAAAATACAGATTTATCTTCTGTTTTAATGAGCACAGGGGGAAAGTACCTTGTCTTTGCATGTTATTGGTAACAAAAACTGTGTCTAGCTCTAGTTAAAATAGTAGAGCAGCACATCTTAAATGCATTGTTTCAATTTGGTCTTATGCTCAAAGGCATTAATTTCTTACTACAAATCGATTTAATAAAGTGTCTAAACAAGCAAAACTGCAAAAGACAGCAAGAGTAATCTGAACTCACAGTATTTAAAATTATTATTACATATACAATCTAGCTACAAATAATACCTCTTATCAGGATATATCTTTTTAAATTTTCTTTAAGGGAACTATGAAAAAGAGAATTAGTCTACACTTGAGACTGGAACTGCAAAATTTTCTCTGGTGTATTTTTTTTCTTAAGATGACATGGTGTAATATAGCATAATGGCTTCTAATAATGGTTGGGGGGAGAGAGGGGAGAAGAAATGGTTTTAATCAATATAACTGGAAGGCTACTTTTTTTCTTAAAAAAAAACATATTCCAAATCTATGTAGGAGTATGTCTTGTTTCTTTTTTGTCCTGCTGAAGACCTGACAAAATTTTCCAAGAGATGCAGAAGTACTTGTGAAAGCAAGAAATAATGTATCTTGCAGCCTGTTTTGTTTTGGTATTCCCTTTGTTCTTCTTTTTCCCTGTGCATTTTGGTATAATCTGTCAGGTGCTCAAGACACTTTTATCTTTCTCCCCTTCTCCCATACCATTTTTTATAATAAAATACATGACTTAGTGACTGCCTGTTTAGTAGTATCCTGAATTGGCAGGTCTACTGCTTTCTCAATTGGAGCAAACAGATTATTCCTGGTGATTCATACTTTTTATTTGAACCTAATGGATAGAAATCAGTGATGGAGGCAACTTGTATTTGAACTGATTCACTGATCAGTTGAGACCAACTCCAAACTTCTACTGAACAACACACAACCACACTACAATAATTATTGATGCAATTTGATCTAATATGAGACTAATTATCCACCTATGTATGCCATTATTCTTGTAACAGTCTAAACGAATGAGCCTTAAAGGCTTTGTGGATGTGTCATGTTAGAAAATTAAGCTTTCTTACAACTACGTGATAGTGTCTCTGTATGCCTTTATTCAAAAAGTAGGTGGTGGTGGGGGAAACCTTTTTGTCAAAAAGCAAAAGAGCCCTTTGAGATGATCCATCTCATCAAAATGAACGTGACATGCTTTAATACCCTTAATGTATTCATACCCACATACTAAAATGTTGTACATTTTTCATAATTATGTTCCACAGTAACTGCATTTGTGTGAACTCTCTTGAAGAAAATGGAATTAATTAACCACCTGGTTTCACCTCCTGTATGAAAAGTAACAATTCTAGACATCTTCACAGTTGCTGGAACATGCATTATTTTAACTCTTCAATAATAATGTGAAAAAGGAAAAAGAGCCTTTTTCCAAGGTTTTGGATGATCTTGATTCTGAGAACTGTGTAATCATGTGAGATGCTGCATACTCTCAAAACTGACTCCATTGCTATGAGTGGGTAGGCATTTGGCATGCTGCACATTATTCAGAGCAGCTATGACATCTTAAAAGTATCTTCAGATTAGGAAGGTTATTGTATATTGAATTCCCAGACTAATCTTGAAGATGGATTAAGCTGAGATCAGCATACCCTGGTTGTGGAGTAAGATAAAATTATGTGCTAGAATAACAGTATCCACAGTAGAGCAGCTCCTAATTTAGAGGTGGGTGTAGGAAATATGATAAGATACAAAACCTTCAATATTTGTTTAACAGAAAAAGGCTTGTAAAAAAAAAAAAAAAAAAAGAAAAAAGGAAGGGGAGTGGACTGTGGGCTTGAGTATCCTCCTTACCAAAGCCACTGTACCACATCCTGATTGAATAAACATCTCTAACATCCTTTAAGCAGGTGAAGGGGTGTCATCTTTTACACTCACTTTGCAGGCTTCATACGTGAATTCAGTGCAAAGTGAGAAGTAGGCTATGTGTATCTGTAGTCATTTAAAGGTTCCTCTTTGATGAGACTCCAGCTGAAATACTTTGCTGAAATAGTAACTTCATTTTCTGGAAAATTCGTTTTCTGGAAAATGTAGATTGGTCCAGACCAAAACCTTTCGCAAAATCTGTATTTAAAGGCTTCTGAAGATGTGGTTAAGTCTTGCATAAAGTCTGCTTGCTTTTGTAATGGCTGCCAAGATACGCGTGTGGACAACCTTGGTGTGTTCACACCAAAATTTTCAGGTCCTTTTGCAGAGGTTTTTGAAAGCCTTGCATGTTCACACTGTACTGCATCTAAAGGCTTTGGTAAATCTTGGGACTTAAGCTCCTTACTCATATGAACAGTGTTGCTGGATCAGATCGAGGGTCAGCTTAGCATGCTAGCCTGTGTCTGGCTATGGCCAGCAGCTCATGTTTAGAGAAAGCATATAGAGAAGGATAAAAGTAGTAGAGGCTTTAGATATATCATAAGGATAAAGTGATAGAGACAACAATTAATAATTCTTTCCTGATGACACTTTTGAATTTCTACTTTTCATCTTAACGCATAGCCATCTTTAAAAAAATGTATGGAATGAGTAGGCCTCTTGTTATTTGGTGTTTGGTTTTTTGTTTTGGTTGTTTGTTTTTTTGTTGTTGGTTTTTTTAGCACACATTTCAAATGTGATGCACATCTTTTTTTGGGTCTTACTTTCTTCAGTCTTCCATGTGTGTCATTAATTGTTGAATACAAGATGGTCTTAGTGCTGTGTAGGTTTGTCAGTTTGCTTTTTGTGTTAGGATGTGCTGGTATCATGACTGCTAGCTTCTATTAAATTAATTTCAGTGTCACTGTTCCCCATGTTAAAGAATGTATTGCTTTCATTTTAATTGTGTACTTACTTTTTTTTTCATGCCTCTTTAATTTACAGTGTCATTACTCCATGAAGAAGGCAGCCTCCTTCCTGGGTATTGGTACAGAGAATGTTTACTTCATTAAAACAGATGAGAGGTGAGCAAGCAAATGCCATGGCTGTGATCTCTGAGCCTTTTTGAAATGCAGTAGTGCTGTACATAACCAACCTATTTAAATGTAACTGAAAAAAGTTTTAAATCTGTGTCCCTTAGAGGTAAGATGATACCTGAGGAACTGGAGAAACAAGTCCAGCGGGCCAGGAAAGAGGTGAGAGGGAGAGAGAGCATGAAGGAGAGAGGAGAAGTGTATGCAGATTGTGTGCTTGTATCTGGATGAAAGGAAGGAAAAATAAGAGTGAGTGAAAGTAGGGCAGTTAATGTATTTCTTATGGGTGCAATTTGTTTGCCACAAACCTGTGGACCAAGCCAAGACTTCTAGTTGTTACACTCTAATGAGGGCAAAAAATTCCACAGGGTGTTTAACACTTATGAAAGTATTGAGTACAATGCTGCTCTGAAGTATTTAGCATTTCTTTCAGGATTTCTTTTGCCCTTGATCCTTTTTTTAAGTGGATGGAGTATTTATTTGCTTTAAACAGTAGATGAAAACTGTAGGTTTTCCAGTTAATTACAGCAGATATTTTGCTATCCTCTGCAGTGAGCAAGAGCTTTACATGTGGCTTAGTCTCTAAAACTATCATACCATCTACAAATGCTCAGTTTGGTCCTTTCTAGTATTGCAGCAAGAGTGCAGAAATTCTGTCCTGTGCCTCTTTTTCCCTCAGGGACTTTGCCAAGTAAGAAAGTCAAAGGCCAGCATTTGGAAATGTACTGACGCGTTCATTTTGACAAGATTAACAGATATTCACACAGCCTGTAAGACAGTACTTACTATAGTTGACATAATTTATTTCAGAAAGCTTGGAGAACTGAATGTGAATTCACAGATGCACAAACCATCTTCTTTTTATCTTGATTAGTTCACTTTATTTCTCACCTTGGCTTGTGCATGAAAACAGGAGGACTTGGAGCTCCTCAGCCCTTAGTCCATGATCTGTCAATACCAAGCAACTAGTTCAATGCCCATGGTGTCAACAGTGGCTGCCATGAAATCCTTCCTCGGGAAACCCTCCCATTGTGGTTGATAGAAAAGCCAAGGCAGTGCTGTGCTCTCATGCTCCTTCATGGCCACGGGTTTCACTAAGGCCTGGTTTAGATACATCTTCTGCCTATCTCTTTGAGTTTCATACTTGAGAGCATAACTATTGATACAGGGTAACCCTAATTAGCTGGCAAACTCTCTGGCCTGCCTACTTTGCATTAACCATGGAAGACATCTGTAGTTTACCCATTTAGGAAAAAAAGGTCTGAAATGAAGTGCAGCAAGAAGCAGCAGGCTGACAGAAGAATGAACTCTTTGCTCTTAAAACACAGCATTTCTGTTTGTTGATGTAATAATAAGTTTAGTACTTATCTTAAAAAAATCAGTTGACATGATTTTAAGAAAAGTTAGTCTCAGTGTGGTGCTTTGTAATTAAAAAAACAAATGTTCTGTATTTAAATTCTCTGTTTACAGGAGAAACACTATGTCACTTGCGTTTTAATGGAAGTTACAGGTATTTTGGTAGTTTTTCATTTCATCAGAGCTTCAGTAAATGTGTCTGCCCTTGTTAAAGGGCTGTTTTACAACTCCTACAGAGGGACATTTCAGTGAATTACAATAAATATCCTAATGACTCTAGACAATAGAAGATGTATTTACTAGTGGTAGGAACACAAAATGATCCTTGACTGAGTAGTGAGAGTCTTAGGTCTCTTGTTAGCGGATTTAGTCAGAAAGACTTATTCTTCTTGACAATATATTTAAATAAAAAAGTAATTCCCTTCTTTATAGGGAAAAAGGTAGTACTAACAGTCTTCAGAATCTGGAGAGATTTGAGAGTTGTTCCTATATTCAGTCATGTTACGTGGTGGCTGCTAAGAGAGCTTTGACTTTGATGTAGCTGTGGGAGAAAACTGATGAGAACACTAACAGAAACTGTTTAGTGCAGCATCTTTGCCTCACTTGCAAACGTGTACTGTACTAGAGCTGCTGAATGTTTTGTAAGTTTGATTGACTTTTGCAAATTGTACTAGGAATGAATGACCAAGAAGTTAATTATAGGCTGGAAATCCTTTGTGACTGTATGGCATTAATTTAAATTATTCCAATATTACTTTCCTCTGTTTTACCAATTTGTAAAGAAATTAAAACCAAAACAAAACACAAAAAGTTAAATCATAATTATTTATTATTCTAACGGTCCTCTAAACTGTTAAAGAAGTACAAAACTGTCAGAATGTAAATGTGAATCAAACCTGTCTTTGTAGTAGATTTTTTAAAATGCCAGCACATTTTTCATTTTTTTACTAAAATAAAAAATAAATTTCAAATTCTTATGTGTAGAATTTGGTATTTCTTTTTCAGTTGATGTCTGATTTCGGTGAAGATAAATTGAGTTACATCAGCAGAGAGACTTAGATCATCTGAGAGATTTAATTTGTTGTAAATGAACTCCAGGGATCCTAGATTGTACAGTTCAATAACAACTTTTAGAGCCACCTCAGCAACTGCGTTGTCATGCTTTGGGCCAGATGCTGAAACATGCAAAGGAGTTCTTTCAGCATGTATTTACCAGCAAAAGAGCCTGCACAGTCACTGCAAGGGCTCGATTTCATGAAGTCATTACAGATTCCACTAATTCTTTTTATTGTTTTAGTTTCTGCTCCGAAGTAGGCACAGAAACATGCCCCTGCCAGGGTACTTGACCTGGTCTGCCAGTGTTACTGCCTCCCCCTCACCCCGACTATTAGTTGCATGGGAAAGCAATGAGCAAAATCACTGCAACCAAAATGGAGAGGCTGCAGCCAGACATTAGCTTTCCTTATCCCACCCATCCACCTTAAATCTGAGATTTCCAGTGGTCTCTCTCCTAACATTCAGTAACCATCTACAGCCCTTCCTTTCTTTCTCCTTTCTTGCAGGGGCAGGAGCAAGAAAATAGTGCTTTGCTGTAGAGCAGGCATCGGGGTCAGGTGGCCATGGCTGTCCCAGTTGCTGTGTGTGCTCTGCCAGTACTGCCAAAGGCAAATCATGTTCCCTAACTAAAGGTTCCTCTTCAGCAGGCAGAGAATAGGGGCATTGTAGAGACAACGCAGGTGGAAACCCTAAAGGGATGAGCCCTTTCCTTGCCTGGGTAGACTGCTGGCTGAGCTAGTGGCTTTGTTTTATTCAGCAGAACAGCAGCAAATGTGGTAGTAAAATGTTGAAGATTGAGACATGAGAATCTGTGTATAAAAGATGTCAAATATCTGGTGTGTTTTCATCTCGACAAAACTAGCATCTGTCAAAATAGTCTGAAGCTGCTGAAGTCTGCCCTGGAATGGTGTTAAGTGGAAATGGTATTCATAAAAAAATTTTTTTAAAAAGAAATTTTTTTAGATTCTGCACTTCTAAATGCAGTACCTTCTGCTGGGAGACTAAAATGTAGACTATTGCATCTTTTTTGTATGTTCCTAGACTTTTTTACACTTTTGCTTTGCAGATAAGCTGGAGGGAATGAGCAGTGCAAATGACTTTTTGTCTTTTTTTTTTTTCCATCCTATTGCAGGGGTCAACACCATTTCTTGTCTGTGCTACAGCAGGCACAACAGTGCTGGGAGCATTTGATCCTCTGGATGCAATTGCTGATGTCTGTGAAAAGCATGGCCTCTGGCTTCATGTAGATGTGAGTTTGTATACTGTGTAGCCTTTTTGTAGCTTTTTTATAATTACTATTTTTCTTTGACTGCTGATGTTCTGTGCAGAAGTTGGGCTTTAGCTTTTTTTTTTTTTTTGCATAGAGAACAGCAATGCATTCTGATTTGTCTCTGTTACATGTATTGAAAAACAGCAAATAATTTGGTTGTGATAAGCAGTGAAAGCTATTTTGTCATCGTCAGGTTATATTTCAAAATAATTTAAAAATCAATTTCTTCCATCTCGCTAGCTCCTAAAAATTCTTCAAGGGTGATTATATACAAATATAACTTCAGATTCTTTCCACATTCTGTTGGAGAATGGACACATTAGCATTGTGATGTATGGCTCATACAGGTTTAAAATAAAGGTATATTTCTGGTTCAACCAGTCATAAATTTATCTTTTATATTTACAGGTTTGAGTCTCTTGTGTATCTCCTTATGTTTTTTAAAATTGTTCAGAATTTTTTCTTTTTTAAATAGTTTTAGGTTTGGATATTAAAATCCGTTCATGAACTTTTGAAATACCAGTTGTGCCCTTTTATTACCTTAAAGAGCTGTAAATATATTTTTCTAAAACTAGGTCTCTTCATCTTTTCTAAAATTTCATTCTCATTATAATTGCAATGCCACAAATCCAGGCTGGCCAGACTAAAAGCCATGGAGCAATGAGAGAATCTGTAGCAACATTAAAGGAAATTTTTAGACCTGCTCAAAATTTTTAAGGTGTTTGTTTAACATGGAGTATTTAAGGAAAAATCACATAGACAGTCACGTGCATTCAAATAAATGTCTCACGGACATTAATAAAGCTGCTGTATGTGTGAGTCAGAAGTTTTCTTACTGACTTGGAGACAAAGATGCAGAATTTATCCCTGGTATTTAAAGAGACTGCAGAGCTGCGTCATGGCTGTGTGCTGGTGAGAATGACCCAGGTGGTTTTCAGCAGAAGAGCAGCATCCACAGTAGGTGCTAGACTCTTGCCTGTGTTGCATATAGTATGTGGTAAGATGGATATATTCAGAATATATGTTGGATTTTAGATGAGTTGAACAGACATGGCTGGAGCCATCTCCAGTGGCTGTAGGAAGATGCTGGGTAGTCTCCTGCCCTACTTCCTGTGTAGTGTAGGTGAATGACTAGTTAGGTGGGATGTACCAGGGCCATATTATGAACCATACTTCATAGATAGTGTTTTGTGAAGAATTAACTATCTTCTTCCAGTTTGACCTCATGTTAAGCTAAGTTAAAATGTTAGTGGCTATCTTAAGAGTTTATCTTCTGTTGGAACAGTGACTGTAGCTGTCATATGTTAATTGATTCCCGGTAGAAGGACAAATGTACAGTAATAAATTTGGTTTATGGACTGGAAGACTAATTGTTCTGTTAAGTTGTGATTCATGTTATGAACCTCTCAGTAGGTCTTTCGAGTTCTATCAGTATTTTTTCCATCTTTCACTCTCTATGAAAAGTTGAGTGCGTGGCTCTTTCTTTTCTGTTTCAAGTTTCTAGTTGTATTTATATGGGAATAAGGTATGGGGAAGAGACTGAAAGGTGTTCATCTGAGTAACATCAGGCAAATTTACAAACGTGCTATGGTAAAAGGAGCAGTCAACTTCTAATATGACCTCTATTGACTTAGAGCACCATTACAAACAGTTTTACTAGAATAACTTGTGAAAAAGTACAGTGAGAACAGGCATCTGACATTCAGAAACAGTATACAAGAAATATAGTATGGAGTTGGATTTTTCATTGTTTTTAAGCAAGCTTACCTTCTAACTTTGTAAGCAAGAATATAATATGCAAAAAGTTTGAGTTTTGAAATCAGTTGAATGATTTTCAAGCTATGCAGTCTGATTTATAGCAAGTATTGCTTTTTGGACCTGCTGTAACTTTGGAGGAAAAAAGATACAGTACAATTAAAACAAATATTTTAAAATGGGGCAAGTTCTGTCTAATTTCAGACTTCTTGTGTTTCATTGGTGGCAATCAGGATTATCTACTGCAGATAGTCTCAAGAGCTGTTTATAAGAATATCTTATGTGAATGTCAGTGGTGTTATTTCTAGTTTTACACTGATGTATCTCATTTCAGAATATTTTCTGATCCTAAAAATTGATACGTTTGCCTGAGGGAGTCTCTTTTCATTAAACATGAAATGATAAAGCTCATGATTCTTAGGAAGGGCAAAAGGGAGAGTGTCAATATAAAATCAGTGAGCTTCAGGAGGCTAAATTTCAATAAAGTCAGAAATAGAGAAGGTCTCACATGGAGACAAACCAAAGAGGAAAAGGGAGCTAAGGAAAAGGTTGTTTTAAGGAGATAACATCAATAAGCTCAAAGTGTCTCAGCAGTGAAGCCATTCAACAGCCTAAGTGCCAAGGCTATAACCAAGCTTATTCTATGTACATTACAGGATTCATACATGCATTCCAGTTGCTTGGTGCATTTTGACATGTATCTATGATACCTTTCTCAGTGCCTTGTTTTGCATCATCAATATGAACTCAAGCTCCAGCACTTCTGTATGTCATCTGTTACAAACATGTAGCTTGACATACTCTGTATGAGTATTTCTTCCTTGCTAGTCCTCACTTTGACTTTTTTTCCCATAACTAGAGCAGGACAGAAAATCAGGTTTAACCTATAAGCCTGTGCTTACATAGTTAGTTTAATTGCTCTGTGAACACTGTGATTCCTATTGTTCAGCTGTGAGTGGTTTGTTGCATATGCAATAGCTATTTTCTCCTACCTGGGTACCAATTACATCACATGAGACACAGTTATAATAATTATCTTTGTCATTCTGAGCTATCTTGTCATAAACAAAATGTGTCAATCTAGTTTGATTAATCTTTGTTCTTTCTCTATTTTTGTGGATGGAGGAGAAGCAGTTAAATTTAGTGTGTCTCATCTGAAAGCTAGAGAAAGAGTGCCAAGCTGCAGCTGTGGTAGTGAGTGAAAACCTAACTGGAAAATCATACTCAGAGAGTAATTACCAGAGGCTCATTGCTAAAAGAGGAGAAAATTTTCAGTAGGATTCTACAAAGGTCCCTACTAGGTTAGAATTTGTCCGGTATTTTCATTAAAACTTGGATGAAATGGAACACACTGCCTAAATGTTAAAATTGAAATAAAACTGCTGCAAGAGGCAGTGGGAGGACACAATTAGTAATCAAAGAGATCTTGACAGTTTGGAGAAAAAAGTGTAAAAACTAGGGTACAGTTCAGTAAAGATAGAGCTCTAAGTTTAAGCTGTAATCACTGCACAAAACCAAGCTGGGAATTGTTGGCTAGACAGCAGATCTTCAGAAAAACATCTGGAGTTTGCAGTGTATCATGAATCAGAATTTGTAAGCATTTTCAGAAAGGGTAAATGTCTTTCAGAACTGAATACAGAAGTTACATAAAGTAATTATCTCTTTCTGCTTGGTGCTCCATTTGCTTTATCTAGATTGCGGCCAAATAAAAAGTGCATTTCAAGAAGGTTAAGAACCTACAGAAGAAAGATTAGAAAACAATAAAGCAGCAAGGATAAACAGAACCATATCTAGAAATTATAAGCAACGAGGAAAAAATTGAAAGTACTGATGTTATTTAAACTAGAAAAGATAGAGCCAATACATAATAGTCTACAGATGCTTTAAAAGCTGCTGCAATAAGAAAAGGAAGAATCCATTGCCCTGACCACTGCAGGTATGACAAGAGGTAGTGCAGCTTAGGAATGACCCTTTAAATCAGTAGAGTTGTAGCTGTTTAACACAAATAAAGTCATTAAGTTGTGCAGTCTCCATCATTAGAGGTTTCTAAAACCAGGCAAAGCCAGTGATTTTCACTCTTCCAAAGTGCCTTCTCATTTGCTTTTTTGGTAGCCCTGTATACCCAAGTGTTTTGGGTTTTTTTTTTATTTGTGTAAATAAGTAAGGAGCACAAATTCATCTTGTAGTATTGTGGCTCAAGGAGAGATTGAAAGGTGCCTGGGCCTCCAGCACTATCATCCCTCTCTCCCTGATCTCCAGCAGTACTTTTTAAAACAAAGGCAGAAAGTAGTGCCAAAAGAGCTGTAGAGGCATCAGCTGCTGCTGTGTCACTACACCTTATTTTTCACTTTGATGCTAATCATGAGGTGAGTGTGTTCATTGATTAATAATCTCAAAAAAAAGACAAGTATTTGACAGAAGTAGGTATGGCAGCCTTTGGGGGTGATACACTGTTGAGATGACCTTTTGAGAAGGGTCTTGTAAATCCTAATCTTCAGACAGTGTGAAAGTGTTAGCTTTTTCACATACACCTTTGGATGCAGTTTTTTCCAATATTTATTATTTTTCAGTGAGTTGCTTATGAATTATGAAATTTAGGGAATAATCTAGTGACTGTTTTGACTTTATTGAATCATAGAATAGGTAAAATCCATCTATGAATAGGAATCAGTTTTATTGTTTTTCCATATCATGGCTAATATGGGCCAGCTGGAGAAATACAGTTTCAAGTCATGGCTTTGCCACAGGATTGCTGTGAAGTTTGAGGCAAATAATTTCCAGCCTTGGGTCCCACCTGTAGACTGAGCAGCCCTCTCCTCAGCAAGGATGTTGTGTGCATGACAACGTAAAATATGATGTGGTGCGTTAATGTACTGCATTAATGAGAACGACATGTGTTAATACCAGTTATTAACCTTTCATTTCCCTTGTGAGCCCTTGCTGTTCCTGTCTCCCAGAGACAGTAGATCTTATTCGTAATGTATGACCTGGAAAAAACATTGATGCTAAATTCATAGATCAGCTATCACATCTGTTTCTATCAAAGAAAAAAAAGAACTTAAGCCAAACAAGCTTATGTTCTCCATGCTCCGACCAAGAATCTTCACATCAGTTGTTTTTTCTTCATTAGCCCCAATTTTATGAACTTAAAAAATGTTTTTTATTTTTTAAATAATCTGAGTTCAGCTCTGTTTGGTGGACTGGTGCATCATATATGTCTCTGAGGGACCTTGCTTGTGTCACAGGGAGTATGTTTAAGTTGACTGTGCCTGCCTTTTTAAAAGCCAGATTGTGTCCAAATAAAAAGTGCATTTCTCAAAGCAGTTTCTAAAAGGCAGTGTATGACACTGCTGCTCTTTGTTGTGTATTTTCCCCACCCTGACTCTGGGGTGAAATATTCTTTTTTAAGGATGGAAGATAGACAGCAGCTGGTGGGTGAAATCTGGTCCTTGCAAAAATCATGAGAATCACCTTTCCTGGCTAAAGTTGCCCAGAACTTAGACTTGTCTAATAAAAACGTGTTGTTTGAGTTCCTGCTATAGTCCATGGAGAGAGACACCTGCAAAAGGTGCCCCCCAAAGACAAGTATCGAGAATATGTAAGATGATACTCAATAAGGAGCTTCAGCAGAGAGCTTCTTCCAGAGAAGGCCTAAATGCCTCTTAGACTACACGCTTAGTTCTTATTTTCTGAGGGTGTTACTCCATTTTAAAGTCAGTTGGATTGCTGATAATAGAAATGGTGCTCTTGCCTACTCACTGACTTCACTTTTCATGTTCAAACTTAGTGGAAAAATCTGAGCCTGGATGTTGCAATTGGCAGCTTATTGTCCCCTACTCTTTCCCTTACGAATGTCTCAGAAAAGAAGTGGCTAGCAGGAAGAAACTATTAAAAAATGGAGCTTTCTGCTTTCACTATTTAGGTTTGGACTGGGGGAATTGAAGCACCTCTGATTCAGTGTCAGGAACTGGTGTGGTTTGTGCCCTGGCTTACACAGAAGGGTCAGTGTAGTCTGTGGCTCAGAGAGTGGTGCAAACCTTCAGTGCCTCTATTTTAGGCATATCCTCAGGCTGGCATCTACATTTCAGTAGATTATACTAAAGCCATATAATGAACTGTGTTTTAAATGATAAAGCACCTTCAGAAATTATTAGTTGAAGCATTAGCCAAAGCACTTTATAGAAATAATATTGTTTTGGCTCTATAAATGTTCCAACAGGCTTCCTGGGGTGGCTCGGCTTTGATATCAAGGAAGCATTGCAGACTTCTTCATGGCATCCAGAGGTAAGTAAGTTTAGTTCATAGGCACACTTACCCCAGGGGCTGAGATGGATAGATGTGTTTGCTTCCATGAGAGCTGCATTTTCCAAAATACATATTGCTATTAATTGGAGAGATTTCTGAATCTGAGTGTGTGTGTGTGGGGGGTACACATCTANCAAGCAAGGTCCCTCAGAGACATATATGATGCACCAGTCCACCAAACAGAGCTGAATTCAGATTATTTAAAAAATAAAAAACATTTTTTAAGTTCATAAAATTGGGGCTAATGAAGAAAAAACAACTGATGTGAAGATTCTTGGTCGGAGCATGGAGAACATAAGCTTGTTTGGCTTAAGTTCTTTTTTTTCTTTGATAGAAACAGATGTGATAGCTGATCTATGAATTTAGCATCAATGTTTTTTCCAGGTCATACATTACGAATAAGATCTACTGTCTCTGGGAGACAGGAACAGCAAGGGTGAGAGGGGAAATGGGAAATCTTATTTGCCTGATTGGATTGTGTTTGGCCATTTTTTATTCTCTAGTACCCATGATTATAGGTGCCATTTCCACCTCCCTTTCTCTGTTTATAAATTTCACAGGGCTGATTCTGTTGCCTGGAATCCCCATAAAATGCTGTTGGCAGGAATCCAGTGCTGTGCTCTTCTGGTGAAAGATAGCTCTGTAAGTCATCCTGTCCTCTTTGTTTGTTCATGGTGTTTTTTGCTTTAAATTTTTTGCTTTAATTTTTTTAACATGGTAAACTGTCATTGCTGTAACATGGAAGTGGAAATAGAAAACCACTGCAAGTCAGTGTTACTATGCTGCCCTTCAAATGCTGAATAATACTATTTTGAAATTCACCACAAAATGAATATAGGGTGAAAGAGAGAGCAGGGTCAAACCAATTCAAGTCGCTTTGCTCACCAGTGGTCAAATTTTGCAGCTGGTGCCCTTGCTAGTGAACTTCTCTACATGATTTGCATTCAGAATTGAGTATATTGTCACCTGGGTCTGCAGCACTTAAACACCAAGCTCATCAAAGTCCTCAGAATAGCTGTCATCCATTGGGACTGCAGCACTACTGCATCTCCGTTTAAAGTAGGCAGAACTCTTCTTTGCATCCCCTTAGGTGGGTGCACCAGAGTGGGATAGGAGAGGGAACATCCACAGGTAAAGGTGCTGAGCCTTTTTTCCTCACTACTATTTCTTCCTCATCACCAGGGTGATTTAGGCTTTCCAAAGTCTATAAACCAGTTAAAAGGTCTAGCAAGCAAGCAAGCAACAGAGCTCTTATCTCAAGTGGCACAAAAGTGAGATGAGTCTGTGATATTGTAGAGGTCCCTGCTTACATCTTTGTGGAATTCTTCTCCCTTAATAAAGAAATGAGTGAGAGGTCAATTTTTTCAACTCCCATTTCAATCTCAACATTGCTAAAATTGTGCCCATTGTCCACCATCAGGAGTGAGTTTTAGCTTATAGTTCATAAGTTATAAATGGCTGAACATTATGAAGGTATGGAGCTCCTGAGATTACATTTCTATTTTGTGGCCATGATTTGCAAATAACTTTTATAAATCTGTCAAACCAGTTGATAGTTTCTGTTCAGCTGCAAATGGTTAGCTGTCCTTGTAATTGCTTACTAACTTCTGGTATTAAGAACTGATGAGGACCAAGGAGCATAGATGATAATCAGCACTCTCTTGGAGCTGATTGCTCCAAGCCAGGGGTGAGACATGGCAGGTCAGGTAGGAGAAGTGTTCCTTCTCCCTTCCTTAGACTGGATTCTGTGGGATAAAAGAGGATTAGACTCTGGGACTACCTGTCCATCTCTCTACTATTATTCCAGGATGAAAAACAAGCAGAATCAAGTTATTGACTAAGATTAATGTGGTATTTTAATTGCAAACTTGGGAAGAACTCAGTGCTGTATTTTTAACTAATCAGGCCTAGTATGTAGATACAGCCCCAGGTAATTATTAAACTACTTGGGCTTCACAGTGGAAATTTCTCAGAAAGAAAGAGGAAAGAAATTGAGAGAAATTGTAGCTCCTCTGGCATTTAGATTCACTTTATAACTGTTCCAACTTCAGGGCTCTGGCAGCCTTTCTGTGTTCTCATTCCAAGGAGTGTAATGTCTGGTAGATCAATCCTATTCCACTCCTACATCACAGCGAGTTGTGCTGGAAATACTTGCAGAGCTGAATCTTAGGCTATTGAGGGGTGAAAACACAAGTATTACTGATCATAAAATCAGATCCTTTTGTTCATGAGACACATTCTGGAAAGCAGGAGATGCATGGGGAGGAGAGGGTGCTTGACACTTGCATGCTTTGTGTGTGTGCCAGTGCAGTCTTTATATGCAAACAGACACACATACAAGTTTGAGTACTTTCATATCAGCATTTTGAAGGTGTTGGAATACAAATCCCTAAGAAATAAAGATCAAATATGTATTTAAGACATTTTATCACAAAGGCCATGCTTCACTTTGACCTTCTCCATACCAGAACAGGCAGCTAAATCCACTTTCCCATTAAAAATGCTATTTTCCACACCAGTAAGAAAAGGGAAGAATACATGTATTGGTTTCTTATTTGTCAGCTTGTTCCACTGCTCCTAAATAACATAAATACCTGCATCTGCAGATGAATTATGCAGGCATAATTCCTTCACACTGTGGTTAAGATGCATCAGTGGGAGATGGAAGAGTTCGGCATACATTGGTTTGCTAGTGGATGCTCAAGAAACCTCTGGTAGTTTCTGAAGGGCAGAGTTCTGCAAGAAATCAGAGCAACAAAAAATTAAACATAGATGTTAAATCTTGTTTATGAATCAAAACCTAGCTCACTTTGAAGGATGTTTTGTTAGCCTGTCTTCCAATTTGCTTTGAGGTCTGCTTGGAATCTGTGGACTATCTCGAGATTAGGACAATGGGCAAAAATAGGACAAATGGACAAAAATATCTTCTTCAGTTTTGTTTTTTTGTTATTTTTTTTAAAAGCATAGATTAACAATCACAAGCTTTGTAAGCTGCCTGATGTAAGGTAAGAGCAGGAATCCATCATATTTCTGATGCAGTGGCAACACCCTAATTTCCCATTAGGAAAAACCATAGATACTGGTTTTGTTTGGTTTGGCTTTTTTTTTGCCACACAGCATTAATAGATTTTGAAGTATAGTTGTTAATAAGCTTAGGACATTGCATCTAGAGTATTAAAATGAAACAGGGTGTTTCAGTGTTTTCCTATACAGATTTTTGTACAACAGAAAGTATAAACTGAAGGAAATGCTGATAAGAGTATCTTCAAGCCTTAGTGAAACACAACTAGAACGCTTTCCAAAGAAGGCAAAGATAGAAAAGAGAAATATGTGTTTGACTTGATTAGAAGTGAGAAGTGTTTTCACCAAAGGGAAAGAGAGACTGGTTAATCCTCTGTAAAAGCTCTGATCAATGACAGTAGTTCTTCAGTGCTTAAAGCACTCAATGTATGCCCATCTGTACCTTTTTCACTGCCATGCCCTGAGTGACTTTCATCACTTCTGTAATAAGATAGGCTTGCTCAGAACACACTTGCATTTCTGTGGCATGGATTGCAGTGACTGTTTAAACACAAAGTTAGATGCACTGATATTCTCAAAACCATACTGAGCCAGTTTTGTTCTTAAGTTCTTAAAATTTTAGGAACCAGTGTTGGGTTTTACGTACTCTCTTAAGACCACAGAGCTATTCCAATTTGTCCTTTCTACAATCCATATGAATATGATTGTTGTGACTGTATAAATAGAGGTGTTTTTTTTTAATAAATGCTTTTCATCGTTGCCAAAGTTCTCTGACTTGTTAGAATGTAGCACTAGGTTGGGTAATTAGCAGTCAGTTCTAGGTAATGAGCAGAATTTTCACTTATTAGTTAAAAATAAAGCTTCAAAGAATGTAGCTGATGAAATCCCAGTTTAGCACAGAATATAGGTGATTGAGGTGATCACCATAGCCATTTGCAGTGTAATCTCTTACTCATCATTAGCAGTACCCCAAGGATATCTACTTTCCTGGTTCCTTTCCAGGGCAGTTACAGGAAATACTCTGTTCCCATTGCTTTCACCTTGGGGCTAGTACAGCTGAGAGATGCCTCTCACCTCTTGAAGTGAATTACACGGATGGCCTTTTGCGCTACACTACTTTTGAGAATTTTCAAGTATGCCATTCAAAAGATCGTCTTCATTGCTTCAGATGAGGCAATTCAGGATAATGTTTGTCTTGGGGGGAAAAGGAGGTTTTGTCAATTGAACTGAAATTCAGTTTTAACTAGCAGTGGAAATGGAAATAGGTAAGATGACTTGCTGTAGTAAGTATGTTTGATGAGAAAAAATTGTTGAATTATGAATCTGAAGGTCTTATATATTGATTTCTGTATCAATAATTATTCATTTGCTTGCCACTAGTTAGAATGCAGAGCAACTATCTATAGACTTCATCAAAACCAAAGGCTATTTGAAACTTTTTAGTGGACTGGGGCCTCTGTGGAAATAGTATTTCCATTTTCTAATCTTTCACAGCCCTGGTATAAGGCAGAGCACCACCATTAGACTCAGTACAAAAG
This sequence comes from Florisuga fusca, assembly GCA_038090715.1. Lineage (NCBI taxonomy): Eukaryota > Metazoa > Chordata > Aves > Apodiformes > Trochilidae > Florisuga > Florisuga fusca. The sequence continues at coordinate 37,332,963 of JAAWXA010000002.1, read as the reverse complement.
GCAGAAAGATGAAAGATGCTGAAGAAATATCTCAAACTTGTCAAATGGGGCAGTTTTAATGAAATTTTTGCAGTTTTTCTGAGCAGATGGAGCAGCTCGGTTACCGTGTGGAAAACTGGGTGGTCTCAGGACTGAGAGTGTTGAATTAGAAAGTGTGCTTTTTCATTTAACAAGGAAAACTGGAATGACTTTTTATGTCTTCAGCATGTTTGAATATGTTACTTTTGAGACCTCAGCAATCAGGAGTAACTGCTTTCTTGAGCATGAAACTAATCTTGGATATTTTTCCTTTCCTGTTTTCTTCCTCACCCAAACTCACTTTCCCTTCTCTTTATTTCTCACAAAGTGTGATTTTTTTTGTTTGGTTGGTTTTTTTGGTTTTTTGTTTGTTTTGTTTTGTTTCTTCTTTACTGATGTGCTGGAGGATGTCATTGTCCTTGTCTCTGGAGATTGACAGTAGGCAATATCCTCAGTAGAATTTCTTGAGTGTGTTGCATTATTATTAAGATAAGCAGGTGGAAAAGGATCGCCAAGGTATCACATCTTGTCAGCTTCAGATACACTAGGAGACTTGGACAGTACCTGATTTTTTTTTTTTTTTCTTTTGAAGGAAATATGTTCCAAGGAGTTTGAGTTCACTCAGGGTTACTGAACTATTTGTTCTTGTTGCATTTTCACTCTTGAGCATTTGTTTTTAGGCTATGAAACTCTGCAGCTGTACTGTGATCTTAAGTGAACTTCTCAGTCTTCCTGTAATATTACCAACTGAGTTTAGGTTGCTTGTGACAAACAGAAATTATTATTTTTCAGATGGCAGGCATGAGGGGAACTAATATCCTGTGAAGTCCTCTATTGTTCTGCTGTATTACTTTCTGATAAGGCAGAAGATAGTCCCACATTGATCAACCCTGCAGAAACATGGTGCAAAATTTTAAAGTCAGTAAGAGACAAAGCAAAAAAGTTACATTTGTGGCCGTTACTGCCTGCTTTTTTTAAAAAAAAAATTTAAATTTTAAATACCATGTCTAGTAAACTTGTATTTCCCCTAAAAATCAAGGTGTGGAAATCTAAGTGAGTAGGGCACAATGGTTTGAAAAACAGACTCCTATTCCTGTTGTGCAGTGGCTAGACAGAGAATACAAAACTTTAGAAATATGGTAGAGGATTGATGCTTCAGTGCTTGACTTTTCCTTGGTTTCGAATGTCATCTGCTTGTATTTCTTTTTCTGAAAAAATTGGAAAGTGTGTGTGAAAATCTTGGGTATTACAAAAAAAAAAAAAAAAAAAAACATTCTTACTCTGAGGACTGCAAAGGGAGAGCAGCCACTGACCCCTTTTTTTTTTCCCCCAAGCTATCATTAAAACTGTCTTTTCACAAGGCTGAATGTGCTGGTGTTCTGGTTAAAGCATTCAGACTGTATCTGCTGTCTTTTTCGCAAACCAATGATATTACAATGGGATTGTCAAACCCTTATAAGAATATGTGGAGAAACCTTTGGTGTTCTTTTGTGCTCTACAAATAGGTCAGCATGTGCATTTTTTTTGTTTGTTTTGTTTTTAGTAGTCAGTGAAGGAAACTGAAAAGGCTAGGAGATAGGGAGACATGTGCTGTATATACCAGTGGATTCAGTGGATTATTTCCCTTCTAGATTTTTTTTTTCTTGACCTTTTTTCCTTCTCTATTTTGTCACTAGTTCCAAAGTTATCAGTAGTGTATTGTAATGCAGATCAAGAATTGTGCCTCTGTTATGGCAATATTCCACTTTGATTAAGAGTAATGCCAGACACGGTCTACCATTTTAAAATCAGACTTGCAGCAGATGCAGAGAAAAGGATGAAATGTGAAATGCTCTTTCTTGATTCAGATGGAAGAGTGATGTTGAACTGGAAAATGAATTGTGCTCTTTGAGATACTGTTGAGCAGATTCTGCCATGCTATCCACTCTGTTCCTTGGTTTGTTCTGCATGGAAGCCTTGTGGTTCAATAGTCACTTAAAGACATGTTTGCAGGTCTGAATCAGGTGCTGTAGCCATGTTTTTAACCTTATTCGAATTTCTATTCTAGTTTTAATTTATAGATTGGGAGGTTGTTTTTTTCTTACCCAATTTTAATGTCACTGGCAAATTTTCCACCTTCTTTATCTCCTGGCTTCCTTCTAAAGCTACCTTCATCTCTGTTCTTGTAACCTGCTTTCTACTAACTGTTTTCTCTACTTCGTAGTTTTGTGAGTATATTTTCATATTGCATTCTTCAACCAATGGCCAGTCCTGTGCCTCATCTCTTCCTCTGCACCTTTATACCTATAATAGCCTCTGTGCTTTCTGTGTTTCCTAGCTTTGTCCTTTGCTGGAACTTGCCATATTACTCATTTATCTTTGTTTTCTACTGTTCATCTGTGCCCTGGCGGCCTCTCAAAAGTCAGAGGCTGGAGGTAACTGATTAAAAATAATTTAATTTGCAAGCCATAATTAGTATATGCCCAAGTACATCTTCTTAGGATTGTTTTCAAATGTTAAAATTGTCTGAACTGTGAAAAGAGACAAAAATTTGGGTTACACTAATTTCCTCATGGAGTCTTCACTCAGTCAGATAGCCTAGACTAAATTCTTAGGGACTTAATTTTCCAGTAAGAGCTAAACATTTATTTCTTGGGGCTGAAATCTTCGCTACTTACAGTGAGCTGTGCTGTATATAGTGTTCTTTGTTTGACAAAGAAGGAATAGTATGAGCTATTTGTGAACATGTAGGAAGCTCCTTAGGGGCAGTTCTCTTATCTCTTGTCTGGAGCAGTGGACAGAGGCTTCTGCTTTTGCCCCCTCTTTGCCACTGATGTTTATCTTTGGGCAGCTGTTTCTGTGGTACTTACTCCTATGGTTTCTTGAGATCCGAATCAGAATCCCTCTTGGGACTACAACTCTTCAGTGACTTTTTGAAGAAAATAATTTTGAAAAAGTTTCCATGTTGACAGGGCTGACTTCATTGGGCTTAGGTTCATCCAGGGTTCTTAAACCACACCATATGCTTTGGATAGTTTCCAACACGTCCAGTACTGTTTTGCTAAGCAGTTGGTATGGGCAGGAAAAAAAGGCTTTGATTTGTGAGGATGAAAAGGTATGAAAATACTTAGCAGCAATCTAAGACTCTATTACTTTTCTAATAGGGCCTCCTGAAGAAGTGTTACTCTGCCAAAGCTTCATACCTGTTCCAGCAGGACAAGTTCTACGATGTCAGCTATGACACTGGTGACAAGTCCATTCAGTGCAGCAGGCGTCCGGATGCGTTCAAATTCTGGCTGATGTGGAAAGCATTGGGAACTACAGGCCTCGAGGAGAGAGTAAACAGGGCACTGGCTCTGGCTAGGTAACACCTCACAATTTGGAATATGTCTGATCTATTTAATTGTCCAAAATGTTGACAGTGCTGATGCTTCGTAATCTGGAACGGACCACTTTGTTACATCTTTCCCGTCGTCTGCTTTGTTGGGGGATGTAGAATAGGAGAAACTAATAGAAATAATAATCAGTGTTATTGCACTTGCTACAGTATTTAAGAGTAACTATTACATTTAGCAGTAAGCAGAGATATCAGTAAAAATAAAAGTTCAAATTAGACTATCAATCTCCATTGTTTAGTGTTTGTTAGAGTCAGACGTAGGTTTACCAGTACACTGTCTTGTGATTTATAAATGTGACTCCTGGTGTTACAGTAAATGGCAGCCTTATGAGCCAGTGTTTGGGAAGAAGTGAATCAGCCATACTTCTGTTCTCCTCATTCCTTACAATAAAGGAAATGCAGAAAGCCAATGATGTGGGCAAATTCAAAGGGGGACCCTGTTAATGTTAGGCTGTAGTAGAGAGGTATGAAGGCATATTCTTCTGAGGTACTACTTGTTTTTTCCTCAAGTTTGCTGAAGTTCTGTATGCTTACAGTATGGTCCATTAGGGCCTGAAGGACCTTTTTGTTGCGATTTTTCCAGTCACCCACCCTGTTCAATTTTAGTGTGGTTTGGGTCATGCAGAAATGAGTTTCACAAGTGAATTATGCAAAATTCTTGCTAGAAGGTGTTTCTAAAGTGATGATGTTTCAGTTTCTAGGAAGAAACTTCTATACATAGGTTGGTTTGTATTCTGATAAAATGAATAATACTGAAATAAGGTAATGGCCTATTGAAACCAATTCACTTGAAGTGAAAAACACTGCACAGAAGTCTTACATTTGTTCAGAATTTATGCAAGATAAAGAGCAATGACATCTTCACCAGTTGATGAAGATATTGAGCAAAAGTCACCCATATCATATTGCCATTTTTTTTTTGATATAAATTACCAAATTGAAAAGAATTGAATGTTTACTCCAGTGAAAATTAAAGGAATAGTCTCACTTTAATGAAGTCACTTAAAGAAAAGGTAAAAATAGCTATTACCTAAAAGCAGAGCAGATTAGAAAGGAATAAAACAAAAGAAGCAAAATTTGAAAAGCCAAAATGAGGTGTGGATTTTTTTTTTTCTCTGCTTTATTTCTTTAAATCCACTTATTGTTTGGCTGGTTAAGTGTTCCTTAATATCATCTGGTCAAATTGCACCTGGTCTTTGCTTTGAAGCTTTGTCCTGCTCTGTGTCTGTACAGAGTAAGTAATTCATTCCATTATCAGTAGGAGATTTCAGCCTTATCAAGGTCACTGGCCAAGGTCGTTTGACTGAGAGTGTAGAGATTAATGACCTTTCTGGGATCGATATTTTCTTTGAATGTTAGGATTCAGCGCTTCTAAGGAGTGACTGGGTTGTCACCTTTTTTTTTTTTCCCATTTGAGAAGAAATTTAATTCCTAGTCATTATCTGATGAAGTATATATTTTTAAAGTAGCTGCATTTCTATCCCGACTTTGCACAGACATGGGCACTTTGTAGCTGAGACATCAGGTTTACTGGGCACTATGCCAGGTGTCCTAGCTGCTCAACAGCTGTGCAGATTTTCTCCTGATTTGTTACAGTAGGTTTTACTTTGATGTTGCAAAGGTAGTATTTCACTGTTCCTGAACACAGACCTGGATTAATTCTGGAACTTGTCCACCAAGTAGAACTTAAAAGCAAGTTTATTTTTTTCCGTGTCCAGGCAGATCTGCAGTGTTTCTAAGGTAATTGCAGATATGTATTTCTGTTGCATCACACTTTGTTTATTGACTGTTTTGTTAATTTCTTGTTGTTTTGGCGGTGAATAATGTTTTTGGTATATTAGATATCACAGTAACATTGTGATGCTACCTATTTGGATATGTATATTTTTAAAACACAGTAGACCATCCTGCTGATCACTTGGGAAAATTTTTTTGTGTGTTGGGTTTTTTTTGCCCTAATTGTTTTTATTGCAGGGATGTTGCTCTATGAAGTACACTAAAAAGAAAATAGAAGTAATCTACTTTTAGGATGCAGCTATAACCACCTCTGCATTTTACACTTGAGCATCTTTGCAGTTTTTCTGCCTGATTCCTCTTCTGACACCCACTCTTAGCAGACATATGTCTGCTCTCACTGCAGGTCTCCACCCTTCATTTTCTGCAAGGCTTAATTGTAGCACATACCACTTCTCTGTGCACTCCAGTCCTCACTGAGACTCAAGCCCTTCTGACTTTCTGCAACTGAGACATGATAATAAAACTTCCCTGTCAAGTGTGGAAAGATGCACAGAGTAAATTGCTTCACTGCCATCAAATAGTCCTAGCAAGATAAATCATGGGTGATGGGTTTTCTAATGGCTGCCTTTGTAGCCCACTGGCAATGTTGTTAAGAACATGATTAACAGTGTTGTAGGCTTGACTGACATCAGATATCCTATGTCAGGTGGTGGTATAAAAAAAAAAAGAAAAGCACTTGTGGTAAGAGGGAAGGGCATTAAGCAATGTAAAATAGCTCTAACATTTCAAGACCTCAAAAAAAAAAGAAAAAAAAAGAGGCAAAAACAAAGAAGAAAAAAATATGGTCACCATACAGAGGTAAGTTTTAATTATTTATTAAAAAAATAAAATAAAATTGAGGGCCACTGTCTCATTGATGGCACATTCAAGCATCTTCTACTAAACAAGAGAAAGCACTGAGCTTGTTTTGCTTAGGACAATTCCCCTATAGAAACAGGTGTCCCCCAACATACTCGGATGTTACCATGCCTTCTACTTGCCTTTCTGGATGCTTCTCTTTCAACCTAAACAGCAGCACAGACACTAACAACTAGGTAACAAACCAGTGCACACACTAAGATCTATGTGGTCATTTCAGAAAAGACCCTGACTAAAGGTCTCGACTTTTTACAGGGAAAGGGGAAACATCTCAACAGTGCAGAGTGTGGTGTGACACACAGAGCTGCTTGTCATGGGAACTGGCAAGGATGTGTGCTAAGTGGTAATGAGTCACACGCACAATACTTGTTAATGATAAACAGCGTGACAACTCCCTGTGCTCTGTTTCAAAAAAAATTTATACCACTGAGGGTATTGTTTGCTGCCTCCCCAGCCAACCTGTTTCTGCAGCACGTCTGCTGAATAACAGGCATTGCAGATATGAAGCTGTGCTAGAGGTGTCCCTGTGGGGACAGGTTTCAGGCATGTGGATAGGTCTGAGGGAGGTTGTTTTGACAATACTGTTCTTCCTCAAATAGTGGATAAAAGAATTCTTTGTGTGATGACCATCAATGCAGCTGCAGGCAGGAAAATGTCAAATAAATGCAAAAAGAATAGATTTGTACACTATCAGTAGGTTATCTGTCTCAGCTTTATTATGTTCAGGAAAATCCTCATATAGCAGACTGAAATTCTGTGGAAAAGGTGTCTGAATTTGAGGACATTTCTTCAGAGTTTTCTTCAGGAAGGCTTTGAGAGTGGAGGGGTAAAGAGGGAAGTCCCAGCTATGTCAAAGCATCCTCTTTGCTTCAGAATTCCTGTGTGATGCGTGCCATGGCAAAGCTGAGGTAATGTTTTAAAGAAATTCTATAAAATGAAGCTGCTGACATCCAAAGTTTTTTATTCTAACCCATCTTCCTACTGAAGGCTTCTGTGTTTTTGTAAATTGCTAGATGAAGAAAAAAGCCACTTGTTTCAATGCATTATTAGCATAGGAAGCCCAGGGATTATTGTGCATCAGCAATGGCTAACTGAACAAAAAAAGCACTGTTGGGTACAGTGTGGAACAAGTACAGTACTGGGAAAATTGCTGGGCTTGAAGTACGTGGGAACTTTCAATTTCTGGGCTAGACCAAGTAGTGCAAGAGATGTCAGGGTGACCATGAAATAAAATGGCAGCACAGCATCACACAACATCAGCAGAAAAAAAGACTTGGAGGAATTCATTTGTAGAGAGCAGCATCAATGGAAATTTGCCTTGGGAAAATTCACAGCCTGATGCAAATAGGAACAATTTGTGTGATGGGACTCCACTGAAAAACCTGTGCCTGAGGACTGAATTTGGCCTCTCCTCAGTGCTCCTTGGCTGGCTGTAGCCTTCATTTCTTTCCAGGAACTGATAGCTACTGCATTTTCACAGCAGGCAGAAATGAAGTTTAACTCCATGGTTTCTTAGGGAGGTAAAAAAAAAAAAAAAAGCATCTAAGTGTTTAAGACATTTGTTGGTTGTTGCCTTGTATCTATTATTTTGTTCTGTGCTTAAAACCCCTGCATCTTTCATTACAGATATCTAGCAGAGGAAATTATGAAAAGAGAAGGATTCCAGCTTATTTTGGAAGTAAGTGGAAATGAAACTTTGTTGTTGGGGGGTGTCTACTGTTTGATTTTGGTTTATTTTATTTAGCCAATTGCCAAGTTGTATTTGAAGTACACGATTTAATGAGGTTTATGTGCTGGAGTTGCACAGATCTGATTGAGCACACAACATGCTCTGTATTCCCTGCCATCACTCTTTTCCTAGCTTCTGGGCTTATAATGCCTGAGGGAGTATAGATGGAGCACTTTCTGTGCAAGTGAAGAGCCTGGCTGTCAGTGCTTGCCAGACTCACAGATGAGAATGTGTACTGGATAGAAGAATATTTTGATCCTAAAAATGAAAATTTTGCACTAAAGCCTATTTTTTCATTTTCCATTTTTTCCTATTTTCCATTTTTTTTTTTTAATCTTAATTCTGTTTCTACACCCATCTTCCTGTACACTACCCAAAAGTTAGGTTTTAACCCTTCACTGCTAAACCTATCAGCTTAGGGGAAACCTATCATCTTGCTTAGGGGAAAATGAGTAAAGTTGGCAGGGATAAAGCGCTCTGGTTTTCCATCTATCCCCAAGCTCTTCAGTTACTGTGGCTAATATCTGGGGATACTGAATAGGCCTGTCGTTTTCAGAAAAATCTTCAGCATTGTGGAATGTATATGTGTGTGGAAGGAAAAGTCCACATGGAGGGGGAAGGGAAATGAAGAGCGTGCCACACATGGAGATTGACAAACTGCAATGATGCAGTTCTGGTTTACACTTGCTGATGACATGAGCATTCCAGGTTAGGCTAGAAGAAATATCAGTGGATGAAGTGGTTTTTATACAATATAAACTTTCCCTTTAACACTAAAAACTGCTAATTAAAAAGTGCTTACTGAGAAACTTGACAGGGAGGGAAGAATTCTGGGCCAGCAGTACATGATGGGGTTACTAAAGCGGCAAGTCTGTCAAAAGCTTTCCATTCTCTGTTATAGTCAAGCTTAGCAGAGCTTTACTCAGACCTACCGTAGATGTGAAAGCTTTTGGTGAAAGCAAAGACTGCCATTTAATTTCTTTAGTAACAGGACACCTGGATTAAACCTGAGATTGGAGGGAGTGGTATAGCATGTACCAGAAGGAAGTTGAGCAAGGGTTAAGAAAATGTTGTCTGAGGTACAGGGAGCAAGCAGTGAATATTCCAAGACTGCTGGGGTGCAGCATGTCCCAGTTATGTGAGCCTTTTCTGAAAGGAAGGTGAGCTTTGGACAAGAAGCTGAGGAAGATGATCTGCTGAAACATGCAGTGAGCGAAGTGCTGTAACAAGAACAACTCCACAGACTGGAAATGCTGCTTGTGCTTTAGTTCTCCTGAACTCTTCTGTAGTATAACTACTTACCTACTTGGATAAGGGCTGTGACAAGATAACCAGGAATAAACTGAAGCATGGCTAGGGGTAGGTAAGTTTTTTCTAGAATGGATGATATTTTCAGAGGAGGAGGGTGTAACTGACGTGTGAAGGGAAACTGAGATAATCAAGAAGGCAATATAGGCATTGGTAATATGGTAATATATGCCATCTGTCTTCTCCTGACATCTGATTTTAAGCAGGTTTAAAATAAACCCTGTAATAGTGAGCTAGTGCTTGCATTCATGAGGAAGCCGCTGCCATTTCAGGGTCTGTGTTTACGTGTGTACTCTTTGGGGATAGAAAGCAGGTTCAAGAGCTGAGTTTTTTTTCATTCAGTGGCAGCAGGTGGCAGGTTGGCAGCTCTGTTCCTGCTGACAACGATATTCTTCTTGATGATTAAATTGTATTTAATGCATTCTTTGAAGTGAGGCGGAAAATTATATGAGCAGTTCCCAGTGCCCTTTCATGAAAGAACACGTCTCAGCTGGTGGGCTCTCCTTGTTCAGCAGACTGCCTGGGATTGTAAGAGCAGCCCCATTCACAGTGAGGCAAAGAGATGGTGTGACCCAGCTACCAACCTCCTTTTTAACTTCTCTGTTTCTCTTTCAATCAGTACTAATGAGGGTGGTGTGTGGGAGGGGAGAGGGGTGTGTGAGTTTGTAATCTAGACCCCAGTTAAACACTGTGTTACAAATAACGTGGGTCAGAATTGAATAATGGCTTTAATGGGAAGTGTGGAACGGGAAGATACATCTATTCCTCATGCTATTGCTATCTGTACAGGTAAAATAAACAAAAAGTTCAAAATTAGCATGACGTGTAGAGAGACCCTCGTCTTGTCTGCAGGAAACATCTTCTTAATGATATATGAAGTGGGAACCTCATAAGCACAAAATACCTTATTTTAAATGCATAGTGAACAGCCGTTCTTCTTGTCAGAAGGCTTGCATCTAAATGTCTGATGAGTTTAAAGGCAAAAATTTGTCTATAGGGAAGCAGAAATGTAGCAGGTTTTGCTCAAAAGGCCTGCTTAGATATTGGACAAGATATATCCAGGGTGTGACACATACCATGCAAAATGTCCTGAGATTGTTAAAAAGCATGGAAGTTGAGAAAGCCAACATTAAATCCAGTGCTGTGCAGTGTGCTGTGTGTCATGTGATCCAAAAAAAATGGCATCATTCAGCAGAAAAATTATTTGGTGTACAAGTGTTAAATGGTGACGAAATCACAGTGTGTGTGTGTGTGTTGTGTAAAAGATGTCATAGAAAACTTGAATTTAAAAACAGAACACTTTGGGAAAAAGTGTTCTTCTCTGTAAAGTTGCTTCAGTTTTGAAATTGGTAACTTACCTCTCCATGCCCATCTTACACTTTTTTGCTAACCAAAATTTTAATCACCAAATGTGATTAAATAAATGTTAAGTAGGTGTATAAGGAGAAAAAATGAAAAAGGAACCCAAACAGGTTTCCTTTTTCTGGCAACAGGAAGAGATGTCATGCAGTGAAGACCATTTTAAACTTAATAAAAGGGAAACAAATATGAGTTGGGGAAGGAAGTTGTAATGAACTGTAGAATTGTTTAGATTGGAAAAGACCTTTTATGATCATCAGGTTCCACCATTAACCTAGCACACTGCAAACTCCACCACTAAGCCATGTCCCTAAGCACCAAGTCTACATGTCTTTTAAATATGTCCATGGATGGTGACTCAACCAGTTCCCTGGGCAGCCTGTTGTAATGCTTGGTAACTCTTTTGGTGAAGAAATTAGTATAAACCTCAAAGGCTTTTTTCTTTTTTTTTTTTTTTTGGTCCCCTGAAAAAAAAGGAAGAACTTGTTTGACAAGCTATTTTATACATTACTGTTTCATTTGTTAAATAACATAAGCAATTACTTGTCCTCTTGTTTAGCCGGAGTATGCAAACGTTTGCTTTTGGTACATTCCACCAAGCTTAAGAAAAATGGAGGAAGGACCTGAATTTTGGCAGAAGCTACACCTGGTGAGTGTTACGTGAACAGTGTTATCTCTAGCTTGCTGATTGAGTTGTGGGCCGGATAAATCTGCATCTCTTACCTGGACAGTGTATTCATTACCTGTTTCAGACACTTTAACATTGTCCTTGGAACTTTTCTTGCCTTATTTATAATGATCTATGGTAATATAAGTGAGGAAGTGCTTAAGAATACATTTCTGATGTTAAACAGCCCATAAATTACAACAGGCGTACAATGATAAAAACTTAATTGGTGAGAGTTTTGGTAAATCTCTGCCATCTTGATAGAAAATCATGAGCATCTTGAAAAAAGCAATAGTAAAATTTTGAAGTTACTAGTGCGGAATCAGTTCTTAAGACTTAATTAAGAAGTCAATAGACACTATGGTGTTATGTTTTACTGAATAAGCTATTCTATAAGGAATTGAATTTAACTCATTGTTTGCTCCTCTCTGTAGCAGCTGTTGTGTCCTGCAATTATTTTTTCCAAGAATTTGTTACTAAAAATTTAAACTGGAGCATAGACGCATATACTGCATGCATACTTGTGTAATATATGTATTATGTGCACGTGCTATACATGCTATATATGGATTCATACTTCCTATAAAGACTTCTCTTCTTTCAGAAACTTTCTTTTCACAGGAATTGCTTTCAGTTCATGCTGGTTGTGGGTGTCTTTAGGGGTGAGGTCTTCCTTAACACTTTCTGTATTGTTTTGGAAGTCTATTTAACTTTTGCAGTACAGAGCCATGCAGACTCACTGTGTGGATGTAAGGATTTTTACATTTATCATGCTTTATGGTGGGTTGTGATCCCCTCATATGGGGCTTCCCTTCCTGTCTTTAGAATGGAAGGCATACACACGGAACTGCGTAACAGCTCCTCAACCTATTGGGGAGTGAGGATTTGGAAAGGAGGGATGGGAAGGGACAGAAGAAATAATGCTGCAAATGCCACCTTTTGATTTATATATCTAGGAAGGGGACTGAGGAGGAGAGGAATGAAGCACATCAAATGGCTCTGAGGATGTATATTGTGCGTGGCTTTTTAGTGCAACTTACTGGCTCTTTTCTCTGCTGCTCAATGGTGCATCAGTCAAGGTAGTGAATAGATGCCTGGCTTATTTTATATACTGATATAAATAGACTAAAACCAGAAATGCAGATAGCCTAGCTGGTGTTGTGGGAGAGAACTTCAAGGGAAAAGAGTTTGTGTAGTTTCTCTCAAGAACCAAGAACTGCTGCAGATGTCAGCTGCTCTTTTCATGGGCAAGGTGACATTGTCTTAATTCTCACGCTCCTCTGATGAAGCATTAAAAAAACCCAAAACTTATTTTTCTCCTTTCTGCAAAAGCCCCAAAACATTTCCCACACAGCAGATCAAAACTCCCCAGCAAGCCAAGGCACTGAATGGCACAGTTTTCTCTCCCATAGGAAGGGAAACAAGTAGTGATTGTTAATTGTGTTACTTTAGGCAACAAAACATGTTATTTCACCTCCTTGATTCGTCTGGGGTTACTTCCCTTTTTATGATACAGAGGGCCAGTGTGGGGCACAACTTGCATCAGTGAGCAGGCGAGATGACAACACCCAGTCACAGAAACTAGGGCTGACTTGACTTGTCCAGCTAATGTCTGTTTGTTCTAACACTGCTGATGTAAACAGCCTGGTCATTAGTATTATATTAATCAGGTCAAATATATGGCTGGACAATAAGGAATGCATACTGATCAGCAAGGTGTAAATGGTGAAGACTGGAGATGTTGTTTGATTATGCCATTGGTGGCCAGATGAAGATGTGTATAGTTTCTTGACTGCAAGAAACTGGAGAAGAGTTTTTCCATCATTTCACTAAAATGAGCACAAAAATATTTTAATTCACAATTTTTCTTTCCATAAAACATTTTAACATCTGTTATTCTGTTTATTCACAAATCAGTCTTCCTTTTTGTTGACCTGCATATCTGACAATAATTAGGGAAACACGTCTGTGGCTGTCAATGAGTCCATGTCCAAGTGGGGGCCAGTGACAAGTGGAGTCCCACACGGATCATTACTGGGACCAGTCTTGTCTAACATTTTTGTTGGTGACATGGGCAGTGGCATTGAGTGCACCCTCAGCAAGTTTGCTGATGACACCAAACTCTGTGGTGCAGCTGACATGCTAGAGGAAAGGGATGCCATCCAGAGGGACCTAGACAGGCTGGAGAGGTAGGCCCATGCCAACCTCATGAAGTTCAACAAGACCAAGTACAAGGTCCTGCGTCTGGGTCGAGGCAATCCCAAGCACCAATATAGGCTGGGCAGGGACTGGCTGGACAGCAGCCCTGAGGAAAAGGACTTGGGGATACTGGTGGATGAGAAGTTCGACATGAACCCATCAGTGTACACTTGCAGCCCAGAAAGCTAACAGGGTCCTTGGCTGCATCAAGAGAAGCGTGGACAGAAGGTTGAGGGAAATGATTCTCCCCCTCTACTCTGCTCTCATGGGATCCCCCCTAGAGTACTGTGTCCAGTTCTGGAGCCCCAGTTACAAGAAAGACGTAGATGTGCTGGAGCGTGTCCAGAGAAGGGCCAGGAGGATGATCAGAGGGCTGGAGCACCTCTGCTGTGAAGACAGACTGAGAGAGTTGGGGTTATTCAGTCTGGAGAGGAAAAGGCTCTGAAGAGACCTTATTGTAGCCTTCCAGTGTCCGAAGGCCTACAAGGAAGCTGGTGAGGGACTTTTTAGGATGTCAGGCACCAATAGGACTAGGGGGAATGGATTCAAACTAGAGGAGGGTATATTTAGATTAGATGTGAGGAAGAAGTTCTTCATCATGAGGGTGGTGAGACACTGGCACAGGTTGCCCAGAGAGGTGGTGGAAGCCCCATCCCTGGAAGTTTATAAGGCCAGGATGGATGGGGCTTTGAGCAACCTGATCTAGTGGGAGGTGATGGCAGGGATTTTGGAACTAAATGATCTTAAAGGTCCTTTCCAACCCTGAAAATTCTGTGATTCTAATTCTATCATTGTAATATACCTTAAAAATACTGTGAACAAGTAATTGATTTTATTTAACTGCTTTTTCAGCAATATTGTTCAGAATAACATTCTGTCTTCTAAGGTTGGTTATGTGAGTTTTAGTGCTGGTGAAAGTTGATAAGCAAATAAGCTCTGATATCAAGTCCTGTGCAATGTAACCCTAAGGGTTTTCTGCTGTACTGGCTCTTCTCCAGCTTCCATGGACCATTTTATGTGGAAATGTGTCAAGGCTGACTGCATTAAAGCATGATACCTGATTCTGATGTCAGTCTTCTGGCTGTTCTGAGTCTCTGGGAATCTTGTTCGTTTGAAGTTCTAGGGCCTTGGACTTCAGGTATAAAAATTGCCCTCCTCAGGGACTCCATTGTGCAAAGCAGAAAGGTAGGAGTGGCTTAGTGAGTTTGGGTCAGTGATTAGCTGGTCATTCATGTAATCACCTGAACATATTAGGGAAAGAGAAACAACATAGTGGTGAGGAGGTAAAGAACTGCATAAATAGTACATTATTCTGTTATCTAATGAAACTGGGAATTCTGTGTACATCCAGAGTCTTCCAACATCTGTTGGGATAACAGCAGGAATTTTGCTGTGTAGTGAAACTGTTTTTCTAGACAGTACTGCAAGGCTTTGGATGCTGTTGGGTGCTCCAACATAGTCTATGCCCTGAATGTTTTGCAGTCCTCTCCGTGCATAGCATCTGGCATATCCTGTAAAGGAATTTACAAAATAAGGTGCTTTTCAGTGACATTCTTCACAAGTAAGTAAAGGTGGATTTCTTCTTGTAGAAACCATAGAAACAGGCAGTCTGTATTAATTGGGGAGCTATTAGTTCAATTAGATTTATTTTTAAATGGTGTTATTTAGTCATTGCAAACTGGGGGCAGTTGTCTCTGACCTGGCATTGACATAACTTCTGAGATGAAGGAACAATTGCTTTTCTAGTACTCTGTGTGTCCCCTAGTGGTATTTTTGCACCTCTTCCTCTTGCAACACTCCATTAAGATTTATTTAGTTTATTGCTGAGGATGGTTAGTGTGTCTGTATCAGGCTGTTACCAGGTCACAGTGCGAAAAGCATAAACTGGAAATTACAATCCAGAAATGGATGTGAGGGGAGAAGTAAAAATTTCAAGCCCAGACCATCTGATTTTTGTATTTTTTTCCATAACTACAAATATTCATGCATAATCCTACTTGTAACAGTCTTATCTGTAGCAATTCAAAGGTCAGCTTTCTCAGCTCATGCTGGAGTGCCTCCAGATGGTGCAGAATTGGGTGCTTGTTAGCAATGCTGTTTCTGGAAAGCCTCCTGGTGGCACAGAAGGTGGTGGGGCACAAGGAAAGGTTTGAAGGGATGCATCTGAATCTACTGCTGTCATCCCTTGTGGATTCTGGATCAGCCTGTAGTTTGCTCAGACTTGGTATCATCTGGAAGGTGAAGAGGGTAAGCACAGAAATAACCATCTTTAACAAAGACCTCCTCCTGCGAGAGTCTGGCTTTGCCTACAGCATAACTGTAGGTCCAGTGCTCCATATTGAACATTGCCCATTAAAAAATGCCAGTGGTATATTGCTAAGTACCACTTTAGACCTCAAAATTGGAAGTTAAAAGGTGTCAGTGGGTTCCTGGTAGGTCTTTTATGCTTTACTAAACTTTGCCTGGTTTGTAGTTATAAACAATGTATGCTGGAGTATCTGATTTCCAGTGACTTGGTAAAGCTTTTATACACAGTTGTTAGTTTCATTTACTCAAAATTCTGGTGTCTTAGTCTCAGACTCTACTTGTGTGGTTTGCTTGGTTTGTTTTGTTTGTTTGTTTGGGTTTTTTTCTTCCTACTCTCTTGGGCATTTTTTTTCCAAATAACACAAAACATATTGACTGTACTAGAAGGCTTAGGATATCATTTCATAATAAAACCTATGTAGCTTGGAATGTAATTTTTGGTCCTCCCTTCTCTCCTTTAGTAAAAGGTAACCTTATTGCTTCTTTTCCCTCTAACTTGAGAGAGGAATATAGCTGTTTGCTGTCCAAAGGCATATTTGTAAAATAGCCTGTCATGCTGACTGGTGTTGTGATACATTTCTATAATGAGAGGTTTTATATCAAAGCAGAAATGTAAGGAGGCTGAAGTAGTGTTGCCTTGGCAACCTTTGAATCTTGTGGTCTTTGTGGCATAAATCAAACACTAATCAAGGACCCGATTCAGTATTTAAAATATCTATTGACTATAGGATGAGGTTTGAATGCAAAGGAGAAACAAGACCTTCATTTGGTTATATTAATAATATTTGCCCTCTATGTTTTGGAAGAACAAGAGAAAAATGGCATAAATTATAATCACACCATTAAATGCAACAAACCCAGGTTTATGTGGAAGAGCGGTCCCCAACTTATCACTGCAAGTCTATTTCCATTTGGGAGTTGTGTGCAAAATGCTCTGACTTGAATGCCTGGCACCCTTGGGCTCAAAAACCTGAGTTTTTCTTACATTTGAACTAGAAAACAATTAAACAGTATTTTACAGTATTTGAAGAGTAATGTTAGAGGCAGATTTCTGTGAGTTTTGCTTACATGAATAATTTTTGCAGTAACAAGTAGGCTACTGACTTGAGCACCTAGCTCTGTTTGACATGAGTTTCTGTGGAGGGCCACATTAAATGACAGGAAAATCAATAGTAAGATTTACACAGAAGCATATGGGAGGTAGATTGGCTAAATCATTGTGATTGACAGACCTGGAGCTTTTAATCGGATATTTGAAAATACTGTATGTTGATCTAATTGTTTCTGATCCCATGTTTTGTTGCATTGAAATAACGTAATGGTGTAGAAGTGTGTGGAAAAGAACAGAAAGAAAACAAATGAGTCGAGTTCTGGGGTTTTTTTTCCAACATGTAAGGATTGTTAAGGGATGGTGCCATCCTTTAGCCTTTCTCTCAAAGCCATCTAAAAATCTATTGTGAACCTCAAGAAATTAAAATTTGCAGGCAGAGGAGATTTCTTTGGCAAGTCTAAAAGGAAGATATCCCAAGGGCATGGATTGTCATTTCAGGGAATCAGATGTGGGCCTCTAAAAGGGTTGTCTGAAGAAAATTTGTTTGTCAGGGAAATCCTCAGGGTCAACAAGAATTCCAGATTCATCCTATGTAACTTTAAGCATTTACCCAAGGAAGCTACTTGAGGAGCTATCACGGTTTCTCTCCATCTTTAACACAGAGAAAGAGAACTCCCAGATCATGACTTGGGCAACCTAATGTCAGAACTAGCCTTGGGAACGACTTGTCTGGCTTTTCATTATACAGGAAGGGAACCTTAGGGATGCCAGGATCCCATCTCATTTGCCTTGTTCCATAAACACAAGTACAAAGAACCCAACAGTAAATCCTGAGTGTGCTGGTTTAGATGCTGCTTTTGCAGGTTTCTACAAGGAAGCACTGCAAAATCTCCTAATTCATTGGGCCTGGCTAAATTCTCAGTATTGTGTTAAAAAGGGCCAGAAATGCCTCATTCTTGTAGAGGTGAGAGCAGGAGGCTCAGTGTGGGCAGGACTGGAGGCAAGGACCTTAGGGGAGAGAGGTACAATAAGCCAAGAAACCACAAAACAAGTAGTGGTTTAATAACTTATGTTGTAGTGTAACCATTACTCAGCAGAGGGTAGTGCTTAGAAATTTAATAATATAATAAGCAGTCACTCGTTAAAGTAGCAACAGCTCTCATTTTGCAACTAATAGTACATAATATACAGAAGAAGATGAATAAAATCTTTGTAGTTTAGCTGCATATAAATGGTTGTTATTGTTGAGCAGAGTGATCTGAGCTCTGGTAAATGAGAAGGAACAGTAGAGTGGAATATAATAGCAGACAAAAATTATTGCAGTGTTTCAGTACCTTGTTAATGAGGGATTTGCACACTTTCCCTTTTAACATTTTTTTCTGCAGTTAAATAAAACTCAGTACAAAAGTGTCTGTAGCTGTTAATTAAAATAGACATTTAGCATGACTGTTTTAAGTGACTTCTTTGTAGATTTGAATTGTAAGAACACAAAAATAACACGCTTTTTAAAAAAATTGTTAATTCAAAGTAGAATACTTTGGTTTCTGACTGCATGTCTGCACATAAATTCAATTTATGTCTTTGTTCCCTGTCATATTTAGTCTTGCATGTGTACTGAGAAAGTAGTGCTAGATGAAGAGGCCAATTTCACTGTTTAATTCTTCATGAAGATAAGTAGGGATCAATGCATTATGTATTGATGGTGCCCACCTCACCTTAGCATTGTACCCAGATGCTAGCTACACTTGAGTGTATGTTGTACATTGGTGGGGTTGTACACCCCCTTAACTTTCAGCCACGTACAGTAGTTTGTGAGGCCGATCTATCTCACACTTGCTTTTTCATGGGGTGGCTGCTGATGTGTATGGGAATAGAATGGAGGTATCATAGAACATTAGGGGTTGGAAGGGACCTCTAGAGATCATCTAGTCCAACCCCCTGCCAAAGCAGGATAACCTAGGGCAGACCAGACAGGAACACATCCAGGCAAGTTTCAAAAGTCTCCAGAGAAGGAGACTCCACAAGCTCTCTGTGCAGTCTCTCCCAGTGCTCTGTCACCCTCGCAGTAAAGAAGTTTCTCTTTGTGTATTTGTATGACTGTAACCTGCAGTAGATGTAATAAGACAAGACAAAGATGTGAACTGCATCCAGCTCATGCTTTCTGTGATAGTCTGAAATGATGTTTTAGTAATTTGTGATATATCTACTGTAGAGATTTCTGTTGTAGTTCTCTGCTTGCCCCCCCCTTCCAGACTGGCTTTTAGGTGTGGGTAGTACCACTGGGGTTCCACTTAATAGCAGTTCTGCTCATGCAGAAATTTTTACTTCTTTTTGGTCAGTGGACCATTTTCAACTTCATTTTGACCATTTAAGTTCCATCTTTTGGATAGCAGAGTATTTTTATTCTGCCTTTCAGTCCCTTCCTAGACTTTTATATCAGGTGATATCTCAGCTGATGATATTTACACCTCAACCAACAATAATAACACATCTGACAGCAAAACATCTCTGTCATAAGAGCAGTTACCCAGCTGCTAAAACTACCCCTCATTTCTCAGAGGAAAAAGAAGAAGACCAAATGGCTTTGCTGCTGTATGGTTTACTAGATGAGAATGCAAGGTAACTTTTGTTAGAGACTTAATGCTGAGCAAGGCATGTTCAAGGCCCACTGGGGACTGAGGTCTATTGATCCCTGGTGCTCAGCCTGCAGAAACGATCGAAGCTGTGGGGAGGGAGTCTGCTGCTGCAGCTCCTTATGTTGCATTCAGGCTGAACAAGAATTTTGTCTTCCTCAAGCCCCCTGTAGGGCAAGACTGCTCAGATCTCAAGAGGTGAAGTAAGTTTCACACTAGTTTTTTCTTGAAATCCTTTGGAGGATGATGGAAGGTTCAATAATTTCTCCCTGTGGTAATACACATCATGTAATGAAGCTGGGGAGGCAGGGGTAAACAAAGCAGAAAAAAATATTGTGAGGAAATAAAACCATGAGAGAGTGATAAATTCAAAGTAAAGGACTAAACCTTCCAGGGAGATCAATGCAAGATATATTTTCATTACAATATGTAATGATCTGTGAAGGTACCTTAGCTAGCTCAGGTACCTCAGGAGTGGTATGGCCATACATAAGTATGGTACTTAATTCAGTTTAAAAAGTGTTTAACTAGGACTAGTTGGCTAACATTACCCTTCTTGCAGGATCCAAGCAAATCACACAGGACAGTGGGTTACATTCTCTGTAGATGTACCACCCTCTTAAAGGGGAAGCAAAGGGTCCACTTGACCAATGTCTTAACAGTTTTGCATACTGCCTTGCTGAATCCTGAAGGTCATTCTAGCTTTCAGTTCAGATATAGAAAACAAACAACCTAATTTCAAACCTTTGCATTGTTAAAAGCTTCACACAGATATTTCTGTTTACATATAGGAAGCGTGTAAAAAGCCTTATTTTCTAACTCAGAGAAACAAAGGCCTGGGGATTCAGTGGGACTCCCATTCTCCACTTCATTACCACAGATTCAATTGACTTAAGGATGCAAAAGCAATGCATAAGCCTTCTTGCTATTTCCAGTTGAACAAAGACAGTACTATTTAGTTTGTATGGCTTTCAGATAGATACAGCATGTTAACTAGAGCAGACGTTTTCATCCATCGTTATAAAATCTCACTACTTTTAGAAGAACCAAAAGGGTGAAACTAAACACCATATGTTTTCCAGAAAAGTGATTCTGGGGGCACGTCAGTGGCAGTGGCACAGTTCTCATAGTGAGCAGTATTTACAGTAGGCAGTTGGTGCCATACCTCAGAAAAACTTTTTGTTGGTCAATGTCACAGTTTAACACTGGCCCGGCAATTAAACCGAATGACAGATGCTCTCTATTAATCCCCCTCTCCTTCCTGATAGAGAAAGGAGAGAGAATAAGGGAGAGAGACTTATGGGTTGGAAACTAAACTACACAACTTTAATGAAACAGGAATGATAAATAGGAAAAATTACTAAATATATACAAATATACAGGAAAATTGATACCATGTTCTTCACCCCTTTCCCCCCAGTGACTCTCACGTCACCACTGAGGCTGCAGGGCAGCCCTGGGTAAGTCCAGGCTGGACTCCTGGAGTTGGCAGCAGACGGGAGCTGGAGGCAGGAATACACAGATTCAGGCTGGCACGGATCAGGACCACAGGCAGACGAACGGACGGAATCCTCCCAGGATGCTGAAGCAAACAGGGAACAGGCGAAGAAGGGGAAGCAGGAAGGGCAGGAAGGGGTTTGACCCTTGTGATACCTCAAATTTATACTGAGTATGACATGTATGGGATGGAATACTCTGTTTGGTCAATTCTGGCGTCTATCTTGTCTGGTCCTCCCCAAAGGAGGGTTTCAGATGGGACCTCTTTACTCCTTCTGGAGGGTAAAATGTTCCTCAGAGCTGAGCAGTGTCCTTGGCTCTGCACACCAGTCTCTGGCAGTAGCTATAAACATCCAGTGTTATCAGTCCTAGAAGCAGACACTCTCTGAGAAACTTCATGTTAGTTTCAGCAAGTGCAGCTACTTACAAGAGACTTAGCTGAAATCAAAAGTATAAGACAGAAAATCACCTTTATCCTGGCCCAAACCAGGACAGTCAAGAACTCAAAAAGTAAGATATGCTCCTTATTTGTAGATAATAGACATCTTGCTAGGTAGTAGTGAAATGGAAGCATTGGTATGGTATATCCTACTATGAATCACTACGGTAGAAAAGAAAATAATCACTATCAGTTTGAGCACAAGAACGAAGAATAATTTAACATTTTTTTTGTTATTAGCCTGTCCTTATGCTAATAAGCAAAACCAGCTCCTCTGAAAACTAAGTCAACTATGTCATTAAAAAAACCCAAACACGCAACAAGACATTAAGCTCTCTTCAGAGCACTGGAAGCCAAAGGGAATTTAGATTTAGTCTGCCCCACTAGTTGACCCTTGTTACATATTTGAAAGGCAGGCAAATTAGTGATAAGTTGCCTATATTTTATAGATAAAGAAAATAAGGAAATAAAGACATGATGTGGGAGTTTATCACGTTTTTCTATTAAGAACACTTCAACATGTCATCCTCCTTTGTACTTCTTGTTATTTCCCAATAGCATAATAAAAATAATCACTTCTTGGAGTCATGTCACACAGAACAGCACTGCATTTTTGTTTATTACTGATGTAGAAGTGAATTTTGTATTTTGTAATGCAATACTGGGAGACTTTTTAGAATTGTTCATATGCTCTTTTTGAATATAAATGTGTGTGCGCGTGCATACATATGTATATGGTTAGGTCTTTATATCTTGGTATCGTGCAAAAGAAAGTTATTATTGAAAAAGGAGATGAAGGAATAAAGCATAATGTTACTGAAGTAATTAGACTCTTAGAAAAACTTGGTAGAGAGTCACAGGATGATTGAGGTTTGAAGGGGCTTCTGGAGCTCATCTTTTCTAAGACCCCTGCTCAAACAGGGCCATCTCAGCCTGGTTGCCTAGGACCATATCCAGGCATCTTTTGCCTGTCTCCAAGGATGGAGACTCCACAACATCACTGGGCAACCTGTGCCAGTGTTTCATCACCCGCACAGTGAAATAAGTGTTTCTTAATGTTCAGAGGGAACCTCCTGAGTCTGTTCCCGTTGCCTCTGGTCCCGTTGCTGGGAACCACTGGAAAAAGCCTTCCTTCCTCTCCAGTCCCTCTCTTCAGGTATCAATCCTGATTCCCCTGTCCTTCTCCCGGACTTCTCATCTTGAGGCTGAAGAGTCCCATCTCTGAGAGTTTCTTCATAGGAGAGACACTCCAGACCCTTTACCCTCTTTCATACCTGTGGCCTTTCATAGGACTCTCTCCATTATGTCTGTGCCTTTCTTGTGCTAAGGAGCACAGGACTGGACATAGGATTCCAGGTGTGGCCTCACTAGTGCTGAATAGAGGGGAATGATCACCTCCCTCAACCTGCTTGCAGTGCTTTGCCTATTGCAGCCCAGACTAGACAAGCTGCCTTTGTAGCAAGGGCACATTTGCTGAATTACATTCAACTTGGTGTCCACTAGGCTCCCCATGTTCTTTTCTGCCAAGCAGCTTTCCAGCTGGTTGACCCTCAGGCTTTTGTTTGTATGTGGGGTTTTTCCTTCTCAGATGCAGGATTTGGCATTTCCCTTTGGACTTTCTGAGTTTCTTATAATTCCATTTTTCCAGCCCCTATTGTTGGCATGTTCCAGTTTCTCTTTCCAGTTGGTCAACAAAAAACCCCACATCCCTACAAAATGAAACACAATCTTATTCCTCATAAACCCATGCTCTCCCAGAAATGGTGAGCTGTAAATCTGTGGTTTATTCTTTGACAAAAATACAGTATGTATTCATAGCCTGTTTAGAGTCAGATAGTTTCCATTCTGAGCTATGGCAAATTCTTGATATATTCTTGATATCAAATATTCTTGATATATGTTGTTGGTCTTAGATAATGCATTCAGATTCCTGACTACATCGTACTTGTTTGTCCAAGCAGCATGTATTTTCCTCTGCAACAGGGCTAATTACTAGTCTTTTCCTGTGCTATATGTTGGAGTTTGAACATACTGGCTAATACTTTAAATGGCCTTTTGTGCCTACCTATGAAGGGCACTGTTTTTAATAAGAAAGCAGAGTTTGAAGACACTCAACACAGTTCGTTTGGTTCTGGTTGACTCTATTGACTATGTTTCTGCAAAGCAGCACAGTGCTCCTGCATATCTGTGCACCTCTGCATTATGCTCAGTGCCATATGCACGTTAATAATCAATGATGGAAGGAAAAAAAAAAAAAGTTTGAGTTACAGGCTGAACTCCAATCTATGGCTTTTCTGAAAGTGTCATAGATCATGTTTAATAGCCTGTGGGTCAAAATGAAACCCCATATACATCACAGGGGAATTCAATAATTGAAGCATACCAGGAATGTCTGAGTACTGGAGTCTTGAGGTCACTGGAAGCTGCATTTTCTGCTTGCTTTTTACCTAAATAAAAGCTGTCTCCTTCTTCTGTCTTCTTTTCTTTTTCTAACAAACAGTAATCATATTTTAATGCACTGACTTAAATGATTATATCTGACATTTTAGGGAATAATGAACTCCCTTTTCTTCCCCTTCCACGGCCTAATTTTCTGTGAAATGAGAAAAACATTCAGTGGTATTAGCATTTCAGAGTGTCTCCAGTACACTCGACTAAGGGCTATCTCCTCTCTGTGCCAGGTATCTGCAGAATGGTCCCAGAGGGACACTGAGCATGTTCTTTGGGTCTATGAAGCTGGTCTGCGTGCCAGCTCTGAACTTACTCCTCTCATATGAGAAGACCTGGGGGCTTTCTGAAAGATTGTAACTGGTCCCTTGGTGAGGAGAATGCAATAATTTGCAACCCTGGGGCTGCACAGGTGGTATTGCATGGGTTCAGGGAGGATGTACAGTCTTGTCTCAGGAAAGAACAGTCACAGAAGGGTTTTGTGGACTTAGTGCTCTGTGGTTTGTGCATGGGATGAATTCTGTTCCAATGTGAAGCAGGTGGAAGGAAAGTTGAATTTTGCACCATCCTACTGAAAGAAAAAAAAACCCACTTGGAATGAAACTATAGAAGTCTGGCCAAACTGAATTTGGCCTTTCTTGAGCTGTGATCATGGGACTCCTGCATCAGGGCTGCATTGTGTGACTGTAGGAGAACTGTGCTGGTGTGGGGCTTGCTGGCTGATCTGAAGCCCTAGGGGGTAGAGGTGGCAAGTCGCAGCCTGGATCAGTCGCATCTCATGGTGAGTGATGGTGCTCCTTGAGGATCATCATTGTTTCACCACGCTATTTCACTTTGTGCCTTTAAGTTGCCCATCCTGCAGCTGTTCATCCTGTGACTCCCCATCCCTGTGGAAATTTTGGTATGCAGTTCAGAGGATCAGGAATTTTGCAGTCTCCAATTTGAACTATATAGAGTTGATGACGATGGAGTAGAAATGATGGAATAACAGATTATTTTTAGGTAAGCACTTAAAGGGAACATTTTAAGGTACACTAGGGACTGATGAGGTGACTGCCCAGCAGAGCTCTTGGCTGTAGATGTGATGGTAATATATATTCCTTAAGCTTGCTAACTGATAACTTGATACTTTCAATGCTGAAGGATATGTGTAGGATAGAACTAACATCTGTCCCTCCCATTGGTCCTTTAAAGCACAGGATGAATCTCACCAAGAGTCACAGCGAAGAACATAGCAAAAAAAAAAAAAAAAAATGTTGGTAGTTATTTAATTGTTAGTGCATAATTTTTCTTGCTTTTGTAAACAGCAAAGTTGCCATGTCAAATGGAAGCCTCCACTTCTTGACTGGCACCTCTTATGTGCAGCCTCTCCCTCTGCAGACGTAACAGGAGCTTCTCTGAATGCTTTAAATATTGTATGAAGGTACTTGAGTATCCGAAAGTGCAGATGGGCTAAACGACAATCTCATGAATGAATAATGAGCTCTAGTGTGGCCTGTTGGTAGTGACCTTTTAAATGAACCTTTTCTATACTACACATTAAAATTTCCTCCAGTCACAAATCTTTCTGGTGGCATCTTGACCATTCTGCCCTTCCAGCTGGTACCTTCTGTGGTTTCTGAATGAACTGAGTGTTTTCTAGCATTCTGATGGTTTTGGCATGTTTAAAAAATAACAGCAATGAATTGGCTGTAGTGTTGTAGCAGCAATTACAAAATAAATAGCACAGTGATTTTTTTTATCGTTATAGGGAGTTGGACAGAAGGAAAATAAAATATTTTAGTTTTACCCTTAATTAATGGACCTCTACACCATGAGTAACTATGTATTTGATGGAAAACAAGATATCTTTCTGCCTTATCAGACAGAAGCTGCTTAGGGGCCTTTATTTTGCCTCACAGGAAAGGTAAATTTCTGCCATAGTCTGAAATGTAGGTGACAATTTCAACACTAGTTTAACCTCTCTGGAGAAATATTTCCCAGTATTTGTTACATAATATATAAGTGGGGAGCTCCATGTCACATGGAGTTGCAAAGGCTGTGGGCATTAGGAAATGTTGCACATGCAACATTTCTAGAAAAGAATGGTGAACCATGGGTTATAAATATTTGATGAAAGAGTTCTTTAGTGGTTGTTTTAGGGTACAAATGGAACAGTTTTAGCTTTACACTTCACCAAGTGTTGGACAGCTTATGTAGATTCTGTGGAAAAGCAGTAACATATGGGAGTGCCCTTTCTTGATGGACTGAAATGGGTTCAAGTTGTGCCATGGGAGGTTCAGGTAGGATATTAGAAAAAATTTCTTCACTGACAGAGTGGTGAAGCGTTTGAAGCCATTTGCCCAGGGAGGTGGTGGAATTGCCATCCCTGAGGTTATTAAAAAAAAATAAATTGGTAGACATGGCTCTTCAGGAGATGATTCGGTGGTTAGGGTGGTGTAGGACTGACAGCTGGACTCGACAATCTTGAAGGTCCTTTCCACCCACAATGATTCTATGATTCAAAGTGTCCTTACTTTGTTCCTGGTAGTCCAAAAGACAGGTTTTTTTTGGCACTGGAATTAGAGTACCAGTATGACACAGAAAAACATACTGTCTGCCAAAGAGGAGTGACGAAGCTGTTGTCTTTGCCCTGCCATTCCCCTGAGTCTCTGCCCTTTCCTGCCACTTTCTACAGCAGCAGCTCTTTACCAGTAGAGCATTTGTGCTCTTACTCTCTGAATGGACCATGTGTGCCAGAAAAGATGCATCCAGAGAGCAAATGCAACTCTTCTTCCCTCTACCTCTTCTGGTCAGAGGAGATGACCCAACTACAGATAGTCCATGGATGTGTGGAAAGGCATCAGCTGGCTTTATCTTTTCCCTTTGGAAGTGGCCTTATACTGAATTGTGCCTGCCAGGCAGGAAATATTAGCTGGTTTTTAATGAGCTTTAGAATGCTGCATGTGACTTGTAAAAATAATTTAATAAACTAATTTACATGTTGGCAGCCAATTTGCACCTAGCCATAAAACTGAAGCCTTTGAACAAAAGGAACTTAAGGGCAGAAGGAATTACCCGGCCACCTCTGTATTTTGGGGACTTTTCTCTGTATAGTCAGGTGACTTTTGCATAAGCACATTTTCTGGAAAGGTACCTATTCTTGAGTGGAAAATATAAAGGAATGATAAGATACCATTTTCCTTTTCTCTATAGCTAATTAGCCTGCCTGTATAAAAGGAAATTGATTGAGAAGGGAGGAAAAAAAGGTGTTGAAAAAATACCTTCCCACACCTAAATAGCCTTGTCTACTCTATTTTTCCCTTTTCACATGCTCATAAGCTATCATCAAGTTATCTCACATTCTTTTATTTATAAACTACACGGATTCACATTTCTACATCTTCATTAGCCATTGAATCATTTCTGTGGCTGTCATCAGCATCCTTCCAGTCTTTCATTGCTGGTTTTTGTGTTTTTGTTTTTGCTTGGTTTATTTTGGTTTTTTAAAGTAAACATCTGAACTACACATTTTTTCCAGCACCTGAGTTTTCAGTACTGCACAAGAGATAAAATTGCTTCCTTAATGCCTGTGCACATTTTTTATAAAACTGTGGCTGTTACTACCTTTTTTTCCCCTTCTGTATTTCTCTGGGAGCTCAAGTTGATGAGGCTTTGTAAAATATACATATATTGTGATTATGAATGCTGAAGAGGAAACTTCTCTTGTGTATAAATGAGTATTTCAAGAAGAAAAGAATTTGTCAAGATGACTTGTTGGGTTTTTTTCCCCATTGGCCCATGGAAAACAGGCTGACATTGTAGATTAACCGGATCTCCTAGGACCTCAGTATCTGTGTTTAAGAGCAGCCCTGACTATTTTAAAGCATCCACATAAATGACCTAATTACAAAACGTTGTATTCTGTCTCTTGACAGAACTTTTTAAAGCTGATTTTGGCTCTGATGTAGGGTGAAAAGAATTACAAGAACTCAGTTAGTTGCCAGGAAGGATTCTTGGTTTCTGATATGTGACCTGAAAGCTCATATAAATTTTGTTTTATTGTTGACTGCTACAGTCTTTTCAGAGTTGCTGTTTTTAGGATAGTCATCCATTCTGAGCTATCAGTGGTTTTTTTGCTTACATGCACACTTTACCTGTATTAAAAAGCCATTGTTGGAGTGGGTTTGAGCACTCGAGGTCTGTCTTTCTCCATTTTCTCCCTTACTGAGTCTCTCACTTGCAAATGGTATCAGCTGTCATTTCTTGACTATCAGAAAACCAACAATGGGGATTAGCATCAAGGCTAATCCTGATCTCTGTGGAGACACACTAGCTTTTGATTGACACCCTATTTACTATATGTGGAGATATGCTAGTTATTAAAATCTTGCTTAGTTTTATTTTACTTCTATTATGAAGTTCTGGGGTTTTTTTTGTGCTGTTGCTCTGTGACTTGTTCCTGCTATTTTTCATCTAAATGGCTTGGGTAAGGCTTTCTTATTAATGCTGTAAGTGCAAGTAAATCATCAAGAAAACTTGTAATATCAGCAAAATAATGAAGGCAGGCTGACCCAAAAAACAGGTGTTTGGCAAAGATTTAAATGTAACAAAAGATGAAATTTTAAATCTGTTTGTATCAATTTTAGAATTGCTATTTTTTTAACCCTTTAATTTGAAACTAAATTTGGAACAAGTGCTTCTTTTTCTTTTTAAACTATATTTTCATATGTGCTTAGGCATCCTCATTTCACTAAGTCCATCTCCTTACCACTTCTAATACTGATGTTTGTGTTCCGAAATTTCCATGGTATACAAAATACTATCCAACGTTTCGGTGAGCCTTTTTAAATCTTGGACACACCCCAGCCGGCCTGTAGATCTAAAAATTTTCTCTCAGTAGAATTTTAACATCCAAATAACTGTTGATGGCTTGGAAATGGCCATCAGGTTTGTGGTGGGAATCGCCCCCATGCAGAAACTGAAACCTTATTGAACGCTCCTGCCTTGCCTGCATTTTTAAATGATTAAACAGAGGTAGGGCTTCTCTCTTCCCTAATGTACACACTAAAGTATTTCTTCTTTCCTTAGTCCTGTCAGTCAAGGATTTCTTTTCCTTCTGATAATTCTTCTCCATGTCACATTTGTATTGATTGCTATCTGATACACTTCCCTGTTTCAACTTTTTAAATATTGCTTTGCTATCTTCTCTTTGCCAATAAATTGGGATGGGATTTTAGATAAAACTGTCTTCTTTCTTGCTTGAAGGATTGCAACTTTTGGCAGCTTTAAGAGCTTTAAGCTTTCATTTGTATTTTCCATCTGAAGTTTTTTGGAAAGTCTTTTGAAACAACCTTTATGACTGGGACCATCCTTTTCCTTTAGCTGCAGCGAGTATAGTCAGGTTCTGATTAGTTCATAGGGGAAAGAGCCAATTTATAGACGATTTATAGATGAATTTCTGTGTGCCAAAATATGTCTGGAGACGAAGATGTATCATACCTGCTGCTGAGCTGGGACATGATGCATCACTGTGCAAAACTGATTGTTGTGTGAGTGGGGACTGTGTGGGTGTGCTAGGTTAGTGTGTTTGATAACGGGATGCAGAGACTGGGGAAGGGAAAGCCAGTGCTGGGCATCCAGGTGTCTCAGCTGCTTGAATGATTCCTCTGTTTGATTGCAATAATTCAGTTTTCTGCAGAGACCCATCTGTGCTGGTGGATCAGGTTAATTTTGGCAATCAACAATAGCTGTGAGGTAGCTGTGTTGACCTGAAGGTCTCACTGTTCAAGCTGCCAAAGCGCTCTGCTGGAAGTGGTTGGGGATGGGGGTTGGTGCCTGGGTGTAGGATCTGCCCTCTCTGGTCAGCACTGGAAACCATGTGCGGGAAATCTGCAGTGCTGGTGGCTGTGTGAGGGCTCAGTTGTCGGGTCCAGCCGGATGAAAAGCTACTCAGGCATTTGGGGATTTCACTCGGAACGCAGTTTATCCAACTGAGGTTTTAAAGCTATAGCTAGTAGTAAAGCAAGGTGACCATAGGGGGGCA
Source organism: Florisuga fusca (assembly GCA_038090715.1). Lineage (NCBI taxonomy): Eukaryota > Metazoa > Chordata > Aves > Apodiformes > Trochilidae > Florisuga > Florisuga fusca. The sequence continues at coordinate 37,303,252 of JAAWXA010000002.1, read as the reverse complement.
CCAGAACAACAGCAATAGATTGGAACTTCTAATCAGTGCAAACGCTGTTAGTATCTATTTGGTGCAGTCAGGAAAAAGCCCTGTGTTTGAGGAGGAGAGGAAATATCTTTCAGTTTTTAAATCAACATAAAATCCTTAGTAATACTTCCAGCTCTGTTTTGAAGGCAGGAGCTGTTAAAGAATAAACTACAGCAAGTGTGAGTTTTCTTCTGCTTCCCAGACAGCACTAGCTATTTTTTTTTTAAATCCTTTGTATTTTATTATAAGGTTTACACTATAAAGTTAGTTTGAATAATCATTACTCAAAATTCAATGTCTAATAAAATATGGAATAGTCCTTGTAAAGTTGTTACAGTTCTCTCCTTCCTAGGCGTTTGAGCGCGCTATATGGGATCTCAATCCAGTAATGTTTGAGGAGTTAGTATACTGTTTTAACAGCAGTTGAATGGTGGGTTTTGTTTGGTTGTTTGTTTTGTTTTGTTTTTCCTGAGGGACAATTAATTTGTCTCGTTTTCAAGGATACTGAATGACATCCCTTCTGGCTAGTTGCTCTGTGTGGATTTTAGCATGGGTACATATTGTATAACAGTGACTATAGGCTACTGGTAACTCACGGTGTCAAAGTATTCTTGCCTGCCCCTTCACCTGGCCTCAGAAGAAAAGGGGGAGAAAGTACTATTTTTCCATTTAAAAAGAAGGCTCTTCTGCCATCTGTGGGCAAAGGCTTCTTCCAAGTGTGTCCTCTGAAACCTGAAATTTAAACACTTAGAAAAGACACAGAAATGTGATTAAAAGACTCCATGCCTGAAACCATGTTGCTTTTTCTGGCTGTGTAATTTGGCCTGAAAAATTTCTACTTCCCTATGTAGGTCTCGCCTTCCTTATATCCCTGGAGCATCATCTTTGCAGCCCTAATAGAAAACGGTGTCATTATGAAACATCTGGCTTTCATCTGGCAGCTAAGGGCATCTGGAAATCCCCATTTTCTCAAGTTCACTAAGCCCGTCTGAGGTGTTCTAAAAATGATGAAAAGACCTGTTAATCCAATTGATGCTTAACTTTAAATTGGGAAGTCACTTCTTAAATTCGTGCAGTTTCTTAATGCATGCACTAGATGGTGGTCAAAAGCAGCCCAAGTTCTGCATTCTCTTCTGCTTTCCAAAGTCACAGCTGAAAGTGGAAAATGAAAGCACATGAGACCATTTTGCCTGGCGAGCTTTTAAACTTTTTTTTTCTGTCCCTGAATGATTAATCTGTTTAGCAGAATCCTCTTAAAGATTAAGGTAGAAGGGAAAGTGTTTGGCAGTACTGCTAAAAATCTGTTATTTGATAAGCACATAGTACTTTTGTCTATGTTAATACCAAATATTCGTAAAATATTCTATAACTTCAAATTGAGATTAGTGTCATTTCCACAATACAGAAATACATATATAAAAGTTCTTCAAATAGTTGTTATGGGCTGAAGCCCAGTGTCTGAATACAAAACTTGATTACTGATAGTTAGTACAAGCTACTATGGGGAACCACTACTCTGAAGACATGATTCCAGATTTTTATATGATTAAAAAAAAAACAAGGAGAAACCATTTCCCTGTGCCCATCCTGAAATGTTAATAGCTGCTGTAATCTCATTCCTTGGTAATAATACTGTCTTCAAAGGGTAAGATTGCAAGATTAGTTTTGGATTCTGTAACTAGAAAAATTAATTGCACTGAACAGAATGGGTAAAAACATTCCTTTTACTAAAACAATTAAAGTAATATTTTCAGACATGGAGGCTGATAGGTGGATTTAGACAGATTAGGCACATGGGGAAAGATAGTACAGTGCTGTGTAAAGCTATGGTAGGTTGAAAATAGTAAAGGTGCAGCATTTAGGTAGAAGAAGGGAAATGTACAGACTCATGGGACTGTGCAATGGCTATTATGGGCTAATAGCATAGTTCAAATAAACAGCTGAAAGGAGGGTGTTATGTAAATATTAAGTATTAATATCTAGGGGACTTTTTTTGTACTCTGTCTACATCTGTAAGTAAGGCAGCAGAAGCCTGTCTCTGGACTAGATCTCTGAATCACTCCTATGCATACAGTGTTCCTCTGACAGGGTTAGAAGCTGGCAGAATGACCCCTTTTGCTCCTCCAGTCATCCTACAGGAGATGGCTGTGGCTAAAGATTCCATGCTGCAAAACCACCTTCATTTGTGAGGAGGTGGAGGAGACCTAACAGTGCATGGAACAATGGTGTGGCTTCAGTTAGGCTTAAACTGAGAGTACTCTTCTTTTTCTTTCTGAACTGAACACAGACACTCAGTGCTGAGGCCTCATCCCCAAAGCTGGGTAATGAGATCCCCCTTGGGCAATAACCTCAAGTTACATATTTGTAACTCTTTGCAGCTTCTGTGAGCCAGGCAGTGAAGGCACAGGTCATCAGTATTTGGGAAGCTGGAGAACAGTAAGTAAATACCTACTCACAGGCAGCTGTAGAGTTAAAAAGACCAAAAGGAAATTTGATGCAGCTACAACATGTTTTACACTGGTGATCCATGTAGCAATGAGGAAATGCATGGAAAAGCAAGATTCCAGACAACTGAGTTGATGATATGATTCATACACTGACTTTTTAGCTCAGCACTCAGTCTGGTTATAATGAGAATCATCTGAGAGAAGTAAAATAACAATTTGAAGCTTGTAGGAGGGCAGTAGTGTGCAGCCATGCTAGATGTGGAAACTCAAATGCTCTGTAGCATATTGGAGAGATGGAAGTTGTGTCACGTACTAGATGGAGTTTTTTCTTTTCCTTGTTTTTTTAGAGGAGTCCACTGCAAGTCTGTCTTTTGTTCTAAGATGGTTTTACACAACTGCATGTATGCGCTTGCATGCATGTGGTGTATGCATGCAAATAATCTGTGTATATATGGATAATAGATCTGTTCATGAACACATAGGCTGTTTGGCAGCAGTGCACCAAAGGGATTTGTATGCACTAAATTTACAAAAACTGGCTCTGAACGTAGGAAAGGAAGTAGTGTCAAGAGAGCGAAGGCACACCCTAATTATGGTGCTAGCACGTATTCTCACAAATGTTCTTAGTTAAAGATGGCTCTTCCTCAAACAGAGTCAGAACTACAAACCTCACATTGTCTTGTTTTGTGCATTTTAAGTTTTTGAGCTCAGAGAGCTTTAATGGAGGATAGGATCATGAGGTAAAAGCATCTGTGGATTTAATCCTAGTTTAAAGTTCTGTTTCAAGTTCATGCCGGATGAAGCCAGACGAAACTCCACCCCAAAAGGCAGAGTTTTCTAATGATTGGTGACCAATGGGATGTACCCGGGATCAAATGAGTTCTTACATATAGAAAATGATTCAAAGCATATGTCTCCAAAATTTCAGTGAAAATTGTCAGCCACAGAAAAGACTTAAGAGCAGTGGCAATTCAGTATGGTGTCAGCAGGTGGCTGCAGTCAGGTGTTCTTGGGACCCAGTTCTCTTTCAGCCCAATAGGTATGAGGTCACTGTGGTTTCCTGTCCCCAGGTCCAGTGACTGCACATTAAAAATGCACAATATATATGCAGCTGACTGCACAGATCAATGAAGAGAGCAGTCTCTTTACTGTCAACCTCATAACAAGTGTAATGGTCATATGGGTATGGACAATATGAACTACTCGATTCTCTTTAGCTGATAAGGACTGAAATGTTATGGGGTACATATATGCACATTGTGGTCTCTTGGTAGCTTGTTTTAGATATGGGCTCCATTCAGCTGCTGGCACCTTGGTCTCAGACCAAGAGCTCTTATCCTGCTAGCTGTCTCTTCCATCTGGAAGTTCGTTAGTGTTGACACATCCACAAAAAAAGAAAGAAATAGGATTTAATAAGAATATAGGATAATCTGCTGTGATAAAGTGCAGGATTCAGGTGTGTGAATGTACTGACCAGCAGTCTGTTTGTGTCTGACTTCCCTGTTTATCTTCTTTTCCCTCTATTTTTCCCATACTTGTTCCTCCCCAACCCACCTTGACCTCTCTGTCCATACATTTGGTCCCTCACCTAGGGGATCCCATAATGCATTTTTTGCAGTCTGGAATTTTCTTCCTTCAGTATCCCACAGGTAAGTCTGTACCCCTCACCTGGCATTCCTGTGAGAGTTTTCCATTTATTCCTCTTGGTGTGTTTCACACTCGAGGCAAGTGTCCTCCTGTGATAGTCAGGGAAGTAGTCAATGTGCTCCATTTTCTCTCATCAGGTTGCAAAGGTTCCTCTGCCTGTTGTTGTTCATCTGATCCTTGAACAGGGATCTGTACGGGGTCTTTGTATGCTCTGTGGTTAGCCTTCAATGACACCACTTAATGCACAGCCACTATCTTAGCTACTGGCGGAGCTCTCGGTTTCTCTTGATTCTGCTTGTCTTCTGGATATTCTCCCTCTCTGCACTGTGACCAGTGCAGCTCTTGGTCATCAGACAAAAATGAATTTTAGATATCTTTGATTTGAGAGAAACAATAGTCTTGCTCTAGCCATCTAAAAGTTAGTCAGACCCCACAGAGGAGAAGAGCTTTTCTGAGTTGAGCCCCTTTGCCTTAAGATATTTACCCTAGGATGAGGTGAATCACTCTATGGAGGTGTCTCATTTTCTCTGTTAATTGAAGGCAAAGCCCAGATGACTAGTTAAATGTAGATGTCCAACTTTCAGGCTGCCAAAATGGTGGCAGTTGAATCCTATTTTCCAGATTTTATCTTCAGTGTTGGATGCCAGTTCTCTGGGTAACACATGATGTACAGTTCAATACACTTAATGCTTCCTCTCTATTGCTTCCTCTCTATTGCTCCCCTTATCTGTGAGACTCCTACAGAAATAAGCAATTACCATCTGTAAACATTGCAGGTCCTGATGGAGAAATACTTTCAAGGATCAATGTAAGTCAATATAAGGTGCTGAAACTTGGGAATTGTAGTCTATGTTACTGACATGGGTAACGTTAAGAAGGAGGAACAACCAGAATTGCATTTTTTGTGATCCTTCATCTGCTAACTAAGTCTTCACCAAGAAGGAAGTTCGTACCAGTCATCAGCCCTAGGTGTGTGCTTGGAGTGCATGGAGTGCTAACCCACTAAGCCCTGGAGGAGCTGTCACCTGTGCTGCCAGTGAGACTTGCTGCCTGGCACCCTGATGCTGAGCTCAGCTATGAATAGCTCAGCTATTCTTTTTTATCAAAGAAAATCACTTTGATCCAGACAGCAACATGTGTGTGCATTATTCAAGAGTATTTGCAAGACAAATTTGTGTTAAAAATACTCTGTCCTGCTCATTAACTCTGTAATGTACCTGAGTGATGTCTGGCTTTGGCTTAGTTGTGGTCAAGATCCTGGTCATTATTTCCATTCTGTGTGCCTCAGGTCCTTCTAGAGATTAAGACAGAGATGTAGTAGTTCCTCTTATCTATGAAGTACATTGAAATTTGGGAATGGAAAGCACTGTAAGGCTCCAAAATAGAAGGATTTTTCACTTAGGCTTAGGAGTATGACTTTTTTTTTTTTTTCCTTGTATTTTTTTCTGGTAGCACCCATCTACTGATTTGTGTTCCTGCTCCTGACCTGCCCAGTGCATAAATAGGAGATGGATGTGACTTTAGGAGTATCAGGTCTTTAAGACAAATGAAGAAGTTTAAGAAATGGTGTTGCTCAAACTGAACTTTTGATTCCTTAGCTGTGTTGTTCCTATCAGAAGAATGGAATGCAGGTCTACAGCAGCATGAAGGAAGCATGGTGGACAAAAATAAGTATTTAAACCCCCAGATATTTAATTTATTGGAAATTATATGACTTAACTATAAAAGCATGGTAATTATGACCCATGCAATACTAATGACTATTGGCAACAAGGCTCATGAGGACACACAATCTAATTAGCTTTAATGGAATGGATTTAATAATACATTGGATTAACATCTGTTAGAACCAAGTATCAAGATTTATTGTTCTCTGAATAAATATTGACCTCTTGCTCTCAGGTCAATAAATCTTAAGCTTGCCTCCACTTAAATGAGTATCTACTCCTCTTTCTTCCTATCACCAACTTCAGTAGGAGGGATTGAGCTGCACTTTCTCCTTCTGCATCAAACATTTCTTTAAGAAATATCAGGAAAGCATTGAATTTGCAAATAAAGGAATAAAGGCTTGGGGTGTAAGTTTCAGAAATGTTCAGAAAAAATAGATTAATAGTAATGCCATAGACAGTGTGAAGCTTGTAACTTCTGCTCAGTTAAGCACTTTGTGTAATGTTGTGACTCATGTCAGAAATACTTGTAGGCGGGGTGAGTGGGAGGAAACCCTGCTCTATCATGTGTATTCAGATACAAAGTTTTCTCTAGGAATTCAGATTTCATTTTGTGCTTCAGATATTTAAGCACAGATTCCTGTCTAACTGTAAGCATCTTGAGAGGAGTGAGATGGAATATGTTTCTTTTTTATGCCTGCAAGGGAGGTATTTCTTGTTACTTTCCTAAGAGTCAGTATGATCAGAAATAACTACAATTCTTACAAAATTTCTTCTAACTGAGAAGAGCTACTCCAAAACATTAGAAAATACTTGAGATTGAAATCCATTCAGCAGATAGTTAGACCTTTCTTTCAAATTTATTAGAGTTATAAGGAGATGTGTTAGTCCAACTCTACTGCAAGTGAATTCAGCTGTAAAACTCCCTGTGACTTCAGTGGCAGACTTCTGTAGGTGAATGTTGATCAATGTAACTAATCTTTTCTGCAGCCACCGATCAATTGGAGACTTTATAAGTTTTGTAGGGAGATTATTTGTATTTATTGAATTCTGGGGAACCTTTTCAATAAAGGAAGTGAAGTCTAGCATAGTTTAATGGGGAAATTTTATATAGTAGATTCTAACTGCTTTCAAAGATCAAAAGGTTGTTCTTAATCTCTCCTGTAAAATATGCATGCTGGTGTGGAAGCCCAACTAAAACCTACAAGTTTTCCACCTTTTTCACCCTGGAATTAATTTCTTTCCAATTGTATTATTTTTACCTTTTTGTTGTGATTTATTGGTAGCTGTGGCACTACAAGAACTTGTGGCATTTACTGTGGTCCAGCGTGTGACTACCAGCTCAGAGTGGCAAAAGAATAAGGTCTCAGAACAATTTGGTGTACAGGATTAGAGGATTTAATCTGTGCCTCTGAATGCCAAGGCATATTTCTAGGGGTGTAGGCATGTGGTTAGCAAATTTTTTATTCCATGTATTCCTTTTGAGATAAGTATTTTGCTACAAACCTCTGGAAGACAGATGCCAGATTTTGAGCCCAGTGTGCCATTTTCCCTCTATCTGCCCTTAAATTATCTAGTTCCCTTTATCTAAAACTTTTATTAATCATAATTAGCTGTATTTTTGGTTTTTAGCTTGGAAATATTTGTAGATGCAGATCATTATTTGCCTTCACTTCCCACCCTTTCAGACCGCAAGAAAATTTGCTAATTTTGAAACCTGAAGGGTCCTGCTTCACTCTTTCAGTTTCCTGACTGTTCATCCATTTAAGCACAGACGTTTGTAATATATGTTGTATTTCAATTGTGGAACAAACAAACAAAATCACTGGGGATGAAGACAGGAAGAAGGCTGGACTGGAATGAACATTGTTGTGAGACAAGAACATTGTTGTGCCCAAAGTGTTGTTGACTTTGATAGGGCTCCATGTGGAAGGATTTTGTGGCCTTAGTTTCGTCTCCAGGATTTACATAGATGACTTTCAGACAGGCAAAGCAATTCTAATAAGTGACAGTTATTGGCCTTATAATTCACTGGGGGGTGGAGGGGAAAGAGGATAATTTTCTTTGCTAAATTGGGTGATCAGATCAGATCACCATCAGATCACAAAAGCCTTGCTTTTGAGGTAGCTGTCTGGACTATGGTAGACAACATGCCCTCATTCACCCCATGCAGCCCCTGTGAAGGTTATGTTGTTTTTAGGGGAGAAACAAGAGAAACCAACAGTATCTAGTTTTGTTGCAATACGAATTTTTCTTTAGATCTGATTAAAGAAGATATACGAAGAAATATTAGTGTACTTTGATGATTACTGCAGTGCAAATGCAGAAGGTACTACTACTTTATGCCAGAAGCTGACGTGTGCAAGTAGTAAATAAGATCTTAACAACTGGGAATCACTCCAGGTTTCTGAAGCCACGTTCCTTTTTTCACTACAGAAGTGTGCTGAGTTCCTGAACTTGTGTCACCAGATAATGTAATCTTCCTATTGTAAAGTGCTCCTCCCAGCTTCAGACATTCACATTGTGCTGTGACTTTTTTTCTCCCCCAATGGAGTATAACAGAAGTTCATCCCTATGCAGACAAGCTATAAAGAACATTTTTTTTGTTAGTTACTCTTGCTTTTGAGATGACAAGTTACTCCTTCATCCTGGATGGAGAAAGGGAGCTTATCTTTGGCAGAGCTGAAAGACTGAAACCTAGTTGCTAAAATAGAAACTTAATGAAAATGTTACACAAAAGAACTTTGTGTACACTATGTAAGCTTTAAAAATAATAGTTTTTATAGAACAAGTAGCAGTTGACTCTTAAACAGATCAGAGTGCTGGGTTCATAGTGTTGTAGTCTAGAGTTTTCTGCATGTCTGCACTTTGCATGTGTCTTGTTAATAAAACCTTGGTGAAGTAACACAGAAATATGAGAACAATACTAAGGAATCCACGTGAAATATCTCAAAAAGCCATGTGTAATCTGACAGAAGAAGACATGGAACTGTGCACCTGGAAAATGGTGTTGTTCCACAGTTTAAGCTTTAGCTGTAAGAAAAAACGTACTCAAACATCTTTCAAGTGCTGATTCTGCTCTGGCTGGTGCCTGTTCTGCCTTCTCCTTTTGTAGAGGCAAATACCATTTATGTAAAAGCATTTGTCTGAAGGCTATTTTTTGTTGTATGAATGACTGGCTAAAGGAGTCATTTAAGGCAGTCAAAATCCAAAGCCAGCCTGCCATCTCCCATTAGTCAGGTCATTTTCAGTGATCTGCGAAGTTCACAAATGTGTCTTCCTGGCAAAAAGTGTCATGCAAAATATGATAACACAGCCATACCACACAGCCCTGAGTTGAAGGTGCACAGAGAATGTCAGTATTGGGACAAAAACCCAGCAACATCTGTTCTCCTTTGATACGTTAGTTGCTCCGAATGTGGAAGTGGTTACTGCTATTTTGACAAATGCTCTTATTTCTCCTTTTGTTGCCTGGTGTGGCACAAGGGGAACACTGGCGCAACAGTGTACAGCAATAATTTATTAGTGGTTTAGGGATGTGGGCCCAGAACAAATTCTAGACAAAAGAAAAACATGTTTGGGTTTTACAGAGCTCCTTGGCTACAGGAACAAAGCTGTGATTGGGTGTGCAAATATTTGGTATTTCGATTGTCCCCCTTGGGGTGACAGCTGACAAATGGTCTGAGTTTGGTTTTAATTACCACCAAAAAGGGAAAAGCCTGTTGTTTAAAAGCCAGCGACTGATGTTGCAGCACCAGTCAAGCAAAGATGTTTAACGGCAAAGGATATACTTTCCCACTATTATAATACGTTGAAAACATATTACTTTCAAATATTTATAGTATTTAGCTAGTTTTGTGATTACAACCGACCAAAGAAAGTGCTTTGTTCTTTTGTATCACATCCAATGATAGATTTTAAAATGCCAGCTACTGTTCTTACTTAATACTGACTGGTATCATTGATATCAAAGCTGTCTTCTGCACTCACACTGGGCAATGCAGCTATGCTGTGACAGATGTTTTTGAGACCTGTTTGGCACAGAAATTATTTAATATTCATTGTAGTAGCATTCAGAGCAGCAGTGAGGTATCAGGCCTGATTACAGTAGATGTATGAACCCATAGAGATTTCCCTGCCCTGAAGGGTTATATGCTTCCTTTGAAGGGAAGAAGAAACATGTTACCCAAAAGAGGTGGAGTGATTTGTCCAAACAGCCTATGGCAGGGTTAGGCACAAGGCCTATTTGTTGAGTCTGTATCTAGTACTTCTGCCTCTGTGCTATCCCATAAGCAAGAGAAGCAATATTATGAAGACCCACTGAAATTAACAACCCATATGTATAAGTTTTAAATTGTGTCAAAATTCTTTTTTTTTTTTTTTTTTTTTTTTTTTTTGGTGCCAATTGCTGAACAATAGTTGTTTGCTTATGAATATACATTAATCCAAACTCGTCATTTCTTGCAGGAAGCATAGCTTGTCAGACTTCGAATAGCAAAAAAATTGCCTTTCAAGCAACAATCATGAACTTCCAAATGAAAATTTGCCCCCTCTAGGGTAGCCAAAATAGATTTTTGTGGTCAGATGAAAGAGACTGGTCTGTAAAAACTTGTCTTCCATTGCAAGGAATAATTGAAGCAAGAAGACAAAATATGTTTTTCATTTTTGTGAAATGATGAGAATGTGATCTTTTCGTTTTGTTAAAGAGGCAACTTTTTTTTGTCTTCTAGCTACAAATCTTCAGCCAACTTCTAGTGCAGTGACCACTACCTCAGAAAGTTTCATTGAGGCTGTATTTGAGTGTGAGCTGCTAATATGCTCCTGTCCTTCCATCACTGTCTAACCCACTTTTCTGGATCCCTAGAAAGGTTATTGATTTACTGCATGTGTGGCTTTCTCTAGTGAAAGCTGAAAGCTGTTTGCAAACTGCTGCCTGAATGAGGCACACAGGAGGAAATGCAGATAATTGCATCCTGCTTCCATTGAAGTCCCTGGCAATTTTGAAATTAGTTTCAGGAGGAGCAGAATGAGGTCCAGTGACTGGAAGTTACTGCTGCCAGCAGCTGGAATAGCCCTTCATCTTTATGTTGCACAGATTCTCAGTGACCTGGGAACTCTCCAGAAGGTCTGGAAAGATGTTTCTGATACTAGTTGCCAGTATTAACACCATTTTTAACAGGCATTCTGACTTTGTAGTACTTGCTGGGCTAGCATGTTTAGAGTCATCCACACTACTTGAAGCTATTCACATGAGATTTCCAGCCAAATTTTGCTGACAGAACAGGCAGTCTCATGACTTTTCTCATACTTTCTGTCTTTTCTGGAAGCCAAAAATTCTACTGATGTTTCAGTTAAGCAGTGTCAACAATTTTGGTCCCACATGTTTATGGTTGGACAGATAATGGATTTCTTTTGTTTGGCCATTGGATTAATACACTTGAAGCAATTCTTGAGTTTGTTTAGTTGAACAGATTTTCCTGATTTTTTTTCTTCAGACAAACTAAAATGAAGTAATTTTCTTAGTTTTGGTTTCCTTAGTTCTTTTCTACTGTCTGCAATAAAAATGAGTCAATTTTCAATTGAATTTAAGTTTTAACTGAAAACAGAATTCTGAAACAAATAAGCAAAATACTTTTGTTTTAAAAAATTAGCAAACCTTTAACCTTTTCTGTTTTCTTAGTTTTTATGGCTCATGCTGTCTTTTTACTTGTTTGTCAAACCCACAATTTTTTTTCCCTGTGAAGTAAATTCATTGCTAAGCATAGTACTTTTAACCAGTATTGTTATCAATTTGCAACTCATTCCTGTTGCCTCGATGTTTAAATACAAAATTTATAGACTTTTGCTTTTAAAGAGAAAGCCTCCAGCCTTGAGTTTGGAAAAACTGTTGATATATGTCAACACCTGTGTGACATGACTGTAACACAACTAGAGTCTGTGAGAATGAGGGCAGTTGGGGTTGGGGACTCAGAGGGTTTACTTCATGTGGGCAAAAGAGATACATTATTCTTTTCTGTCCTTGTCATCAGAAAGCATCAGCTGTTTTGGACTAAATATAGGTTTAAGCACTAGGCATCCATTTGTCTTATTATGTTTGGGTTGTTTGTTTGTTTGTTTGTTTTCCTTAGAATAAACTTCTACAAATCAATTACAAGTGTCCATACTGTTCAACAGGAGGCAGCCTACAGTGGATAAATTCCAAAGCATAATTCTTTGCTGTGATTAAAGGGTTGAGAACATCACCTGTTCAACAGAGCTGCTCTGGAGATTTCACTTTACACAAGGAACCCATGTACTAGGAAATTGTTTTTAGCTTAAGAACCAAGCTTACATGTCTTGACCACAGTGAGAATGGTTTGGGAGGCCTTGCTAGCTGGAAGAAGAAGAAATTATCTCAAGTATGTGTTTCATCGAGTCTTCTAAAAGGATTTTCAGTGTCCAAACTTGAGAACTAGCTCTTGGAGACTCTAGGCACATGCTTCTCCTGCTGAGGAAATGCTCAACTTTATAGATGAGCCAGTCTTTAATGGTGGTTGCTGGAATATTTTATGCACTCATGGTGTAGAGATAGGTAGAAATTCTTGAAGTGTTGGAAAAACATGCATAGTAGGCCACCAATGAGTCAATTAGGGGTAAACACTATGATTTTTAAGGTATTGCCCTGTGGTGTGATTGTGTAGACCCACTATACTGAAGGATGCTAGGGAGATATGCTGCTTTCCAGATCCTCCTGGTGCATGAAATACTTAAATTGTAGCACCCAACTTGGCCCTGGCTGATGTTCACACATTTATTTGTGTGTGCATGTGATGGGATGCAACACTGGCATCTTCCATGTGGATATATACAAGGGTCAGCTGTGATCTGGACTCTTGATAAGAAGCAGCTTAAGCTTTAGTGCTAAAACTTTCTGTTGTTTATAGTTAGGCTGAGTGCTGGCTGACAGTGAGAGAAAAGATTTTCCTGTCACCCAGGCAGACAGGGAAGGAGCTAAACTACTGTGTCATTTTTGCTTTAGTTTAAAAAAACCTCTGCTATTGATAGTAAGAGCAGCACAAGGTGTTGCAACCTCTGTGTAGGTCTGCATGGGCAGACTGTGATGCACCCATCAGTCAAAGCAGTTCCCTGAGCCTCTGACTGCAACAGTGCAGTGTGAGCAGCTCTGCTGCAGGATGATCTTCCAATCACTGCACCTCCTCCCCAACTTCCTAAGTGGAGGAAAGGCATGTCTGATAGCTAAGTATGCTTGCTCTAGTGAGCATTTGAAATAATAATCTCCAGAATGAATTTGTGGGGGAAGGAAGAGGTGAAGGGAGCAAAAGAGAGAAGATGACTTTGGTTTTAGGATACATTACACTTAAAATTCTGAGATTACTCTAGTAACTGATCACATAAAGAATTAGATTTACAATTTGAAGTAAATTCTGTAGTAAAATAATTGGACTGGTGAAGCAATCTCACTCTCACTATATTGCTTTCCAAGAAGCCTATCCTGAATGGGGCTGTGCAGCTCTTTCTGCTATTTGAGCATTCTCAAGTCTCATTGACTTCAGTGGGAATTAAACTCATCAAACTCTTTACCAGGCAATTATTTCCTTACAGTTCTATTTTTTCTTCTGCAGAGTGGTAGGTGCTTTTGCTTTTGGTTAGCAGTCATACCCTATGCTCCTCACATCTGAGCCCTAGCATGCATGTATCAGCATCAGTTCTGTGAGACATATGCTTAAGCATTTGTGCATATATTCTGTTCTTTACTGATTTCTATGAATGGGATCCCTGATAGTTTTATTACACTGACTGCACCACCTTAGCAAAGAGAATATAAAAAATACTGGATGGAAAAATCTTTAAAAAAAAATAATCCTGTCAAATGTCCATAAAACAGTTTTATGTTTTGTTTCTTTTAAGTAGAGATGTTTGTTTTGCCTTCAAAAATGAATGGGTGCACTTCAAATTAAGACTTACAGCTTCATTAGCATGGAGGAAGAGTGAGCTAATAAAAGATAGTACAATTGAGATTTTTCTACCTTTCCTTTCCTTGAGAGAAAACCTGCTGAAATGTAGTATATATTTAGAGTCCTCAGATTACTGAAGCTCTAAATGGTTTTGCTTTCATAGTCTAGGTTTGTGCTACTGCACATTTTGGAATGATGGATTTTGGAGCACTGGACGCTGAGATGAAGAGAATCAATAGTGTGATACAAAAGATGAAATAACTCTGATGGAACATCAATAAAGGCTAAAAAGTTGCCATAGGGATTTGAATCTTAAAGAAGAGCTTGAGGAAGTATATTAAGAAGAATTGGCTTTTCTCCTTGCACTTGTAGTGTCTTTATTCCATGAGCAGAAATTGCTTGAGGGTTCTTGTCAAGTATAGGGGTAGATGATTTTTTTCTTTTCTGAATCTATAGGACTGACCAGAACAACACCACCTGGTCATGGTATCTTCTGAGCATTTTCACAGTCTCATTGCTATTTCATCTGAGAGCTGGCATTAATAAAAATGGAAGAGTAGAACTCTTCATAGCCTCGTGTGCTGCTATAAGGATTCAATGTATGCAAACATATGCTTTCATTAGTTTCTTTATGCAGGAGGCACACCTGAAGCTCTACCTTAGATTTCATAGATTTTATGGAAAAAGGTGCTATTGATTTTGAGCAGAGATATCACAGTATGCCTTTTAACATTTCTGTTGTAATTCTGAGTGTTCCTGTCCTCCTGCCCTCATTATTATCTTCCAATTTCCCAGAAGTTTACCAAAACTACTTTCACTGCTTATTTCTCTCTCTCTCTCTCTTTTTTTTTCCTTTCTTTTCCAGCAACAAGCATAAAGCCAAAATTCTGATTACACATGGTATTCTGAAGGGATAGTCTTCACTTTCATGTGCATAATTCATACTGATGTCACACTCTGGATTTTAATTGGAATTCTGACTGTATCACTCTCATAGTTTAAAACGCAAACACTAAATAAACCACATAGCTTTGTCACTAAGATAAACCAAAATTGGAGAAGCAAATTAATTTAGAATCATAAATGCTTCTCCTCTGAATTCAATATATATCTTGAAACTATGGTAATTTAGACATGTACCACTAAACAAATATGGGAAAGCTAGGCTGTTAGTGTTGAAAACCTTAACTATTTCTTTCCATATGGGACCTAATGATGAAAATGTGCTGTGTAAAAATAAAAGTATTAGAGCAAGGTTGACATCATCATTTTTCTTTTCCTGATCAGGTGGTAGTTCTGGCAGTAACTTTTTTATTTCAGAGCTGAATTAAATTCATGCAGAAAACAAGATTAGGTCATACACCTATTTGCTTAGTTCAAAGTCAAACTGTCACTAAAGGAAGAAGAGGAGTGCACAGTTCTGAAATACATTAACATTATTGGTAATATATTAAAATGCAACGCATTTTAAAAAAATACTGCATCTGTCAAAATACATATTTATGTATTCCTTCTTTCAAGGAACAGAGTACTTAACCCAGTAATGCGTTTAAGCTTCTGACTAATTTCAGGAATGAGAACACAGAAGTACTCACATGCTTAAAGTTAAGCACAAGATTAATTGGACAAGTTTAATAGCCCTGCTAGGGTTGATGATCAAGTGTTCAGCTATAAGGACCTGACTGCCATTTTTACTCAATTTTTTTTTTCTGTAGTGAGACACCCATGAGATTTCATCTCATTGAACACGAGGAGTGAAGCCAAATGCTGATTACACCTTAAATCTAAGAGATAAAGTCTTAAGCGTCAGGATCAGGCCTGCTCCCTTAAACTGCATCACAATGACTTCTTTGGCAGCTTAAGGTTCACAACAGTTCAGTGAAGAGTGTCCTTTAGGAAGAGCAACATTGCAGATGTGGAGAAGGGTCATCAAGGGCAATAGTCAAACCCTGCCTTCTACAGCTGCAGATGTTGTTCTCCCTCAGTTCTAAACTCCCTGAGTTTAGACCTGTGCTCTAAATCGGGAAGACTAGGGACCTTAACCTGTGCTTTCTCATGGCAGAGATGAATGATCCAAGCAGCAAGCAGATGTTTTGGGGTTTTAGGTCTTGCCCTGTTTCTACCAGCAGTCCCAGAACCCGAGGGTCTCTGTGCACTGTCTGCCTCTGTACTGCAGTTCTGAGTTTCAATGTTTCTTGAGGCAGGCAGTGGGAAGGCAGGCAAAGAGGTGACAAACTCAACCACTCAAAAAACCCCCCATAACGACTTGCAAATTGCAATTTCTGCCCTAATCTGCTGTATTATGGCTGGGACATCAACCCTTTCTTGTCTTTGCTTTCAGGTTGCTCCTATAATTAAAGAAAGGATGATGAAGAAGGGCAGCATGATGCTTGGGTACCAACCTCACCAGGGCAAAGTCAACTTCTTCCGCCAGGTCGTGATCAGCCCCCAAGTCAGTCGAGAGGACATGGACTTCTTGCTGGATGAAATTGAACTGCTTGCTAAGGACTTGTAGCTGTAGCTCCACAGCACCAGACACTGCTCTCATATGATATTTATGGAGAGAGAGAATGGCAGCAGTGTTCTGGTGCTATTTTGTGAAAGGTAGTAAAAAGCTTGACATATAGTCTGGGAACTGTCATTGTACAATGATGTTGAGAGCTTTACAGGTAGAAACCCTCTCCCCTTCACAGGAAAGTATTTGCTTATGGGGGCTGAGAGTGGCAGATGCAGGTTGGAGTTGCAGCACCATTGCTGCCATTCTGGGAAGTGCTTCCTTGAGAAGGGAGCACTTCTGAAAATGGTGTCTATGTCCCAGGGAGGGCAGCTATCTACAGTATGCCTGTGCACAGTGTAGCTCAAACTGGTCACTTATATATGCAGGCAATACTCCTCTGAAGTTAATTTTAGGAGTGGATTTAGCTCAGTGAGCTTTAAAATGCTAGTTAGGACTGTCTACTCTGTCAATATTTTAGTTTGGTATGTGGTTAAGGGTAGAGGTGTAGTTGGTAACCACACTGATAAGACTGAGCATTGTGGACTTGTGTGAAGTGTTCCTCAAGGCCCTTAACAAGGTGAATTGCTCCTGTGCAGGGGAAGGTTTTCAGAACCTGTCTGCATAAGACCCTGAGCCGACCCATATTAACCCTGCTTTGAGCAGATGGAACTAGAAGAGCTACTGAGGTCTCTTCCAACCTGGCTGATACTGAGATGCTATGAAATACAATGATTGGGCCCAGTCAGTGTTTGCCAATGTCTCCCAACCAAAATATCACCACCACTTAAGCAGAGCTGAGAATACTGAAATAGCACTTAGAACTTCTTACCTCTTTGTTAACAGGAGCTACCTGTCATTTCTCTGTTTTTGAAGTGTAGAGATTTATTTAGAAGCTTTTAGATGCACTTTAAAGTTTTAACAGAGTAAATATAATATATTTACCTGAAAGATATGTATTTTTTATGCATGGTAAATTTGTATTAAGAGTATAGCAAAATTACATGTTTATCATTGTCTATATTTTCCTACATATTAGACATGACTCAATCTTACATTACCAGTTTGTAATTTATATTTTGGCACTGAGATTAAGGTGGTGGTGATCAGTGAAGTTTTAGGGTATGAACAGTATGAGTTTTTTGGTCATTCTTAAATTGCAAAATTAAATTCTGAACTTTATGTTAAAAACTGTAGTTTACTTTTGATTTGGTTTTATTCTATAAGATGATCCATTTTGTAAAGATAGAAATTTATTTCTTGTGGTGAAGTTCTTGCAGCAAACTAATGGAATAACCATGTCTTTCACCTTGTAATCAATGTCTACTTTAATGTTTTGATGTTTGTTATGTTGTATTTGAGGTGGCACTGACCAATGTGAGCCTTTCTGCTGTAATGTTTTCTGTCCTGCTGAAAACTGTCTCTAAACACAGTGCTTTCTTGTTTCATTTCCTACATTGTACTAGGATCCAACATTGAGTGACATTCCTACTTCCAGTCTCCATGTTCATAGTATGAAAAGTTTCACAACAAAGTCGTGATACCAAGGAGGTTACACTATCAGAGTAGTAGATGGGAGCAAGAGTTACCCTGCAGCACTTGACAGATGCCTTTAACAGTGTTCTGGAAGTGAATATTCTTGTGCTATTATAGTGAGCCACTGGACTTCGAGCCAAAACCCACACTGATTTTAACATAAAAAATTAATACAATGGTGAAGTCCCTGGATTTGGCCTTGTAATATGCGTAGTTCACTTTTCATTTTCTATCTTGTGCTTCTGGCTTATACCAGCTTGCAAAGCACCTAACTAACTTCTTACCTTGCCTCCCAGACACTCCAGGTGGAGTGTGGAAGGTACAAAGAGGGTGCTGGGTGGTTGGGAAAACTTTGCTGTTGCTTCTTGAGTTAGCTAGGACTGTCATCCCTTCTCTCTCTTTTTTGATCTTGAAAGGAAAGACAGAATACAGTGTCAGGATGTTTTGATTACAGTCCAGATTCTTGGTGAGTACTTGATTTTTGATTCAGGGGGAGCTATGTCACCTTCTGTCTGCTAAGAATTTGGTGTCTGGTGTTTAGTGGCAACAAAGTGTGGCAGCAACTTTCACCAAAGTGTTACTGACTTGTTTCTCATCATGTTAGTCTCTTTCTGTTTCCAGCTACTGTCACACTTATGGCACATGTCAGACTGAAGTAACCAGTTCCTTTCTGTAGCAGTAGTGGCTATAGTATTTTTAAATGAGAGCAAATTAGAACTTTTTTAATGTTTGCAGCAAATAGGTCTCTACTCAACATGTGTCCTGATTTCTTCAAAGGTATAATCTAACTTTCCAGTGTGATGTGAGTACCTTATCTCATCTCCATATATTTTATTGCTGACCCCTCACCTTGTCCCAGGTGTGCAATATGATGGTTTCATTTTAGGACTAATGTAATTTTCTCATAGTTGCCTATTTAGGACTACCATGTACAAAATGTCTGTTTTGTAGCTGGTGATTTTAATAAAAAGTGAAGTATAAATAACACCCTTATAAATACAGGTTGTATTTGTTGTTTGTCAATCTATAAATACAGATCTCTGTGTATAAAGAAGGATATGCACAAGCTCTGCAGATGGAGGAACAGCAAAGTACCAGCACAGCTTTCAAATGTGGAACCTAGTCTAACCCTGTTTCAGCATGTGGTTTATCTGTCTGCTGTGCCCATATCATATTTAATAAGCATCTTGGGAGAAAATGTGTCACAATTTATCTTACTCTTCCTTTCAAATGCAGAAGTTATTTTTTATTTAATTTTTTTTTTTTTTTTCAGAAAAGTTTTGTTTATTTATTTATTTAATATTCTAGCTAGATGAGATTGGCCCTTGAGTCTTCTAGCACTCCTAGGTACTGAGAACTGCTGTCTCTCAGGATGCTAAGCCAAGTTCTGGAACTAATGAGCTACTGCTATAAATCAGTGTAGAAGCTGATCCACTGGCTCTTTCAATCTTTGTGCTACTTCTGTCTACTTTTAATAATCTTTTTTCAATGTGGAGCTTTAGGAACAGAAGGAAACGTTTAGACAGAAGAGATACCAAGGCAGTTTTAACTTTCAGCTGCGTGGATGCATCTTGTAAGAATTTGGGGTATTTTGTGCTGGGCCCATGTGCAAAATCACTCACCAGTCATTATGTCTGGAATAAGCAATCCTGGTCTCAGGATTTTGAATATGATTTTCTGTGATAGAATGATACAAATTGATAGGGTCTGGTTATGTATGATTTTAGTGCTTCTAACCCTCACTGAGTTAACTGGAAGCTCTTGGTGGATTGAGCCCTGAGTTTTATTGCTGGGACTTCAGCACCAGCACTCTTAACATCTTGGTTATCTATTCAAGATTTGCACCTAGAGATTCAGATTTATCTTTATTTCTGTCAGTATATTTTCATTTGTATCCTTCAATGATACATTGAGATGCTTTTCAAATATTATTCGACCCTTAAAGGACAAGTAATGTGCTTTAAGAGAAACCTGGTAGAACTGGCAGAGTTGCATGCCCAGAATGTCTCTAAAAACCTGTAATGTGCCTAAGGCTTCTTTATACACACAGATCACAGCATTAGTTCATGCTCAAATGATTTTTATTTTCAAATCCTTTGGTAGCATGATTGATCTTACAAAACTGATCTGAACTATTGAATTCAGGGAAGATTAATTCAGAAATACTAAATGCTAAGTGTGCTTTCTTCTGTTATATCACAGGCCAGCTCTATGAGACCAGACAAGGGTAAGCTGAAATTTGTCTTTTGAGTCCCCCATATTCAACAGTGCCAGATCTGTCCAGCCTCTCCTCCCTGTTGGCAGTTTCCAAGGGCTTTCAACAGGAGAGTGAAGTACGTTCGTCCTGGAAATCACTTACACACCTGCCCTCTATCTTGTGACATAATTGGTAAATGCTGATAAATTGTCTGAGCTTATAAGCGCTGCGTCTGGTACAGTGACTGCTAAAAATTGCTACTGTTCCTTCCCAAAATAATGCAATTGCACACAATCATTATGTCTTAATTGCACGTGCTAATTGCAGGTTAGATGCAATCAGGGCAGCACTGCCTGGCAAATGCACTGTGCAAACCATGAGAAACCCTGGCGGAGGGGTTTTCTTTCTTTAAATTGAATCTGTTCTCCCACAATTACATGTTTTTGCTTCAGATGTACAATTAGATGTTATTACTCTAATTCTGTAACTACACAATAATCAACCCAAAATTACTTTGAGAAGCAAAACAAAACAAGGAAATTTGCACAGCAAGAAGTACAATGAAGAGAACGTCAAAGGTTTCAAGGCAAACCCACAGAAGGAAACAATGGTCATATGAATGATTAACCTCTGCTAAATCTGATGTGCATGAATACACCACGTAGCTATGATTGCAGGAATGGGGTGGTGGAGTAGTACCAGTCATGGAGTCATCAAAGAACTTGCATATACCCTGACTCTGAGCAATCTTCCCCAACGCAGTATGCTCCATCCTAGATCCTAGAGAAGTTCTTTCTGAAGGCAGGATGCTTTGTACTACAGTAATGATTTATGTGTATATCAGGATAACGTTTGTTTTAAAGCAGTTTCAATAATAAAAGCTTAAAAATAATTTTAAGCCTCAGTAGCTCATGTATAATTGAAGTACAATTGATCACATTTTTAGAAGTCATTAAAAAAATAGCAAAACCTTTGTTTTATGAAGGACAAATGCAAATAATAGAAAGTGAAGTACAGGGATCCTTAAAGGTTCTTTCAAACACAAGTATTCTGTTTTGATTAAATAATTTATTCCTTGAAGAGCATTAATTTCTATGGGGCTATTTAATAATGGAAAGTTGGTGAAAGCACTTGCCACAAAATAGCAGAGGCCATGGAAAATAACATCTGCCTTCAAGACTATATGGTCTATAGTGTCCTCCACACAAATCTGTTCTTCCGAGAAATTTTCACCCAGATTGTTGTTTTGGAAAGTGACTCATTAAATCTGGCAGGCACTGGCAGCTTTATTCATCCTGCCCCTGAACTTATCAGGTGATACGCATTTTTACACTCGATCTGTTCCTCTGCCCTCTTCTCATGCCTGTACATTTTTTGAGGGTTACTGTTAAGTATTTGGCACCATAGGAAAAATGTACAAGTAGCAGAAGAGGAAAGATTGAAAGCTGAAACAAAAGCAGTGCTCAGGTTGGGATCTTGAAGTGACATTTTGCCTTATCAGCAATGGATTTTTCTAGATGCAAAAAACCGCAGAGAGTGACCACTGAAAACTTTTGCTGGCCCTAACCCTCACATGGAACCCTACCCACGGCACCAGCTGGAATTTTGGAGCCATATTGAGCAACAGCGGGAGAGTGGCCGAAGGGTCGAATATTCGAGGTTTTTGGTATTAAAGCAAACCTGTAGCCTGATTGTGAGGGTTAGGGACAGCAAAAGGTTTCCGCTCTTTGCGGTTTTTTTTGCCAGGCCCGTTCGTATGGAGTTTTGGAGCCATGTTGAGCAACAGTGGGAGAGCTGCCGAGGGGTCAAATCTTCAAGGTTTTTGGTACTAAAGCAAACCTGTAGCCCGATCGTTGCTGGTTCTGTGGGTAGGCTTCCATGTGAGGGTTAGGGCCAGCAAAAGTTATCAGTGGTCACTCTCTGCGGTTTTTTGCATCTAGAAAAATCCATTGCTGATAAGGCAAAATGTCACTTCAAGATCCCAACCTGAGCACTGCTTTTGTTTCAGCTTTCAATCTTTCCTCTTCTGCTACTTGTAAATTTTTCCTATGGTGCCAAATACTTAACAGTAACCCTCAAAAAATGTACAGGCATGAGAAGAGGGCAGAGGAACAGATCGAGTGTAAAAATGCGTATCACCTGATAAGTTCAGGGGCAGGATGAATAAAGCTGCCAGTGCCTGCCAGATTTAATGAGTCACTTTCCAAAACAACAATCTGGGTGAAAATTTCTCGGAAGAACAGATTTGTGTGGAGGACACTATAGACCATATAGTCTTGAAGGCAGATGTTATTTTCCATGNTGCATATCCATTGAAAGCTAAAGTTTCCACGGGAGACTGCCTAAACCAAAGCAACATTTTATTACAAATCACATTTGCCTAAATAATCCCAAGTAGTTTCTGTTCTGGTTCCTTCCTCTGTCACATACAAGATGTCTTTGAAACAGATATCCTGTATATGGTACAAACTGGTTACCAGAGGCCACTCTCCCACTGTTGCTCAATATGGCTCAAAAATTCCATATGAACGGGCCTGGAAAAAAAACGCGAAGAGCGACCACTGAAAACTTTTGCTGGCCCTAACCCTCACATGGAACCCTACCCACAGCACCAGCTGGAATTTTGGACCCATATTGAGCAACAGCGGGAGAGTGGCTGAAGGGTTGAATATTTGAGGTTTTTGGTATTAAAGCAAACCTGTAGCCTGATTGTGAGGGTTAGGGACAGCAAAAGGTTTCAGTGGTCGCTCTTTGCGGGTTTTTTGCCAGGCCCGTTCGTATGGAGTTTTGGAGCCATGTTGAGCAACAGTGGGAGAGTTGCTGAGGGGTCAAATCTTTGAGGTTTTTGGTACTAAAGCAAACCTGTAGCCCGATCGTTGCTGGTTCTGTGGGTAGGCTTCCATGTGAGGGTTAGGGCCAGCAAAAGTTTTCAGTGGTCACTCTTCGCGTTTTTTTTCCAGGCCCGTTCATATGGAATTTTTGAGCCATATTGAGCAACAGTGGGAGAGTGGCCTCTGGTAACCAGTTTGTACCATATACAGGATATCTGTTTCAAAGACATCTTGTATGTGACAGAGGAAGGAACCAGAACAGAAACTACTTGGGATTATTTAGGCAAATGTGATTTGTAATAAAATGTTGCTTTGGTTTAGGCAGTCTCCCGTGGAAACTTTAGCTTTCAATGGATATGCAGAAATTTTATCATTTCTTGCTGTCCTGCCCTAAATACTGATGGCAGTGAGTTTCCATGTTGTGTATCCTGTGGTGACACTGGTGTGTTTGAGGTATCTGAGCTGAGCAATGGGGAGCTCAGGGTGCCATGAAAAATGCACTTCCCTGCCTCTGAGCCCCTCAGCTGAGCAGTGATTCCTGAGTCTTGCTCCTTACCGAGGGTGAAAATGGAGTCAGGAACATGCAAGCCACTTTTCAGCTGTATGGCCTCAGAGTACCGAGTTTCCAGGTTTGATTTTATTTTGAAGTAAGCTGAATGTCTGATTAAAAAAATTTATTATTTATTTATTTTCATTTCCATGAGAAATGTCAGTGTTCTGTGTTGGGTTACGAAAGAGTATGTCCTGCCCCATGCCCCAGCAGGTTTGGGACTTTCCAAAAGAACAACATTTCCAGCTTCTTGACCACCCTTAACTCAGACTTTGGAGACACAGACTGAACACAGAATGGCAACTCCTGCAGCTGGAAAGGATCTTAAGATGTTGGACATAAGGAAAAGGTTCTTCACTGGGAGGGTGGTCAGTCACTGGAACAGCCTCCTCAGGGAGGTGGTCATGGCACCAAGCCTGTCAAGAGTCCATGGACAATCTGGACTATGCTCTTAGTCATATATTTTAATTTTAGGTATTCCTGCAAGAAGCAGGGAGGGCTTAGTGATCTGTATGGGTCCTTTCCAACCTGGGAGATTCTGTGATTTATTCAATCTATCTAAACAATTTGCATTGTCAGTCTGCCCTGTAGCACACATGAAGCTTCCCACTGTGTGATACAGTGTGTAGATTTAATAAGCATATGTTTTAATCCTAGGCTGTTATTTAAAATACTGAATAGGGGCTAGACCTCAGTCCCTGTTGAACTGTGTTCAAGAGCTCCTAGGGACCTAGGGATCTACATACTAACTATTGTATCTTCTAGGCCAGCTTTGCACTCATTCTGTACTTGAATTTGGACAACATTTCCCTAATTTCCTAACAATATCACTTGATGTGATGTCAAAAGCCTTTCTAAGCTCAAGCCATCAATGTATCTTTTCCATTTTACAGGACCTACTGTCCTGTAGGCCAAAAAAACCCACACACTGAATCCGTGTTAACTGTTACCCTATTCTTGTTTTTCCAGTGGCCTTCAAATGGTTTAATTCGTCCCCTCCCGCCCCCCTCACCCCCCTCAC
>JAAWXA010000002.1:37237621-37278873 GCA_038090715.1 Florisuga fusca | reverse complement strand
CCCCCTCACCCCCCAGCCTGTAATTTCTTGAGACTGAAGGACCTTAATGGGCCCCCAGTTGCTCTTGCCTCCCTTCCAAAACAGTAAGTACCTCTTCCCCTTTGGCAACATGGGAGCAAGCTGTCTGACTGCAGGAATCCTTTCAGGAATATGCTGTAGCTCAGACAAGTTGGTCCTCAAGTAACTGAACCTCAGATTGGCTGTGGATGGAGTTGAGGCTGGAGGGTACTGAAAGGCACCTGGGTGGAGGCCATGTGCCTGGGTGCTGACTCTGCTGGAAAGCAGAGATCTGGGAAGGAGAGGATGGGTCAGCATTGAAGTCTTGTCTCAGTACAGATCTGTGATGTGGCTGGAATATGTGTTTGGGTTTGGAGTTGGACAATTATTCCCCATCTCTGCAGGAAGGTCAGAGTAGTCAAAGACAAGCATGAATAGACCTGGGGTTGCGAGGAAGAGTTTCATCCAGGTCAGGGAGGCTGAAGCTGTACAACATATCCAAATGTTTTCCACTATATTCGTATCCCATCCCAGTTTGAGAATTAAACTTTTAGCATCTGAGGGAAGCTAGAGAGTAGACTGATACAACCACATAAATAGTAAACTTTCCAGCCACTCTTCTTTTCATCTGTGCAGTTCTTTCTGAAAGGCTTTCTTTTCTTGTGGTTTGGTTTTGTTTTTAAATGTTTTTCTTCATTAAAAATACTCTCAGTATTTAGTTTGCTGTGTTTCTTTAGAACTGGAAGACAAAAGATAGTGCTCTGGTCCTGCATTACTGAGCCTGATGAGACATTCATGTAGGAGATATTTGCATAAGACATTACAAACAAGAACTCCTCCCCTCCGCCCAATTAAGAGCCTTTCTCCTGTAATTATTGTCTTAATTAAAGCACTTCATGCAGCTCCTAATACCTATAATTTCATTTTAATTACTCCTGGAAGACGACACAGTTATTAAAGAATGCAGTTCTTACCATAACGTATATCAAAATAGAGTCACAAGCATACACAAGTTATTAATCAGAGCATTTTAATATCTTCAATAATTTTATTAATAATTTTATTACTGTCAAGATACATGGTTGAAGCAAGAAATGTGATGGCAAGAGGGATCACTCACTCTATGGCATTCATGCTTCAGTTGCTAATATATCAGTCGTAGGTAAAGAAAAGTGGATGAAAAAAATGAATATCATCATTTGACCTGTCTGACCCTGTATCCAAAGCTTATTTCATGCATTTGTCCATGACATAAATTTCCATCTCTTCTAGAAGTTAATATGATTGATTTTTCACATCAGGACAAGTAGTGTAAAAAGACAGAGCCCCAGGCTAGTAGCCCACCCACATGGCAATCAAGACTCAACAAGGACTGTCAAAAAATTACCGGTGGAAAATGGAAAGGCAGAAAATACTTTTTAAAAAATCCATTTTATTTCTCACTGGTATTTTTGAACCTGAAGGTGTTGCTGACCATGCAAGGGGGTTGGAAGCAGATGATCTCTAAGGTCTCTTCCAACACAAACCACTCTATGATTATCAGCCTATGTGCAATCTTCATACTTTGGTGTGAAAAGTGCACTGTACTAAAAATCTGCCTAAAATCCAGAGGCGTAATAGGTCAGATTTTTGAAGTCAAATCTATTGACCTCAGCAGTGTTACAGTCTTACTAAATATCTCTTCATGCAAAACCTTGAAGGCACACAGAGTGGGATTCACGTCTCCAAGCTTCAACTGTCTGACTATTTGCTGCCTGTGCTCAGTCTCCCTGTGATGCCCTGAGCAGCCCTTCTCCCTCCAGGAATGGCCCACCCTGCCTTAGGAGCCAGCCTTAGGCCAAATTGCTGATGCCCCTGCTTACTGTAGGGGTGTTGGACTAGATAACCTTTAGAGGTCCCTTCCAACAAAAATAATTCTATGATTTTTTTTGTGGTGAGGGTGGTGACACTCTGGTGCATCACTTGGTCGCTTGTGTGTGAGTTTTCCTGAGAATGTTTTACACTAAAAAGCAAACCTGCCAAACTGTTTTCTCATAGAGCTAATAAAACCAAATCAGACTCTTCCCCCAGACCAGGAATGAATTTTGTCTGGTTGTGTGTCATGGATATAATAAACAGTTTATACTTGGGCAAAGGTTGTGTTTAAGTATGGCTGAATCCTGTTTGGCTTACTGTGATTAATCTAAACAATTTATAAATGGATGAAATAAGTTAATTTGAATTCTTCCATTTCCTATGGCTTTGTTAAGATTAAGTTCTTGAAGCAGCCATTCCAGCATTCTTATTTTAAGACAAGAAAATTAATGCTAAAATTCCTACCTTGAAATGAAATGGCTTTATTTTCCTCTCCTCCCTCTAATTTAATAAGGCTTACATGTCCTCTCCTGAAGCATTCAGGATAAACAACCTGCTGCTTAATGGGAGATGCCATTAATGCCTTAAACCACGGGAGCATTTTGCTGTGCCATTCAAAGCATTACAAAAAGAACTTTAGTCGGATCCCCTGCAAGGTACTTCTGCAAACTCCTCCTCAGTGGTGAGGCTGAAGTGTTGGTGATGTTGTCACATTACAGAAATACTGCTCCTGCCTCTCTCTGGGGATTAGATGAGCAAAAGGAGTTGTATCCAAAGTACATGAGCAAGTCGGTGTAGAAGTGTACAAGGCTCAACAACTGGAATATTAAAAGTCCTGGTATGAGATTTATGTCCTGTTCAAAATCTTTTAGCTAATTAAAGGTATGGTTTATTTCTTCTGCCTGGGAACACTGAACAGCTGATGGAAAGCGAGTGTCTTAGTTGAAGAGAATCAGTACCTTGGCTTTAATTTCACCACAGAAGGCAATTTCACCTTTCCTGAATTAAGGTTGGATTCAAGTTATCATCTGTCACTTCCTAAGTGCCTCTCTTACAGATGGGCTGTTCTTGAATATGATGTCTGTTAACCCATGTGCAGCAAGTTACACTTCTCCTTGGTGGCAGCACCATGTAGCTGTTTTTCTTGGTGGATTGAGCAGATGGGCTTTGGGTTTCCTTTTATTGGATACTTTCTCTGACAGCCTTTATAAAGTTCAGTTTTGTTGGACTGAAGATGAAACACTGTTTTTGTCATTCCAGGCATTCGTGTACTCTGTATAAAAGGCTTTGCTGTTTAAAAAAAAAAAATAGTATTTTACTTTAAGTGACTCTCAAAAATTATTGCAATGATGCACTGAAAGAGCCCAGAGTAAGCCCTGTATTTTAATCTTGATCTTGAAGCAATGACCTTTTCCACTTCTGAGTCTGGGCAGGCATTTCTTACGTGCTGCCAAAAGACCTATTGCCAATTTATGATCAATAACGTTACCATCTTATTTTACTGGGCAGAGCAGAGATTGTCCAAGCATTCACATACCTGTATAAGGAAGTCAGTAAATAAAGACCAGCCTTTAAGAGCTAAACATTTGCAGCCACAGATGGACAGATGTTTATCTCAGGAGAAGTTTATGCTGTCTTCTGTTTGAGAACTAGAAAGACAGTTTTCAGCTTCAAGTGAAAGCAGGAATTAGAGGCAATCAATATCTTCTCTAAAACATTTTCTAACCTTAAATGGTTTCCCGCAGGGTTGATGCTGGCTTATTTCTAACAGAAGGAAGCCTGTTTCTGGAGCTCTTTGTGACAGATAGAAAGTGCAGGGCTTGGGTTTTGTCAGGGTGTTGTGGTGAGGAGCTCTGTTTCTTTAGCTCCCCAACCAGCTTGGATAACAAGTCCCACATTGGTTTAGCTTATCCTAAATAAAACACTCCTCTAAACCCTGCAAGTAGCCAGCTGGTGGCTGAGGTGCTCTGCAAGAACTGGGACATTGCAAAGGTCCTTAGGTCCTTAATGTTACCCTGGAAGGGACTCAGCTGTACACTACAGAAAACCTTGCTGCAGCAGGGCTGAAAATGCTGTAGGAATGTTTTCATTCCTGGCTTAGGGGGTGGGATTCATGGAGGGGGTCAGGAGGGCTGAGAGTCGAGGGTGAAGTGAGGAGGTGATGCCAGGCATTTGTGTGGATGGCAAATTGGTGGAAGCTTCACCCTGGGGGTGCCAGGATGGGTGTCCTCTCTTTGAGACAACTTAGGAGGCAGATATGATCTGGGGAGACTTATTCAACCGTGCATGCTGAAGAAAGTGTGCAAGCCTGGCTTGAGAGCTGCTCACCACCTCAGTGCAAGCTGGTTAGAAACATGTATGATGTACATTTCTTTTGGGCTTCTTTGCTTCTGCAAAGCACTGGTATATTGACCAGGTGAATGCAATTGGTTTACTCAGGTGAATGCAGCTGGTTTACTTGGAGAAGGATAGATCCTGGAGGTCAGGATGGTCCCTGTTTTTGAGATGAGTGGGCTGGGGGTAGAAAAGATATGCATGAGGAAGGACATAGCCACAGCCTGAGCAGAAGCGAAGGTGAGACGCTTTTCTGGAGTCATGCAGGGCTGAGCCTGATGTTTAAACTCCAATATCTGGCACAGATCTTGTTCTGAAACACAAATGCCATCAGTTACTTCCATGAAAAAAACACCAGTGCCCCAATCCAAAGCCAGAGGCAGGAGGGAGAGGGTACTGTGCAACCCAAAATTGCCTGGAAGCAGGAGAGGAGTAGCAGGGAGGGGACAGCAGTAGTCTGGGCTTGAAGCCACAGATGGGTAAAAAAAAAAAAAAAGAGAGTTGTTCCTTCTTCTACAGGAGAGCCTTGCAGCAGTGGAAGAGGAAAAGAGGGAGTGTTTCCAGCTGTGAGTGGTCCCTTATATGACACACATGGGATGGCTAGCCTGGGAAGAGATTGCAGGGATCTTTGCTCTACCTGCTTTCATGTGGTAGCATGTTTGCAAAACAGAGACTTCAGCAGCGAGAGTTTAATCATGCTGACTTGATCAGATGGTCGTTTTATTTTTTAAGAATTTAGCTACATCAGTGCAGCTGTCCAAAGAGATTTGTTTATCACCATTATAACCAAGCAAATAATTCACAGCAAATATGTACGAGCTGCCTTTTCCCTTTGCCTCTTCATGAAGTGATTAGATGGTGCTCAAAGCATTCATTAGTCAAGCATTTTAAATCTATTTCCTGGCTCAGTCCTCCCAAGAGCCTCACAATTTTGCCTTATTTCGACAAACCACTGAGTTTGTCTTCAGCTTTTTGCCCATGAGCAAGGGTTTTCAGCTGCCAGAGGTCAAAAATAGGTGAGAAGTGCCAATAGGTCCAGGCACTGTGAGGAAATGGAGTCTGGACAGCTGGGCTGGGACTCTGTGAGCTCAGGCCAACTGGGTCTTGTGGATCATGCTGGGAAATACAACCTAGTAGGACACAGGTGCCTGCAAAAGCCCATCAAAATCCTGCAGTGAAGTGCCTCACTTACACCAGCCCAGGGTGAGTGTGGAATCTTTTGGCAACTCGTCCATGAAAAGCCTTCAGAACATGCACATGGTGTGCACCCACTTGCATGAATGTTTGCCAAGTAATAAGCAGCATGCACACAGCCAAACTACATTCAGCAATAACAAGCAGACAGTTTGGAACAGAAATCACTCTGTCTTCTTTGTGGCTGGAGGGGAAAATTGCCGTAGGCAGCATTTTATTAAAAACACTATGCCAAAAAAAAAAAAAAAAAAAAAAAAAAAAAAAAAAAAAAGCAAGCAAGAGAGAGCTAAGAATCAGGAAATAAATTAACCTGTTTTCCTCTGGAAACAAAGGAAGCCCTTGGGTCCCAGCACAGCTGGCTTGACAAGAGGGGATGATATTGCAGGTGCTCTACATGTGGTCCAGTTTGCTTGCAGAAGCATTCAGAATGGGGATGCCTTTATGTGTCACTCTTCTTTTTTTTTTTTTTTTTTTTTTTTTTCTTTCCCCTCCCTCAGGACCTAGGTCAGGATTTTTTTTCTTCTTTTACTGTTCATATCTATTCCAGTAGAAGCTGGAAGTATTGTAGAAGGGGGTCATATCCTCCTTGTGCTGGGAATTGTATTAACTGGCAACAGAGGCAGGCTGCACCTGGAAAACTGTGCCATCCAGTTTAGACCATTGCACGGTTCAGTAGTAAACCCCAGGACAGCCTTGCACAGCTGGAGCTTCCTTGCTGTGTAGCATGCTGATAAAATGCTGATTGACAGTCTAATTAAGAACTGCTTACAGAAGGGTGTTGAATACCATATATAGGATAAAAAAAAAAGGTAAAGGCCTTAATTGAAAAAATTACTAAAAGGCTACAATGTAATTTTATTTCAAGGATATTTTGTTCTTCATTTCAAAACTGAAAGATCTCTGGAGATCTTTCTTAATTCACTTAGTTTATTGCAAGACTTCTTTGACTTGTTATGCCAAAAGGACTTGGCCTTTGACTGAGTGTAAATGGCTGTCAGGGCTTGAAGATCTTTGCCAATAGGTGGGCAGTGGTGGGGCCTGGCAGGGGGTGCCTGCTGCCACCAGCAAACTCTGGGGCTGACTACAGTGAGGCTCAGCTTGCCTTGCTGGAGACCTCAGAGGTGTGGGCAGGGAGGCTTTGCATGCCCATAGGGAAGCCAAGAGGTGTGTTGTACCTGGCCTTCACAGAAGGAATGTGAGAGAAGCGAAGGCTGCACTGATTACGCTTTCTGGGGAAGCTGTGGAGCATCCCAGGGAGGCTGTGTATCATCCCACTATCCCTCAAAGCTGGAACAACTACAGCAAGGCTGGTGCTGGCAGCATCGTCCTGCAGCAGGAGAGGGGCCTGGCCTGACTGCACCCTTAGCAGCAGCCCCACAGCAAGGCTCCATGTAAGCCCCTCCAGGGCTTACAAGTTGTCCCCAGGCAGCTGGTTTCAGATGGCTGCAAAGAATTGTCACTCTGCCCCTTGATTTTTAGTCTGGGAATATGAGGTAGAGGGTAGCTAGCTTGAAGGAAGAGCTGGTCAGGTGCAGCTGCCTGCCTGGGGATGCACCTTCTTCATCAAGTCCCCCTTTTGCTAGTTGAATGCAGCTGCTGAGGTTTGCATGACACCTGACCATGACCACATGTTTTGCTCTATTTGGAGCACCTGGTCCCCAGAGAGGCTATGAAATCATCAGCATCAAACCTACTCAAAATTCAAGGAAGTCTTGAGCAACCTGATCTAAACTGCCTGTTTTGAATAGCAGCCTGGACCAGGTGACCAGCAAGCACAGTGCCTGGACCAGAGGTCCCTTCCAGCCTCAGTTATGCTCTGAGTCTGCTTGACTAATGAACAAAGGCCCTTGGCTACTTGTTTGGAGAATAACCACTTGAAGGTTCAAGAGAAGCGACTCAGCACATCCAAGCATAGGTCTGGTGTACCTTTTGCCATAAAAAATACATTCCTTGAAAAAAAATTGGGATACCTGTAGAGTTTCAGATGCTTGAACCAGGCACTGGTGGACTGCATCCTGTGTAAAGGCTTAGACTCAACCTAAGTCACATTTGTGACAATTTTTTTGAGGGGAGAGAAGTAGCTCTTTACTTATGTGGTGCTTGTGTTCTGCATGTCTTCCATGGGAAGGATATCAGTTTAAAAAGGTGGAAGGTCTGAGTGGAGAGTAGTGGCTGTAAGGCACATTAATCGTACCCTTCCCCATGACACAGATTCAGTGGGCTGTCTTCTGTCTCACTTTATTACCAACACCAAAACAGCTGAGGTTTAACTTATCTGCACTGAGAACTGTGCAACCTAAAAGTAGGAAAACATCATCTGTGAATCCTCTTCTCCCTCCCCTTCTCTGAGACTAGTGGAGGTATTACACTGTAGGGACTAACAGGCCAGCAAGGTATCTGCTAGTGCTGGTCTGATGAAGGGCAGGATTGAGACGAGAGGAAGGAGTCATTAGCAAAGCAGGACACATGCAAAGACACATCCTTATTCTGGATGCTGCAAAGAAGAAGGACAAACTTGAGTCCATGTTATTTTATTTGCTCCAATAAACATTTTATTTATACACAACAAAACAGACAAAAAAAAAACAAAAAAAAAACCAAAAAAACAAAAAAAAACCCCATCAAAAAACAAATCCCAAAACTGTTTACAAAGCAAGTTAAGTGCTTTAAACATTTGATATACAAGAGTATATATTGTTCACATTCCTATTTCATACATGATGTACAGGTGAAATATTCCTTACAAGAATAAAAATTCTCCTTTACTTATAGTATTAAAAAAACCCACAACAACAAACAACCAATAAAACCCCAAAACATAATGTCAGTATTGTCAGGAGCTACCAGTTGCCACTCTTGACTATGCTCCTGCCTCCCCTGTGCCACACACGGGGCCCTGTCCCTTTGTCCCCCCTGCCTGCACCTCAGACAAACCAAATCATCCTCCTTCTTGACACCCTCACATAGTGTCCTCCACTGCTTTTGTTAAGGCTTTGCATTGGTCTTTTAAAATATTTGAGTAGTTTAGTTAAAAATGAGAGGGAGTGTGATTGGGAGGAGGGAGGAGGGAAACAGACACAAAATCATTTCAAATAAAAATACTTATCATCATAAATCTTAAGTCCTATTTGAATCTATCTTGGGTTCTCTTGACTTATATGGCAACGTCTGCTAGAGAAGTGTTGATGTATATCTGTCAAAGATGTTTATTAAATGGTAAATCTGAACAGGGCTGGTTTGTGCTGGCTAAATGTCTGATTTCCAAGGCCTTGCTTACATGCTGGGGGGTAGGCAAAAGTGGAAAAAAAAAACCATGCCAAAACTCTTGAAGATGAAATTTTTAGCACTTATTAGGCACCTTGCTGTCATTTCTTTAGGCCTAATTTGATCTTAGCTGTCTTAAACATTTTGAAGAACTGAAAGAATGTAAGCAATGTCTGAGGGATCTTTTTGGAGAAAATCATCTCTCAGGTTTTGTTTTTCTTCTGCTAATTGCTGACTTGCTGAGTGCAGGATATGCCATTAATCTAATACTACAGAGCTTTTTCTCATCTGCAACTCCTTTTGCAGAAATAAAAGCACTGGCCATTATCACTTTTCTCAACAAGGTGTGGAAGTCAGACTGGTGTGTCAAGCCATTACACATGCAGTACAGGGGAAAAAAAAAAAGTTTGTTCTTACAGAAACACAATCAAGGTAAAAGAGGAAGGAGAAAAACAAAATGCCAAGTACTACTTGCACTCAGAATGCACAGCAAATATAAACATCTGCTTGGATTATTGCTGGCCTTGTCTTGTTTTGTATGGTTTGGCAGTGGGGATGGGAGGAGGAGAAAACAACTTGCTGATATTTTGCAACCTGCCTGCAAGCAGTGTGAATTCAAAGCAATAAACATATAACAGCAATGACCTCTGTATGGAAACATGTGTAGGAGGGACCAAACCCCCTTGCACTCCCATTCTGGGACACTATGAAGACACTGGGGCTAAGGTGAGAGGGCAAAGGCATCCCTGAACCTTCCAAAATATGCTGCAGATAGGAATGTGCAGGTAGAACTGCAAAGCCAAACTGTCCTGTCTGCTGGGACGCTGCTTCTGCAACTATGAACAGACACAGCTCCTGCAACCACAGCCAGATGCCCACTGCACATGCTTTGGAAGACATCTTCTTAGAACATATAATTCCTATCTTTTTGACAGAGCACTTAGTGCATGATTGCTGGTGTTGTGCTATGCCAGTCTCCCCAGGCTCCTTCCCGAAGCGGGGGGACCTCTAATGCACCGATAATTTCCTGGAAGCACTTTTGCTTTTTTTAAAAAAACTTTTTTTCCAGAGCATGGATGCTTACAGATATTTAGATAGATAGATATATATACACGCACATTTTATATATATATATGTATATATATATATATAAAAATAGCAATTTCATAGTTATATACAGGCATTAATAAAGTGCATAATGTTATTGGCTATTTTCAAATCTCGTTTCCTGAGGAACTGCTAACATACATAGCTCCTCCTATGACATGATGCCGGCAGCCAATGCTAAGGTATGACACCTACTCCCTGGCTTTTAATTCCCACAAATACATCTCCCTGTTTAGAGCCACAGTCTAAAGGGAGTCATGAGAGCCTCAGTCCTCCAGGAAGCAAGTCAAGGCACCGATTGAGACTTCTTCCTTTGCCAAGGTGAACACATCTAGGAGCAACTTCCCTCCATTTTGGAGCCCTCGGGGTGCCCACTACTTGGCAGTGGTGACAGAGCCATCTTCGGGGATCTTCTCCTCGGAACAGCTTCTTCCTGAGAGCTTGTCATGGTGCTTGAACTCGCTGAAGCGCTCCGCGACGCACTGTGCCGTCAGCCGAGCCTCGGGGTCATGGTCCCAGCACTCAATCAGAGTTTCACACACCATCTGGATGCCCTGCAGAGAGCACAGAGAGAGCAGCAGTGATGGGGCCAGCTACCACCCACACCCGTGTGTGTGTGTGTGTGTGTGTGAGAGTTGCTTTAGTGCCCTCTGAATTCAGTTCAGGGAGTTATTCATGTGTGTCCTGGAGGTGCCTTATGGACACATTCTAGTGTCATGAGGGCCTGCTTTTCTTTCTTTTTAGAAAAAAAGTTGACTTACCACTCAACTCATGCCTTTGTGTGCCCAAATTGTCCTTGGGTTTTTCAAACAAAATTCTGGTTGTCAGCAATATCATGCCCAACATCAGCCCATTATGAATTCCTTGCAGACTAACTAAATCTATGTGCAAATATGGGCCACGGTCCCACAAACACTTAAACACATGCCACTCACAGATGTAACTATTTAACCTTCATTTCAATGCTGATGCACATGTTTACAGGAGCAAAAAACAGCTGCATTTTATAAACATGAGGTATTAGCCAGGAAATTGTGTGCTTTGCTTTATGACACTAAAATCCCATTAAGTAGGATTTATCTTAAACTTCTTATTTAAAAAAATAACGACTCGCAACACTACATTAATTGCATAATTTACCTAATTGGTGATGTTGACTGATGTCAATGTTAATAGCAGAACGTTATTGTCTGTATACAAATAACATTAGTTTTCTGCTGGCATTGAAATTACAAGCAATAAATTAAATTAAATATTAACCATTAACTTGAAATCAATAGTGCAACAAATCTCATTAAGGGGGGGGGGAAGCTGTAATATGTAAATTCATCCCAGAATTTTATCATGATGAATAATGAGTTCATTATGAAAACACGACTGCAGTGGAAGGAAATGAATATGGAAGAGCCATTGCAATAAGAGCAGCTTCTGTGGACTTCAAAGCAGATCCTCAGCTGCTGCAAACTGTCACAGCCCTGTGGAAGCCGTTGTGTCACGGCATTTTAGATGTGAAATGCTGTAGGGATTCAAATGAAGGGAATTAAATCCACCTTCATTAAATGTCCTGTGAGTGTGCTGCCAGGCACCCATTTTCTGCCTCAGACTGAACCCTGCTGGATGCAGCTGTGCCTGTCCTGGTGACACCGGAGCACGGATGCGTGGTCCTCCCGGTCAGTGGGGTGCCCTGTACTGGAGGCAGACTGAGGTCCAGGTTTTACAGAGGGCAAAAATCTTAGCAAGCAAAATGATCACAGATTTGGTCCTGCATCTGACTTCAATGTAATCCCAGAGATGATGAAGTGCACGGTGTCTCTTACAGCTCCTCTCCAGGGCCTGGAGCTGTAGCCCTCTGCATACTCAGCCTCACTGCCACTAAAGCTGCTGCCCATGCCTGAGCACTGTGGGGATTCTGAGCCCAGTGCTTACTTGTCCAGGTGTTCTGGGCATGCCAGCACACCTATGCTTGCCACTATCTTGGCTGTGAATGAAAAGATCTCCTGGACCCTTCTTTCCAAGGTGGGTACTGCCACGTAATACCACAGTACTTGCAGAAGTAGCCCTGCCTTGAACACAGACACTAACACAGCCCCAGGGCTGCTTTAAGTCCCAGTGACTTTTTGATTTATAGGGGTTTTCATCACCTCCTATTACATGTACACCGTCTGACTCTTCCCAAATGCAGAACAAAAATATTTGCTGATCATGTCTGCCTTGGAATAGCATAAACAGTATCTTTCTTTCATATCCAGCAACAGATTGGTGCTAAGTTAGATTTCCTTTTGTTCTTGAGAAAACTGCGATTATATTCAAGTTTGCTGACCACAGATCTTCCTGTTGTTTTTCTGTTTCCTAATCAGTTCTCTACCTTTTTTTTTTTTTTTTTTTTTTTGATAAATGTTCTCACACTGTTCCTAATTTTAAGCTTTTTCTACTGTTCAGTTTTTATCTCCCAAGTGATCTGGCTCAGGATTATCTTCTTTGTTAATTGGGCTCTTCTAAAGTACCACATCTGTATTACCAGTTTGGACTTAATGTTTTTTTTGTAGAAAACAAACAAACTGTAGTCAACTCATGAACCCTCTTAAAAGCTCATCCACAATTTTTATAAAATTTCTGATCCATTTTTTTTTTTTTTTAATAAAGATGGGCGTTAGTATAATCTCTCTTTGCCAGCTCAGTTTGTGATTCAGAAGATGGTTGTATCTTTAGGTCCTAGAAATGTCAAGAGCTTTTTAGCTTTTTTTTTTTCTATGATCAGATGTCTAGGTGTCTCTTGAAATACAGCTCTCCCCCCCAGTTAAAGCACTGCTCCTCAATAACTCTAATCATCACACATGACTACATAATGATTGAGCTTCTGTGGTCACAGTCATCAGGTGGCAGATATGTTGTCCACAGTTAGAAAGAGGATTGATTTTGGCCACTCACTTGGCCTTTCCTAAGTAGTTGTTAAACTGTGGATTTAGCATCTCAACTGGAATGAAAATGGGAGTGTTACATTGTTCCTGAAGGAAATACTAACTGATCTTGGTTGCCTGAACTCTTCTAAATGCTCACTGTGCTTCTCTTTTTGTCTGTAAAGAACACTCAATATATTTCAGTAAGTGGAGTGACCAAGCCTCCCGTCTCCCATGATGATACTCATTTCATCTCTTCTGATAAAACTGCTCAGAGCAAAGGTGAAGAAATCGGTTTGTCTTGTTTCCATTCTCCACAGAGAAACTGGGGTGCAACTATCACCTGGGAAGTGCAACTATCGTATCTGTGAGTGGGGAAAGCTGACAGAATGCTTCATGACATGCAATGGAAATGGACTGCTAATGCACAACCTGAATAAAAACAGACTGGTTTGCTGAGAACTCATTTCCTAGTTTCTTAAGCCTGTCAACAGCTGGGAAACAACTATGACTGCTCTCAATGATAAAGTACTGGATTTGTTTTCTCTGCTGAAGGGACCCATGTGCGAAGTTGTTCTCTTTGACCTTTCAGAGACTGCACACAGTGTGCTGAAATGTCCTAATTATTCTGTGGCTGGCCGGATGATTGTTTGGTCTCAGGTTTCCAATTTGTGTGTTTTGATCACTTTTGGGTTACACTGGTGGGCAGCTGAAACCCCAGTGCTTTGGGGTAGGCATGGTGGAGAAGACTCTGGTGTCTGAACCATGGCAGCACGGGTTGTCACCGTGTGACAGAGCTCTAAACCATGTAAAAGGGAGATCCATTCTGTAGGGCAGGACGTTAAGACTAAGACTTCACGTAGCAACTAAATGCCTATATACCATGTATGTATGCATAGCAGCTCCCAGCTGCTCGTGTGCTGTGCTCTTACCTGATGGTTAAGCCAGGAGCTGGGGATCTCAGGTCTTCCTCTGTCTCTTAGGACATTGTCCTTCATGCTTTCCACGCAGGGGTGTTCTCTCACTTTAGAGCCAAACGGGGGCTCGTACTCTTTCACTTCTGCCAAGAGAATAAGCAAACACAAGGGTATTCAGCTGTACTGTGCTGGTGCCAAGTGTGAAGGGAGCTGGCTGTTCTCTGGAGGAGTAAGAGCTACTGATTAGCTGCTCGGTGCCACTGTTCTGCTTGACCAGCTCCAAACAAAGCAAAGCCAGTTGGCATTTTCAAAAATGTTTCAAATGTGTTTCTCCCACACGCTCTCTCTCTCTCTCCCTCTCCCTTCCCTAGCCAGCTAAACAATTTTCATTTAAACACTTTAGTGCATAATCATATTAGCAACAGTTAGAATAGCACAGTAACCTATAAAAGTTTGTGAGCTTTTCAATCTGTGCTGAGGCAAAACACACAGGAGCTTCAAGGTGACTTTTGCCTGAGCCAGGCTTGCAAGAACTGGTTACTTTGATTCCTCTTAGGTCTCATGGAGTCCAGAAACAATTAACAGGTGAAATATAAACTGGCATCTATCTAGGTCATGCTAGATGTTAAGGTGCCAGATTGCTAGGAGAAAACACTTGTTTGAACAGGAAAAAGATATAGCAAGGAGCAGTGCTGGAAGCTGCTACACTACCCTTGCTTATTATTGAGCCATGATCCCTTGTAAGCGGTAGTATTCTGCTCTTATTTTAAGCCTCCTTCTCAAAATGGGTCAGTTTTGGCCCATGATTCAGGGGGGACACAGCTTCCTGAAGGGGTTGCTGCCATCCTAGTTTTTGTTTGCATGTTGCATATTTTCGTTGTTTTTCTTTGAAGCAAGAAAAGAAGAGGCAGACATATGGGATCTTTGGAGAAAACTCAAGAAATCTCTGAGAGCGGAAATATTATAGTAGATGCTGACACAGTGTAGAAAATGCTGTGGTTTCTTTGAGAACAGATGGAGTCTTTACTCACAGGCCCAATGGCTTGCTAGTATTAGATAAAGATTTATGAAGTTGGCCTGTTCTGTTGCCTCTTATTTCTTTCTAGGAATTAATTGAGGGCAAGAAAAACTGAAGTGTAATCTACAAGGCAGTCTGAAGAATGTGTGTGAGTGCCCAGATGATGTGTGAAGAGAGATGAATGAGATGGCAGACAGTACTGCTGTGTAATGCTCCAACCACAGTTCAAATGCAGTGCCTAATGCTGCTCATTCCTCTCAAGAGGTAAAAAGAATCTTCAAGAAGGGTGATAACAACAATTAAAGGCCTAGAGAAAAATAGGAAGAAACTCTGAAGCTTGACTTTGTTTCCTTTGGAGAGGAAGGTAAGAGGTCATATGGCAAAATACTGAAAATTACTAATGATCAAGATAGATCAGATCCATCTGATTGTCATGTCTTGTGATAAATACAAGGTAGTATTGAACAGAATTATAAGGTGAACTTTTCTCCAAAACTTTACAGCCTGCAGATTTAATTTCTGCATGATTGTCACAAGATGAAGACTATAGGCTACAAAAAAAGAAAGAGAATTTCTAATGCTTTAAAAGTATAGCCAACATATGACAACAAACATTTTGGAAGGGATATTAATTAAACCTTGTGCTTCTTAGTTCAGCATTTAGAGATCCAGCTGCAAACAACTTTATGCAATGCAGCAGATCACAGATGACTCCTGCAGAGCTCTGTCTCCTTCTCCTATATCATATGGTGCTGGCCACTGTCCACAAAATGCTCCGGACAGTGGCTACAGTCCCAAAACAACTGATATTTTCTTGTACGTAAATCACTTTCTTCAAGATTCCAGGGCCAAAGTCTGCTTTGCTTTCTTTCCTCTGCAACAAGTCACACCAGTATCACCTGCATTAATCTGTGTTAGAGATTACTCAGCCAAAGTAAACTTCCAAGACTCTAGCCCTAGAGGCTAATTGGAAAGCTGCCATCTCACTGGTCAGATCTGGATTCCTCTGCAGTGGATGCACAATGATTATAAAGCAGATACCTCTAGTTTGAAAGCAAACCAAAATACTGGTTTGATGGGAAAATTTAAGTAGCGTGACCTACACGGCTATTTCCTGAGCCATCTCCATCGGTCACAGTTTGATTATGGTAGTGGTCATGGACACCAGCCAAGGCTCTGGGATCTTCTTGCATTATGAGGAGTTAGAGGAGTCTGAATGTCCAGCAGAGGGAAGGTGGTGCTGCAGTGCTGACATGTTGCCTCTCACTGAGTTTAATCCAGTGCCATCCAGGTTCATGAGATGAGTCTGAGAGGGAGAAGGGAAAGCCTTCCAAGGGAACTGATAGGCTTGTAACACATTTTCCCCGTTTAAGAAATTTTTTGCATCCTATGAGAAAGCCTCTTCCAAAAATAAAGACAGAATAGGTTTTTGAAGTTTTGAGGGTTTTTTGTTGTTATTGTTGGCTTTGGGTCTAGTGTTTTTTGGGTTTTTTTCATGGTAAAAATTCACTATAATAACTCAATAGTAATGCAGTTGTACCTCTCCTCAGTTTGGGGAGCATGCAACACCTTCTTGCTATTTATTATCTGACTTCTCTTTCCCTTAGAAAGGAAAGCACACAGAATCATCTCACAGTAAATCATCTTTATGCTGTGGAATCTCAGGTGCCAGGCACATTTTGCAGTAATAGCTGGGGTTATTCGTGGATCATGTTGATGTGCTACAGTAGATATAACAGATGACAGTTTGAGGTAGGTTAAGATGTTTGTGCCTAGCTGCTTGTACACAGTGGTATACAGATGCTGAATCTATTTTTCATGCCTTATATGTTTCTTTTGATTGCTTTTAGGCCAGTGAGGCACTAAAAATGATAGCTGGCTGAAGTACTGTAAATACCTCAGGTATCATGAACTACAGCATCTTTAGAGTTCAGTAATGGCAGGGTTCCTTCAACTTTAACCTCTAACATTTCATCTTTATGGTTGTGAGCTACCTTGTACTAATAATAACTGTATTTCTCGTTCCCTTTGACACTGGCCTGGCCATAACTCTCAGAAAGGCTGGGACTGAATTTTTAGCTCCAAACAGAGACATTGCTCAAAAACTCTTTGTTGCTTCTGATGAATAATTTCGAAAAATTTGCTGTGGGCTCCTCATGAAAGATGTGCCTTGATCGTATTTGTTTTCTGCTCTATGCTCTTTGTAGTGAGATTCTCTTCCTTTGTGTCAGAACAACATACCAGCAAACCCTGTTGACACTCCCTCATGTGATTCATCTTGCTGATTTCTGTGGGACAGAAAGATGGAGGCTCATTGCTAAATCAAATCAGGAGTGAGGAGGAAGAAGGCCAGTAAAAATCAACAGTCCATGGCAGTGGGCTTATGGCTGGGTACTTGCAGATCTTTTTAAAATACCTCTCTCTTTAGAGTTTACAAGGGGAAAGTCAAGGAAGGGATAAATCAACTGGTAGTGGAGCTACTGTGACAGGTCATGTACACCCACCTGCCTGCCTGCATGTGTGTGTAGATGGTGTCTGTCTTCATGCTAGAGGAATCTGGGTGGTGGATCTACTTAGCTATTGCACAAAGGGACTATGCAGAGGCTCAACAGCCATTTCATCACCAAGTTTTAAGAGCTGTCAAATGCCTACTTCACATTCACCCTAGCTTTTCCCTGTCTGCTCCTTCAAATAGAAATGCTAGCTGGGAAGAGTTTTGATGTGCTGCGATGGGTGAACTCACTCTGTGCAGGTTCCCTTGCACAGGCATGTTTTAAGTAACTTCATATTTGATGATCAAAGACAGCGACTCTTCCAAAGGTTTTGGGAGTGCACGAGCTCTGCCATCAGTGTATGGTTACAGGCTGCTCAGTCCCTGCGTGCTGGATCCCGAGGTGGTAAAAAGGAGGAATGCAGAGCACATCAGCACTCAACATGCAGCCACCTTATCTCCTGCTACCTGGGTTTGCTGAAGGACAGCTCTTGTTGACATCACACACATATGTGATGACTCTCAGAAAATTTCTAGAACATGAATTACTGTCACAGAGTGATACTGCATCGTGGGGATGTACCAGCTCGGGGTAATGTAGCACCAAAAGTGCAGAAGTGCCCTAACTGGGTTCTGCTCCACAGAGGGGGAGGTTTAAAACAGACCCCAGCTGCAGCCACCTCAGGTCCCAAAGCACAGGCACAGCCCCACTGTAAAGTCTATCAAAATGCTCCCTGCTGCCAGAAACTCCTTCCAAGTAAGCATAAGACTAGAGATTTTATTCACATTAAACATGGCTCTGGTAAAGCAAATTTGCCGTTTCAAAAAAACCTCTGCTGTTACACCAAAACCAGCCACCACTCCAGGCAATACAATACTGTATGAAAAATGTTGCCATTTTTTTGGGGTGGGGGGATGTTCTCTTCTTCCTCTTTAGCAGTTTCATGCATCCAGAAATTCCCTTTCCTCTCCTTTCCCAAAAGTCCCCCACCCATAGAAGCTCTGATGAAAAAGACAGATGTTTTTCTTTTCTTTCTAGGAGGCTGTCAGAGAAATTACACTTGCCTCAGTCACCAGAGCTGTGTCACTCTGAAAGCAAGTGGTTGAGATGAAAATTGTATTTCTTGCAACGTGCAGCATCTGGTGCACAGCTGTTGTGCTGAATGAAATACCAAGTTAACAGCAGCGTGGAGCAATTGAAGTTCTCCCCAAAGAAGTATTGCTGAGTTTCTAAATATGCCTCTTAAATTATACTCCGGTGAAAAATCAGTCAAACTCGATCTTTGCCTCTGTCTCCCTTTCCCTCGTGCCCCATTTCTGCTTCTCCATATTTAGCACAACAAAGTAACAGCGAACAGCATGGCCTTTCTCAAAAGCCAGTCCCCACCTGCTTATTTACTACGGCAGCTTCACAGTATGGATTATGCTGCTGGGTATTTTTGTTTAAACGTCTGCTGACTGAAAAGGCCTGGCATAGCACGGAGATTACATCTGACAAAGCTGCTGTAGTGAAAAGCCCTACCTCCACCAGCTCCCACACTTGCAGAACACCTGCATGCTGACAAATGGATCCT
This sequence comes from Florisuga fusca, assembly GCA_038090715.1. Taxonomy (NCBI): domain Eukaryota; kingdom Metazoa; phylum Chordata; class Aves; order Apodiformes; family Trochilidae; genus Florisuga; species Florisuga fusca. The sequence goes on along the minus strand of JAAWXA010000002.1, from coordinate 37,260,226 downwards.
GAGAGCTCCCTTTGTAACAGAAGTCACTGTACCTTTACCTGGCTGAATGGCAATTAGCACCCCCCCCACCCCGCATGCTTCCCTCCAGCATGAAAGCTGCTAATGCCTTTACCTGGCCTAGGCTGCCCCTTCTGCCCCCTGAATTGCTTTGGGTTTTCTCTAGAGGCAGGGAGCTGACATCAGTGTCAAGCTTACCCTGCAAACTTGGTTGCCTACATCTTTTAGGCTCCTTTGGAAAAGCTGGCCGCAATCAGGTCAGCCTATTCCGGCTTAAACTCGAGGTCATTTCTCTCAACTTAGGAAGAAAAGAGGGGTTTGCATGAGTGGAGGCAGCTCCTCAGGAAATGCTGTGAGGAGAGGAGGGAGTCTCACGAGTGACAGATGGAGAGAGAAAGCAGAGGGGGAGCTGTAGTCATGAATCACGGTAAGGGTAATTTCACCATCCGGCTGAAAAGATAGCCAGACTGCACAAACTGGGGGAAAACCTAAGGAGGAGATGAGAAAGCATGCAATGCTGCTGCAGCTCATCACCATCAAGAAGTGAAGGCACCTACACCCTGGGGGCTGCATTTAACTGCTCTGGAGGGAGACATGAAGCCCAAATTCTACCCACTACACATCTACCTGAGTATTCCTATGATGGGGGCTGGGAACTTCATCTCTGGTAAGGTGACTGAAATAGAAAAACTATATTCAAGGAATGTGTTTCGGAAGATGAGGATGACTAAAGGATGAAATTAAGAGGGAAAATCAGATGTGGATGGGGGTTAAGCTCCACCTTGAAAGCAAAGGGGATGCTGGGCCAGAAAAATCTTTCCTTTTCCTGAAATTACTTCAGCTGTTCTTCTCAAGGTTATATTGGGTCAGTCTTTTTTAGCTAAACACGTTGTTGATTTTCCTTCCTTATGAAACTCCTTTTATATCCTCTTTTAGGCAGTTGCTTTCTGAGAACAGCAGCAATAAGGTTTGCTTTTTCCACAGTCTCCATTTTGCCGTACTCAGCAAATAGGAACAGGAAGGGACTCGGGCATCAGCAAAGATAAAAGACTCCACAGTGAACAGCTCATATTTATATTAATAAGGTGAGTTCCTAAACGCAAGAAACAGAGAGAGCTCGAGAGACAGGGCGAAGATTCTTTTTCTCCAGTATAAATCTCCTCAGCCACATTTACAAAGTGCTAATGAAAGGCTGATGTTGTGCCAAGGCACTTAGAAACAGGCATGACCATGAGTTAAATGTGGATAGGCTTGCCTTGGAATATGCCAGACTGAAGTTCAGTTCCTGAAGCATCAAATGTTTTTTCCCTGAACTGTTTGACTAGAAAAGAAATTCTTTATTTTATGCTTTTATGCTAGCACTGGCCTTCTGCTCACATACTTGCTTTGTAGCTTTCCCGGCAGGGTACAAGCAAGGGCAAATCTGAAATCTGTTGCCCACAATCCAGCCCACCCAGCAAGAACTAAATGTTGGGCAGACACGGGAGGAGACTGAGGTGGAGACATTTCTCCCTCCTGCACACCAACACCATGATGCAGCCACATAGCCACTGGGCACAGAGGCTTCAGGGTCCTCCATGGACACCCTTGTGGTACACCACAGATGTTAGTAGAGAAACAAGGAGCAGCTATGCACATATTCCCATGGGACACTGGTTTCCCTCCTGTACACTATGTTCATGCTCTAGCCTGCAAGATTGTTCTGTCTCTGTGGCAGCCCTTCAAGGAGGAACTATGCCAAGCCCAATGAATAGGGAGCCTCTGTGGTTTTGGAAGAAGGAAAAAAAAAAATCAAATCATAGTTGCATATCTACTATAATATCCACATTAGTGTTACCTTTTACAGCCTGAGACTGCCTGTGAGAGCCCCAGACTGTGCAGCAGCTTTTGTTAGAATGAATGTTAGATGATTGCAGCAGACTGAAGAATTTTATAAATAACTTAGCCTAATTTTAGTCCTTGAAGTAAGGTGAAAATCTTCAAACACAGCAATATGGAATGCAGATATCTCAATAGAAACTTTTCTGATTTCTAGCACATACCAGTGCTGCACACTGGGATTTCTGGGGCAGCTTTAGGCAAAGAAGAAATGGAGATTTTTTTTCAGTGAACAAACTTTGAATATGAACAAGCATAGCAGCTCTTCCTGGAGCTGTTCTGATAGTCACTTCCAATAATTTTATTTTGTTACTGCACTTTATACAACAAACAGCTCTTGGTTTCTCATATGGATGATCTCTTGCAACATCAAAAAACATGCTGAGCAGTGGCTGAGGGTTTGAGGAAAGCAGGAAGATTTCTGTATCACTGTGATGACTCTTAATGTAATGATCCATTAGTAAATGTGACACTTGACTGGCCCTCATTAGGCTTCAGAATTAACATTCCATGAAAGTAAAAGGAGGTAGTTATCACTTCTTGGTCTTACTATTTCAAATTGTCTTGTTTTAAATAATTTTGGTGACATCAACCGGATTGAGTCATTCCATGGCTACTCAAGATATTACATGAAAAAACAGATATTAAAAATTTTTAAAAGTGGGCTGCCTAGGAGTAGATCTATCCTTACAGCAATCAAGGACCAATTTTCTCCTGGGTTCAGGTTCTTGCCCTTTAAGTCTGTTTATGCACATGTGCATCTAATACTTCCAAAGGACTGTTGATTTACAGTATCCAGATACAAATGGAAAAACTGGTGAGAGTTAAAAAGGATCACCCTGTTCCCAGACAGCCATGAGACCATGTCTTTCTAAGCAGACTTATAGAAAGAAGAAAACTGATGACGCTTACCGCCGATGCCATTACAGCGAGATGTCATTTCCCAGAGGACCAAAGCCATGGAGTACACATCTGTTTGTTTGAAGGACTCCACATTCTCCAGGTTCATCCTAGACTCCAGAACCTCTGGGGCCATGTACCTTGCTGTGCCAACCTACAAGAGAGAAGATCGGGGAGAATGAAAGAGCTGAAATTGTAATTCATGTTTTGGATTCTCCTGTGATTTAACTTCATCTTTCACAGAAATGATGCCATTTGACATGTATCCAAAAAATTCAGGCCATACTTGGCACTGGTCATATTTTCTGCTGCCAGGGGAACCTGGCATTGTCCTGACTACCAACTTATTTGCACCTCCTTTGGTAGCAAAAAACCCCCAAAACAACAAATACCCAAAACAAAGAATCTCTTTCTACTTCCTTAAGCAAGTAATTTTGACATTGACAATATTCCTCACTCTTTTACAGATAAACACTGCCCTTAAGGCCTCCAGCAGTTGCCACTGGTCAAGTGTCTTTCACACAAGCAAGAAACACGTATTCTTTTGCTCTGTATATTACAGTGTTAGTTGCTTCTTTTCACAGTAGGCTTAAAAGAAAAGTGGTAAATGCAGGCGTGGCAGAAGAAAACAAATGCACAAATACTAAATGCAGAAGCACACACTTGAATCAAAACACAACACACAGAAAACCACCCCAAAACAAACAAAAAAAGCAACCCTTTTGTTTGAAAAGCTGTTCTTATAAACTTTATTCATACTGAGCAATTTTCAGCAATTATTTTTGCAGCTTCTTGAGATCTAGATTATGACCTTGTGTTGCAGAAGGCAAAGTTTAAATATTTTGTGTCTTTACCACAAAAAAAAAGAATTTAAGGAAGAATTCCCTAGAAGTGTTCAAGGCCTGAATGGGGCCTTGAGCAACCTGGTCTAGTGGAAGGTGTCCCTACCCATGCACGGGGGTTAGAACTGGATGAGCTTTAAGGTCCCTTCCAACCCAAACCATTCTGTGATTCTATGATTTTTGGAACCCTCGACAGTTGCTCTCAAATGACAAACTTTTCTCTGTGCAGGTATAATAAATTTATCCCCCCCCAAAAAAACCTGCAAATGTAGTAAGTTTTTCATAAGCCAAAGATAGCTTCAGATTGGAGACTGGTTAATCACAGAGAGGAATGAGCAAAAGTCAGTGATGCAGTAGGACCTCTGATTTAAATACACTGTATTTGCACTACAGCAGTCACTCCAGAGCCCAGTGACAAGCAGGACTGCAAAATATCATTTCAGTTACTGGCTCTGCAATTGCAGGCAGCCACATAGTCAAAGTATTGAGAAAGCTCTACAACATCCATTTTACAAGCTTCTGTAAACATATCTTATCACCCCAGGCTCAGAGTAAATGGGGAGATGTTCTGTAAGGACAGTGCACCAGCAGTGCACCATAAGAAGACAGCAGGAAAGATCAAGGACTCAGCTTTGTCACAGGACCCTGCATCAGTAGAGAATTTTTGTGTCAAAGACATACAAATGGTTGTGGGATCAAACCCTTCATAAACAGAGAACAGAAAAAAACCTGTGTGATCAGTCTCAAAGTTAAATTCCCTGTTACATAGACTCTGTGATGGATTTGAGGCCAGACATGTGAACATACGCTGAATAGATACTTGGGACAATGATGTCTGAGCACCACAGAGGTGACCAGCACCTTCTTCCCCTACAGAACATGAACATATGGAAACTCCGCAGCAGAGGCTGTTCCTACCCCCGATTTGTTCCTTAACACACAACTTCTTTCCCAAGTGGATCCCATTCAAAGCTTAAGAAGGATTACCTGTAAGCTATGACCCACAGTCCCATGCCCCCAAACACTGCTGATTTTAACAAGAATTAATAGGGCCTAAATACACATTCTTAACACTGGGGAAAAGTGCTGTTCTGGTCTGGTATTTCACACCCTCTTTGCAGCAGTGAAAATGATTTCTGCAGATTTGCTGGGCAACGGAGGATGAAGCCCTCTAACTAAAATGTAGAGACTGAAATTCAAAGAAAGATTAAAATTATTTGAGGAATGCTATCAAGCTCATCCCATTTACACTCTGCTTAGGATTTATCACGTGTTTCACTCTGCTTATGCTTTTATCTGTATTTAGATTATTAGGTCTTTGGGTCAAAGATACTTTTCCTGTATCTTGGAGAAACAACACTGCTGAGACTCAAAGGCATTTAAGATACTTAAACTCCAGAAATTCAGTGTTGGTTGCCTTTCTGGAGTCTGGATATGCTTTCTTTTTGCAAGTACCAGCCTGCTGTCATTGCTTCTTGAAAGTTCTAGTGAAGGACCACCTCTGTTCCTGCTGTACATTATAATTATTATGACATTTGAATCTTTTTTACTGGAAACCTTGCATTTCTTTCAAGCTGTTGGAGGATGTTTTGTGCCCTGCGGTGTGTGAGTTAGATGCAGTAAATATCCTTCTTTATCTGATTAGGGAGACCATCTGATACCACTTCATGCTGCTGAGGTGAGGAACTGCTGGCCTTGCAGGCACCTACCAGTCCTATGAACACAATGAGACAAAGGCCAGATTTATCTGGTAATTTATTAAAACCTTTATAAGAGATTATTAATTTATTAAGTAATGCCTGCAAATATTAACCATCATGAATGGCCAAGCTGAAGAGACTGCAAAAGTTTAATGGGGAAAAAAAGACCATTTCCTCACCAAGGGCTCTGGTATTGTATAGTCAATAATGGCTGTATTTGCATGATATAGAAGGTAGTTGGGTAGATGAAAAAGAAGATGATTTTGTAACTCCAATAGCTTGCCTTGAATATTACTGTATAAGGCAGACTAGAAAAGTGGTAAAATGCTTATACTCTTGTGCATTTTGTACGAAGCTAGAGATTTTCTTGAGTTAAAATTTTCGGTCAGCTCCATTACATACTTTAAAAAATTGGACCTCCTGGTAGGAAGGCTCTAAATCAAGGGTTAAGTTTAGAAAATATGCATAAGGCAAATCCTGGTGCAAGACCTCTTTATCAAAAGCTACAGCACTAAAGTTGGCATGTTGGGAAATTCAAGTGGGTGGTGCTTGTGTGTCCAGAAGAAACAAGGTGGAAGCTGAAGGGGAGTCACTTCACACCATCATACTCCTTGTCACAGAGAAGAATGACACTAGTTGGGTCACCCTCAAATAGATTCACTGGAGCTAAACAAAATAAAACAGTGGGCTGCACCACCCATGCCTGAGAACACTGACTCCAGAGCAGTAACCTGCTCTGAGCAGCACTGTGCTTTATCATCAGTGTCAGTGTGAACTGTGGAGGTGGCAGCATCAACACTATCCTCCTCCTTCCAAGTGTCTGTGAGAAGTGACAGAGAAATCAGTTTGAAATAAGGGTCGGTTTTAAGCAATCAAAGCATCCATGGGGTTGCATCTCAGAGCCCCTGCCTTACAATGCCAAATACTCAGTTTTCAATTTATTCCAAATGGGACTCGGTATTCATGGTGCAACTTTGCTGAGCTCCAAAAAGGTTTGGCATGCTAGAGAGAAAGAATATGTAACTGTGAGTGGTCCTTATATAATTTTAAATATGGTTCCACTGGTTCATTCACTCCCAGCTCTGGTTAATAAACCTTCTCAAAATGTGATCAGGACAGTTGCCTCTCACTAAAGAGAGGCAGATCTTCATTAGATAAACTACAGCAAAACTCTGTGAACTCAGCAGAGCACTGCTGACTGTAGAGCTGTCCCTGAAAGCATTCTAAACCAAAATATTAGTTCCATGTGAAGTAAAGGTTGGTGTAAACAGACAGGTTTTGATGGGACCTATGTATAAAATATAAAAATACACATATTAATGTATGTATAGTTAAAAAAAATAGGAATTAATTAACTTAACAAATGGTCTGAGTTTAAACTAGAGGAATTTTCATTAAAAGAGCCAATAGTTAGAGATGAACTTGAAAAATATAATCTTCAATATATTTAAAAACATCCTCCTGGCATCCCTGTGAAGTAGATGAGTATTATCCATGCTACTTAGTTGAAAAAGCACAACGGGGCAATTATATCTGTTTGACACTCTTGAATCTGCTTACAAGTGAAGGATGTACCATAGCCTTAAACAAGTTTACTTTTCGCCTTTTAAAGTGATTATCATTCACTCTAGTTATCAGTTTATACCTCCTGAGGACAGAAGACTGATCTTGCAAATGCTTGGGTACACCAGAGGTGTACTCACTCAGTTTTCATGCCTGAAGACATTACAGTTCTGTGGCACAACCTCACAATGTGAGGGACATCCTTATCATGTCTCTGTGTGTCCACTGCAGCAGCATCAAAACCAGCTGCTGATAAATTCATACGTGCCTAGTGTGTATATATATATATATATAGTATATAGAGAGGATGTTTGCATCGTATATACATATGCAGCCCACCAGTCATAACAAAACCTACACTACACTTCTCTCACTCTTCCTTTAATGCTAAGTGTAGAACCTTTCACTACTCTGACATTAATTTTTAATGATTTTAAGTAAATATGGCAGCGTAAACCTTTTTCTTTTCTCTTTTCACCCCATCAATTGGTAAAATATTCACCCCCCTCTTCAAACCTTTAACTTACCTGCCCACTGTTAGCCAAGTCATCCACAGAGAGAGAAGGGTCCAGCCTCAGGGATAACCCAAAGTCACAGAGGCAGCAGGTTAAATCATTTTTCACCAGGATGTTGGAACTCTTTAGGTCTCTGTGAACAATAGGTGTTTTGGGGCGACCACAGGGTGTGTGATCACTATGCAGATGGGCAATCCCACGGGCCAAGGACCCACCCAGTTTCCAGAGGTCCTCCCAGCTGATAATGTGTCGTGTCAGATATTCCTGCAAGTTTCCTCTGGCGTGGAAGGCAGTAATCAACCAATACTGTTTACCGAGATCTGTCTTACGCTCCTCTGCTGTCAAGAATTGGAGGATGTTCTCGTGCTTGAGGTTTACATCTGAAAAAATGTCTTTCTCAGTTTTCCAGGAGGCGTATTCTTCATAGGGGAAAATCTTGACTGCCACAGTTTCATACTGCTCTGATGTGTTTTGCTTCAGTTTGGCTTTATACACTTCAGCAAACCTTCCTTTGCCAACAACAATGTCCAGCTCAATAGGCAGCAGTTCTGTGTTGTGGTTGATGTTGTTGGCACAGGTAGAGCTGATGTCTGAGCGGTCATCATCTAACATAATGGCACAAACATCACTGCAGTCCTTATGTTTCCTGGGCTTAACATTCTTCTCCCATGTTTTGTTGAGCTTCCTCTTCTTATGAGTGCGGTAGGCATAAAAGATAACAATCACAGCAACAGAAATCACCAGTAATGGGACAAGACTTATGATTGTGACTTTGGAAATTTCATCTTTCTCCTCTGGCTTGTGAGGGTCATCTGTAAAGAAGAAAGGAAGGCAGGCACACATTAAATGATACAGCTTTATGTATACAGCAGGCTGTCATTGATTATAATTTTTATCCAAACTGCAATACACGAACTCCACCAACAACAGTAAATAAAAACTGTCACTGTTTTCTTATTTCAGAATGTTGTTTTGTAGACAGGCATCCACTTGCCAGGACCTCCCTATCTACTTGTTTTATAAAAATCCAGAACTGAGTGAGCAAGAACCTAATCTAATCTCATAGTTTTGTTCTCTTGGGCTCCTAATACATTATGGATTAAACCTTCACCTTCCTGAATACAATAGACAAAGTCTCCTGCACTTAAGTCTGTCATTGTATTCTTGCCTGGTCTGCCCTTTTAATCACTAATTACTAGAAGACATTAATTTTTCTAAGACAAATAAATAGGCAAGGTAGCATCTGAATTCCCACTCACCCAGTGTATTTCAGAGGGATCCATATAAAGGCATCTTCAGGAACCCTGTCAGCACACAACTACTGTGTGAATATTCAGGTGCTATTTGTATGCCTGCATACTCATCTGAAACCCAAAACTTATTCTTATATTTGTGAAAAAGTGCTGCTTGAATAAGTGCAGGCATTTGAATCCCACAGGCACAATCAGGCAAGTATGATACATCAGAACTGTCACCCCTCCTATGTAGGTTTTGCATGGATTTATGTATCTGAAAACTTTCTCTGTGTGTCACTTGCTGGCTATACACTAGCTGTCCTGTTGTAAAGCCATAGATGGTTCAGTCCATACTCCATAGCTGATGCAGCCCACACACTAACACATTCTTAGGTGGAACATACAGTGACTAGAAGAACAGCAGGGATGTATTCTAGAATAGGGTGATGTTCTGGGAGTGGCACAGATCATTATTCTAGAGACAAGAGCTGCCATGTCATCTTTTGAAGTGACCCAGTTCAGTACTTCTTAAGGAAGATAAACAGACTAAAAAGAAACAGTTTTATTCTGAAAATAGATTAAAGAAGGAGAGTCAGAGTTTATCTGAGCCTGATTTGATTCAACACATGGAAATGTACTCTCCCAGTCTATTTATTTCTTGGAATCAGAGCAGATGTACTTTATTATCTTTCCATGAGGGAGGGGACTGATTGGAAGCATCCCAGGGAGTCTAACCTGAATGGACTAAAACCACTGAAACTGCAACCCAAGTTAGGGAAGTGGCTGGTATTGGCAACACAATTCTCTGGATGATGCTTACAGAAATGTCACTGACTCAGGTTCTGTGTACCAGGCCAAATAAGGCAATGTGAAAAGGAAAAGCTTAATAAGCTCTGAAGGGAAGTGGCCACTAATTACATTAGCCACATGCCTCTGTTTCCCTTACACTGTGCCTCTCAGAGAGAAGGTGAGAATGCTGAAAGGGATGGGGGAAGAGTTCACAATCAGACCAAGAAGTACCTCTGACCCTCCAATTTAACTTGTAATCACTTTCCTACTGGAAACACAGCTGGCAAGCAGCAGGAGCCATCGGCCGTTCAAAGGAAGGTGATGGGATATCTGAAGAGTCGATTGATGTTTTATGTGCAAGAGGGTCTGAACCCTGAACCAGGATGTGCTTCCTCTGTTTGAAATGTTCGCCAACCAAATGGAAAGCAAGTAATTCAGTCTTAACCTCTCTGATAGGGTTTCAAGGAAGTGCCTTTCCAGCACTGATATTCTCAGCTAGTACAGGTCAGTGACATCCACTAGCAGCACCTACAAAGTATGCATTTCTTTAATTTCCTTCACGCAAAAGAACATTTTAAGCCAATCCCTTCCTCCATACTTCTGAAAACCACAAATCCTTATTCTCAAGGCATTTCCCCAAGCAACAAAATTTTAGTAAATTTTAAACTTTTAAATTAGAAAACTACTTGGAAGTTCATCACAGATTACAGGCATCCCTTCTGCTTCTCAATATGTTGGAAAAGGCAAAAGAAAACAAACTATTTTAAAAAATCACTATCACTGCAAGAATACATTTAGAAAGTCCAATGTCACTGTCAGTAAACAGAAGATTTGCATTTCTTATTCCCATGTGCATACTTTGCTCTCAGAAAATCTGCTTTGTAAAGAACTTAGGAAGCACCTCAGTGGAGGAGAAATGACTACACATTGTGGGATGGCTGTTTCTGAATTTTGGCTGCAAGGAGGCCAAAACTGCATGAATACATCTATGATAGTAACAATGAGTTAAATAGATTTAAGGAATATTTGGGGTTCTGTTTTTTTGTTTGTTTGTTGTTGGGTATTTGTTTTGTTTTGGTTTGGTTTGCTTAGGTTTTTTAACCACAGAAAATCATGTTTGAAGTTTGGGCCCTGTTCCTGGAACTAAGTAATATGTCATCGATATCATATAATATGCTTTCTAATAAATGTGAACATACCTCTTTAGGGCTCTTTAAGCCCTTTGTCTTTGCCACAGAGCTGCAATACATAGCCCTGATATTTGAAATAAAAATGCCTTTCTAAAGGAGAGATAAAAAACCAAGATACGTTAGTTTTCTTCTGAATTTCTCCCCATGCACTCAAGGAGTTGGAGCTTGTTGTGTGCATGTTCAGCTCTAACAGAGAAGAAACTCATATAAAGCCACTCTTTGACTGTTATGGCTACCTGTGTGAGGGTCTCCAATTATTCGTATAATGCCCTAGAGCAAGCTGTTTTATTTTGGATTACTGCTTAGAAGTCTTAAGCAGACTTCACAGCTCCTCTATCTCTTCCTCTTTTTGCATAAGAGAAAGCTTTGCTTGCAGTGTAGGGGGATTTCTGGGTACAAGAGAGGAACTGCTGATGCTGCAAATGTCACTTGAAAAAGAATGAAATTTTTTTTTTTAATTAAGGCAGAAGCTGAACAGTTTGTCCACTTCCCCTGAGCACTGTGTTGTTCTGCACCCCTGCTGCAAAGTGACACATCCCCTTTGGTACCATCCCTTGGAGGAAGTAAGGAGGTAGGGGGTCAAAAGCACAAAGCTCAACAATACCCCCCCTAAAGCAAGAGGGATGAAGGGTGTGCTCATTTTCAGTTTTTAAGGCACTAGACAAGTCCCACACAAGGCTTAGAAAGTTCAAGTATGAGCATCCAACAGGGACAAACGAGTGTCAGGACTGACAAGGCTGAACTCTGAGCTTAAGAGGGGACTGAGCTGCCTGGCAGCAGAATTGAAGAGGATAGCAACAGCAAAGAGCTGGTGGCACTGAGGACTGGTCAAGCAAGGCACTTCTGGAACTGCCTTTGATTTTGAGTGCTGATATGATTGGAACAGACTAAGGTCGAGGTATTTCTCTGTTGAATCTGTGTACAAAGTAAGGGTAGGATCAAAACTCAGAGCATATCTGTATGTTTGCATAGTGGCTAGCCAACATTTTCTGGCTTGACTACAGGAATCTAAGAATAAATATGTTCATTTGCTTATAAATAAATACCCATGAGTCAAACCCTATAATTGCAGATATGGAAGTGCAGTTATCTACTTCTGAGCACTGGAATGAGGAAAGTCTGGCTGCACAGGCAGGCAAGGAAATGGTTAAATGAAACAGCCTTTCAGGTTTTGCAAACATGCTCCTAAGTAACTTTCCCCACCCAGAACTATTATTTAGGAGAATCAGTCCTTTCTTAAGCTTCAAAAGAGCCTATTAATATAGCATAACAATAGAGAAGTTGAGCTAAAAGAAAGTTTCCTGTATGTGGTTTAAACTTTAGCACAAACCATCTGCACAATTCTTTACACTACCTAAGCCTTTAGGGAATAGGTCTCAGGTGCCAAAAGGAAAATGGAAACACTGTACAGCCCCCGCTCAGCCAGGAAGCTTCAAAACACAACATGAATCTGTCTGCAGATTCTTTAGGTTGGCCTGAGTGCCTTTGATTGAACTCTGGTGTCACTGAACTTTGGAAACAAGAAATAAAACAATGGCAATAAAATTAGGACCCGCACTTTAATGCACAGAGCGGCAGAAGTGCAGAGCAAGACTGAGAGAACTACTTGAGTTTTGTTAGCTGCTTGTGCAGGTTCTAAGTTCCTGCCTGTTCGACTGCTAAAATCACACCACAGAACAAGAATATATTTGATACTGGCAGAGCCTAGGTTAAACATATCGACACTGATGTATTGCAAACTTCTCTAGTGTCTTAAACCACCCATCCCACCCCCCCAGAACACACAGTCACAAAATTTGGGCCCTGACCCGAGACTATGAGGTAGTTATTTTGCAAGCTCCTGAGACACAAAGCAGCCCTTTGAGCTGACTGGGGGACAAGTCCGTTTTGCAGCAATTCTGAGGTTTCAAAGTTTGGTTTCAATTCCACATTGGAATGAAAACTAATGTTTTTGAATGTTTTTGCATAAACAGAATTCTGTTCAGACATTGCAATTTGGCAAGAGATGTGAATGCTGAATCCCTACCAGTAAGGGGACTGGTCTGGGGTAGAGGAGCTTCAACTTCAAGTCTTGCTCAATTTAATTCAGAGAAAAGACTTTCATCTCTGATTATTCTAAATCAGGCAAAAAGTGAGTTTTGAACTCACATTTTGATCTCACATATGGGCATGCTGATTTCTGGGCAAGATGCTAGGCAATGAAATATTCAAGAGTCTGCCCATCTTCTTAGTGCTACTTTCTCTATGGAAAATAATTCCATAAAATGCTTCAATTTCAGTGGCATGAAGTATCACTCTGAGAGCTGCCTCGGGTAACTGAACTTATCTCTATTGGAGAATCTCAAGTGACAGTGAAATTTTGTAGTTCACTATCTCATATACCTTCCAGATTTTGGGTTAATTTTTTTTTAAAAATATTAATTATTTATTTATTATTTTTTTAAAATAATTTTAACAGCTTGGAAATCTTTGATGAAAGATTTTTGGACTGGAAAGGTTGGTTTTCAAAACAGAAACTCAGCTTCTGGCAACCCTGTACTTTTTCCTGAAAATCTTATCTTGAGGACAAAAGTGATCTGAAAGTTGATCCAACTTTTGTGTTTCAAAACTTCTGCTAATTTTACAGGCTTTGGTTTTGGGGCTTTGTGGATAGAAGTGGATATCTTTTTCATTGGAAGGTTGTTTTTTTTTTCATTAGGAAAGTGGTTGATCCTGACACAAATACTTGGAAGTAATCAAACTCTAATGCTGCACCTCAAACTAACCTGCATTTTTTTATCTTGACAGTTTCTTGGAAACATTTTATTTTTCCATCCTTGCTAGAATGAAGATTTTTCTTCAACAGTTTTGTGGGGCAGAAAATCAGCTCCACCTCTCCCTCAGCTCTATGTTGAACCATCTGATGGCACAAGACAGATATTACTACACTTTAAACCCAGTGGAAAACAAACCTTAGTATTTCATGTAGATTATCCTGAAAGTTAAATTACTGCAGCCAGTTCCTGAATTTGACAACAGGTTTTTTTTTTTTTTATTAGGTAAACCAAGCCTGTCAAGGCCAGTAACCTGTGTTTGAGCTGTATGTCATCATCTTTTAGTCTACAGAGGATATTGCTAGGTTATCCAAAACATAGGATCTGCTGAAGCAGCCTCCTGGTGAGGCACCAGCTCCAGTAGTTGGCAGGTCTGCCTGACCTGCAATAAGGGTTTCAAGATAGAAGAAGTGACAAGCCAAAGCCATCTTTAGAGCCTATTTCTAAAGCACTGCCACCTACATGTCTCTGAATTTGTGCACTAAGGATGTTTGCTCAAAGGTCTGAGAACTCATTCACTTGACATTTTGTTTTTTCACCAGTCTGAATGTTGCTCTGCAGTCGAGATACGGATGATAAACAAGACCCAGCCCTCAGAACACTTAATGCCACCATTTACCTTTTTTGCTGAGAGGGAGTTAGTAAGGCAAAGGTAGGAGCAGTTTTGGAGGGCTGTGGTACACTCACTGCTGCTCTCCCCTGGGTACCAGCAGCTTTATCCTTGGCGCATGACTACCCTCGATTGGGTGATCAGGACTCAAGGCATCTCTGTTATGCCAGAGGAAAAATCCCCAGTTATGTGACCCAGTTACTTCTGTTACATGTCAGAAGAATCATGCCTATGGATCTGTCACCTGCTGGGAATGGCTGCATCATAGGCATGGGGGTGGGAGGCAGGCAATTTGATTGTCCCTAAGTGGCCTACTTCAGTGAAAAGGCTGGGCAGCAATGATGTAATGGATAGTTTATCTATTGTGAGCAAAATTTCATTTTTCAACTGATTGCCAAGTATGCTAGTCAGCACCCCGGAGGTTTAAGAAACTCTCAAGCTCTAAGATGGAACAAATAGTTCGTTGCTGTTTTATTCCCTCACTGCTGGCTACAAAGTGTAATTCCTTGGTTTGCTGGCACAGCTCCCATTTCTTTAAAATCTCCCACCCCTGGATGCATTCCTTTCTTATCTCTCCCATTCTAACAGGTCACTTCACTGTGTACATGGCATCTCTCACACATTCTGACTTTTGGAGCTGAGTTTTCCTACTCAGTGATATGAAAGCAAACATATTCTAGCTTTACATGATGTGACTGCGTTTCTGTGATACATGCCTCACTTATACAACTCAGTGCCTGCTGCTGTTCGCTGGTGGTTTTCTGGAACAAATCAATCTCTCCAGTTTCAATATGTTCCAACAGATGCCACACATTAACCACTATTTTTATTCTCAGCCTGAGTTTCACCCCTCCAACCTTTCCCAAAATATTATGTTGCCAGTGTTAGTTACAGTTTGTTTCTGTCTGTAATTATTAAAGGCTCTTCCATGACAACCTGATAAAAGGTTGGCCACATTCCCACACTTATTAAGCTCTCAAGTGATGCAAATTGTAACAAATATGCCAACCAGACTGGAAGAGCGCTGCCTAGTTTGTTTTTACACAAATCTGTAACTGAGCTCTGCGTGGTTATTTTCCTAGGAAGCAAACAATATAAATAATACAGAGCAAAACAGAATTTTGGCGTCTTTTGCCTCTTTCCATTCTATTTCCTTTTTATCCCACTAAGTGAATCAGACTTTCAGTGTTAAGACAGCCTCTCCTTTGGTTACACACAGCTGCAGGCATTGGGTGGGACTCTGTGGCTGCAAATGCCTAAGAGGAAACATAGAGAACAATGCCAATATACAAGCAGTGAGAGGCTCTGTGCAATGTGATGCAAATTCTACTGACCTCTTTAAGGGGCAGCTGAAAGACAGTTACCTTCTGAACATGTTAGTTGGGTAAAAGAAAAAACAGATTAATGAAAGTCTCTGTTAAAATCCACTTGGAAGCAGTCCAGATGTAATCATCTCCCTTCTGCTCTTCCTTGAGCACTGGACAACTCATCACATGAGTATTTATGTCCTGGTGGCTGTTTGTGCACAGATCTTAAGTATGCTCTTAAGTCTGAGATCCTCCCATGTAGTCAAGTTTGATCACTAATGCTTTGCTGCTAGTAAGGAGAGGAAGAGGAAAGAAAGAAAGGAAAAGACAGGGGCAACATGTTAGAGACAAAGGAGAGATACCAAGTTAAGGAAACTCTCAAGCATTATCCATATCCCTGTGATCTGGGCACAGGGGACAAGGCATCACACAGGCATACTTTTGGTGGCTCAGGCAGGAGAGTAATGCCAGGTCACCCAGGTAACAGCCATACACAGTGAGCAATCACAGCACTTGAGACACTGCAAATCCATAGGCTGTCATTTGTTTGGACAAATGACTCAGACACAATTGATTAATCAAATACTTATGTCTCTTACACTCTTAATTAGCAGTAAACCCATGATCAATGTCAAGATTGTTAGGAGCATAACATTCTCCCTGCTCTAACATACTTCCTCAATTCACTTATTATTCTCATACACTCTTGTTGACTTGTCAGTCATCTCTGTCACTCAAGTTTTTTACACTTCAAGGCAACTGTTTGGATGATTCAGATAGGTTTCTCCCATACTAGGACTGGGTGTGGTGGGAATTCCCAAAGTAATGACTTCACTTCATGGTACATGAGGAATGTTTATTCAGTCTACCTGATTAATCCTAATGGCACCCCACCTGCAAGCTTCATGGAGATCTGCATAGCATGATAAGACAGAATGAAAAATTCTCACCATGTAAGTTAACAGAATTAAACAACTCTAAACCAGACAGAGCTGTGCTGCAGGTCTGCAAATCCTATTCCCAAATTTTGAGACCTCTGCATTTTTGCTTGGATTTGAACTTGGTGCTCATGTGTATGTGTGTGTATACATGTAGAGAGAGAGACATGCACATATGTGCAAGCACATATAATGACAACAGTACTTAAAGGATTTGTTTTCCTACATGCAGTCTCCAGTGCTGGGGTTAACCTTTTCCACTTTGCTGAATGAATGTGTCTGAATAAGCCTGCACACAACTGGAAGGAATTGCATTGAGTAGCACGTAGGTCATGCACTCAGTAACATGCAGGCATCCCCATTTCCTCATCTAGAACGAGTGTCTGGTCATCTCTGCACATGGAGAACGGGTTAGACATGGGGCTGGAAAGAGTGCAGTCCTACTTGAACCTTTTGGGTAAACAAGCCTTGACGTCAAACAAATAGTTTGTGATTGTAAATAAAGGAGATCTTTGTCAGGCATTTTGTCATGCTTGCATTGGCTGACGAACAGAGGCTGGGAGGTTGTGTGGTGAAGGCTAAGGAACAAAGCAAGGGAGGCACACAGCTACAGAGAGACCTGATTCATCACAATAGGTCAAAAACATAAGCAGGCAAAGAAGGATGCAAAAGATCCACCAGACACAACTAGACATCAGGGAGGAAAAAAACCTGGTAATCCAGTCCTGCACTCATCTTTTCCATGAGAGTGAGACCAGGTCTCTGTCTGCCACCTAGCCAACTTCTAACCAGCCAGAGCCTTCCCAACCCATCTCCCCCTCCCAGTTCTGGATAATCTTTTCCAGTGGTTTTGCTCCCTGGCCTTGCCTTCTGGTAACACTGGCATTAAGACATTTGAATAAATAATAATTAAAACAGATTGGCATTGGGTTTTGACATGAGAAGCATTTTTCCACCACAGGACTGTAAGCTGCTTGCCAGTCATCCACAATTTTTTTTGGCAAAATCCAGAGGGATTAAAAAATAGTCAGATTTACATTGACTACCTGCCTCCTGTATATTATTTCTCCAAGAACTAGAGAAAATTGTTTTGAATGATTATGCATTTAGTCTTTGCCACCAGCTGCCTGTGGCCTGAAATATCAGGGACCTGAATCAGAAGTCCCCTGACATGGCAGAACAAAAGGCATGTTTAGGCACGTGTCTGACTCTGTCTTGCTTATTTTGCAGATTGGCAATTTAAGCAAAAGCCATACAAGAAACAGGCATTTGATTTGGATGTGACTACATCAAACACGTTCAAAGCCACATTTTGGTGAGTCATAACACCTCCCACTATCCAAAACCTTTAGATGTTTGTGTCCAAAAATGGAGTAAGGGGGTTGACCCTTCACAGTTAAGACTGATACAAGCCAGCAGTGTTATAAACCAGCTCTTCTATAAGTAATAACAGCTCAGCTGTGAATCACTGGAATGTAGTGACTAACCTGTGGTGGAAATTAGAACTTGTCACCTTCCCCACAATTTTCATTCTTACCTCAGAAACCAGGAACAAACTAAATCTGTTCTCTCTTAAACATGAACCCAGGATGAAGAAGATCTAGAATGCTGATCATTTATGTCAACAGCTTGAAAGGGAAGGCTGTGATTATCAAGTGAGATTATCATCTCAGTTTCTGCTAATAAATCAGTACAATCACTTTTTGATCAGTCTATTTTAGACTAGCTTTTGTCTACTCTAAAACTATAGGATGTGCAAGAACACTGCAAAAATTCTTGCTCTGGCATACAAGAAATACAGAGAGAAAAAAAGGCAAGAACAATGTACGGAATGGATCTGGATGACAGTCATTCCAAAGGCAAAATTATTATAGGCTATTATCTAGTTGTCTGGAGGAGCCATGGACCAGCTGGCTGTGATGTTCTGTTCAAAGTTAAACACAGACAGGAAACCGCATGTCTGATACTGTAAAAATCGTTTGTCTTCCTGCCATGGCTAACCAGGCAAGCAACCCAAAGGGGCTGTTTTCATTTAAAAGAAACACTAATCCACAACAATAAAAAAGGAATGACAAAGCCTCAATTTTTCCCTCTCCGAGCTGGAGTTAATGCTTGCGTTTGTGAATGAACTGGAAATGTTACAAACTGAAGTTTTACATTACTTTAATTTTTATCTTTACTTATCCACTTATTTCATGCAAGTTTTCATAAGTCACCTAGAGTGATTGCAGCACATGACCTGGAAGGGAAAGCTCCACTCCAAAGAGTTAAAGGAATTAGGGTAAAAGACTGAGTTTTGATTTATACTACAGCTCCTCTTAGGATGATCCGGAAGAGTGAGACGGGCTGCAGAGCTGATGGCACTGAAGGCACTTGGGGTTGAATTTATAGTACAGTTTTCATAAACATACACACAGAAGATATATATTTTTCAGAGCGATTCTATTCAGCTACATAGCTCCAGGGAAAACAGCTATAATGTGACTAATTTATAACAAATCAGTCAAAATGCACAAGGGCGTGGTTAGCTTTGTATAAAAATTCTAGACACAGTAAGATCTTTTCACTGGGAACACATTCTCTTCAATAAAATCAAGGCAAGATGTTAGAATTGGATGCTGGGACTGTCACCTGTGCTCACACATATATATACTCCAACCCTTTTAAAGCCCATTCAGCTAGGGGTTGGCCATACCACCATGGATCAGCAGTCAGATTTTCTGATTCCAAATCAAGCTTGGGGAAGGGATGAGGAAGAGGGAAGGAGGTCACACTGGATGTTAATAGCCTGGGCCAAAGAACAAGATACTTTCTAGCTTGCTCCTGGCTAATCTAGTGTGGTCTTGCAACCCAGACTAGTTATCCTTCTTGAAAATCTGGGAAGGAAGAGCTAAAAGGCACTCAGATAGTTGTCCACCTCAGTGCAGTCACACATCAAGCTTCCAGGAGTGGAAACAGTATCCCAACCTTTCATTATCTCATAATGAGGATTTGATTATATCCTTGTCCTGGTGTGAGAGGACCAGGACAGAAAAACCCTGCCTGGGACACCACCAGCAACTGCCAACCTGTGCATGTGGCAGTGATAATGGGAAGCAGCTGAGCCTATGGAAGGAGAGGATGGGTCAGGTTCAAATGAACCAAACACAGTGTTCCTTCTCATGGTGTTCAGTATAAAATGGCTCCGAAGAGAGGTCACTGGTACCTTCTGTGGCTAGCTAGCTTCCCTGGTATGGCTGTTTGGTTAAGGTACTCCTTGCTGCCACTCCTTCCACTGCTCCTTGTCTCCTCACCAGAGGGCATAATTTGCCGATAGGTTGCCTTCTACCTACTCAAGCTTGTAAGTCTCTCTTCCTTATTCCCTTCTTTCCCCTGAGAGGGCAGTGGGGAATAACAGAGAGCATCAGCCACTGTATAAAACTGTGACAATCCTTTTCTGAGGAACTTCCAGGTGATAATAACAGGTGTTGTGTGCCATACTCATTTAGAAGTGCACACACGAAGTTCTCTGCAGGAGCGCTCACACTTGCCTGTGAGAGACCTGATTTAGTAAAAGAATCATTGTAGGATCCAGCAGGTAGGAGCAAATAGAGTGCTTGCATGCACCTATGCTCATCTGTCTGTGCAGCATGAGGTCCACCAGCTCTGCCTTTGCTGTATTTGCAATGATCAATATAGGCATTTCTGAAGCAGCACTTGTGGTTTGGTCTAAACTCAGAGTTTCATGGTTTAGCTGAACTCACATGCATGTCCTTGTGCCGTAGTAAGCATGAGGTAGCATATCCACAAGTGAAGAAACCTTCTGTCTCCTTCATGCTCACCACAGAACAGTTGCAGATGGATGGTTTCAACACAGAAGCTGACTTTAAATTCACATCCTATCAAGTCACTTAGTAGTATCTGTACACGCTTAAGAAATACAGCCTTTCAGAAGAGGCAAGACCTTAAATATGGCATTTGCCTCTTGTTTATATTTCATAATGCAATTAGCACATGTTGCATTTCAGTGTCTCAAAAAAACAACTTTAAACATCATGCTTTCATCTTTCTTTTCACCAACTTTTAAGTGAAATCTCTTGAGGCAAGTATCAGACTTACTTTGAAAGGAGGATAACCTGGCATGAAGAAATATCCCGTCAACAGAGAAAAGAAAGGTTGAGATTTCTGCAAGACTCAGAAGAGACCAAAATATTTCCTGCCCCTAGAATTTTCCTCCACAACATGTGATTCCAACATCCATTGATAAGACACAGTACGTATTACTTGCAAGATATAGTCTTGTAATACAAGGTAAATTATTAAACCTACCTGATGGAAAAATTATCATATCATTGCATTCGTCACCTGTACAGGAACACATGAACATCAGTCCCCCATTTTCCTTCTTTTCCCTCATCAAACACTGCTCTGAGCTGGAATCATCCAACATGTGATCATAGAGGGATTGCTGGGGATCGTGGCATATTGTTTCTAATGTGACATTTTCATCATTTTGTCTCCTAAAAATGAAAAGGAGACAATTGAAATTAAAGAAATTTTACAAAGGGAACAGACAGGACTGTACCTGCCTGAAATCTGCCTCTTTTGAGAACTCTAATAGGACTTAAAGAGTATCATATGTTCTCTGGCTTTCCTGAATGGGATAAATTTGGCTGCGTCTAGGGTCCTCACACTAGGGCATTTGTAAAATTGCACAGCTATTTCTGTATCATATTTCCACTAAACTCCAATAAGTGCCTTTGAAAAAATCACCCAGAATTAGGCAGGCTAATGCTCAATGAACTACTACGAACTTCAGAACATATTTTTGGTTTTTGTGGTTACTGTGCAGACAGTAAAGATCTGTGGGAAATTATGATAAAAGTGGAATTATTTTCTCAAAATCTGAGGAATATCTAGTGAGTTGGCTTTTTTTTTTTTTTTTTTTTTTTTTTTTTTTTTTTCCCCTGCAAATTGCAAAGTTTCTGCACTGAAGGAGTTATTCTTCTAATTTTTAATAAAATAAAACTAAAACCAACCATGGAACTGGTACAAACTAGGGTTGCCTTACTGTCAGGGAAATATTTACAACTGATAAACTGGACCTTATTCCTGTATTTTTCCCTGGTCCACAGATATAAATTTCATTGACACTGGACTCAGAGGCAAAGAGCACTTTAAATACAATTCTGAACTCATCTGCCTTTTGGACAAATCAGCATGAAAAATTCAGAATGTATCCTATATTGCACATGGCTGCTATATGTGGCTATAATAGACACTGACTGCTTACTAAAGGAGCACAGGACCAAAATGGAACAGCACACCAGATTGATACTGCATTTCAAGTGTCTACTTCAAATTATGCTGAACATCAAGTCAATGGACACAATAAATAAATGAATTATTGGATGGACACTCAATAAATGAATTAATTATGACTCCCTGTAAGTGATTCTAATTATGTGTGTTCCTTGTGTTCAGTTATAAGTGCTTCTGGTTTTCTTTAGGATTAGTTTACCATTTGTGGAAGGGCAAAATCCCAGCTTTCAGACTGGAATGCAAGTATAGAGTCAACAAATCCTAAAAAAAGTGTTACAACTCACCTTCATATGCTCTTGATTTCTTAGGACCTTGACATAGGCTATGTAAAAAAATTGCCATACTTACATCAGTCACTACATACATAGAAGATTATTTTTTAACCATTAAGAAAAAGTATTTGTACCTATCCATGGTAAATAGGCCTCTTGTGATAGATGTACATAATCTAGTTCACTTTGAAACCCGTGACAGAATTGTCTTTCTTCAGTATTTGCCACTACAAGCCTCTCTGAGTCTCAAATCTCTTTCTACTCTGAGTGCTGTGGGTGGATGAAGCTTAATAGTTTGAGCAAAAACATGCCTCTTTTCCAATAACAGCATAAGTTTAAAGGAAAAAAAAATGCCCAGAACCTTTCATATCAGAATTGTTCTTAACCTCAAGCAGCTCTCAGTATGCTGAGCACAGATACAATTTGGAAGCAAGACAGCAAAGCCTGATGAGGTAGCAGGGACAGTCTGACTATCAGAACTGAGGGAAGTACTAAGTAATGATGAGTGATAGTGTGCTCCCCTCCCACACGTATGAAGAAATAACTTACCATATAGCAACACAGACTTCAGTATTCTTCTCACAGATAGCAGTGATGTTGCAGTTGCTCTTGCACTTATGTTGGTTTGAGCAGGTTGTCACTTTAACATCACAAAATTTGCATAGGTTCGGTATTGGCACTCTGTTTCCCTTATTTCTGTCTACAGGTGACATACTTTCTCCTGAAAAAAAAAAAAAAAAAAAAAAAAAAAAAAA
>JAAWXA010000002.1:37211152-37237608 GCA_038090715.1 Florisuga fusca | reverse complement strand
AATGACAAAATAAAATAAAAATAAAAATAAAATAAAAATAAAAAAATAAAAAAATAAAAAAATAAAAATAAAAAAAAATAAAAATAAAAAAAATGAAAAAAAAAAATTTAAAAAAAAAAAAAAAAAAAAAAAAAAAAAAAAAAAGAGAGAGAGAGAGAGAAAGAAGGAAACTCAATAATGATAGATTATCAGATTGTTCTCTTGCTCATTACGAAGATAAGCCTTTCAGCAGCAGCAAACTTTCCCTCCTACCTTAAAAAAGAAAATTTTTGCTCAGTTCTCTCTACAACACAGCAAATGGCACACTGTCAAGACCAGGTTAATCAATGTGAATTTGAAAAGTGAAATCAACTTCTGTAGGCTTCAGAGGGAGTAGGCTGGAGAGCTGGACATAGAAGAACCTGATGAGGTTCAGTAAGAGCACGTGTAGGGAATGAGCTCATGTAATTTGCTACAGGAGACTTCCTAAGGTAACTCAAGGGGACTTGAAGTCTAATTAACTTGAAATGACAGTCTGTCTTGTAGATGTCTACCTTGACCCAACAGCTACATTTTTGCACC
The DNA here is from genome assembly GCA_038090715.1 of Florisuga fusca. Taxonomy (NCBI): domain Eukaryota; kingdom Metazoa; phylum Chordata; class Aves; order Apodiformes; family Trochilidae; genus Florisuga; species Florisuga fusca. The sequence goes on along the minus strand of JAAWXA010000002.1, from coordinate 37,237,047 downwards.
CAAGCATTGAAGAATTACTTGCTTACTAGTTCTGAGTCTTAGCACTCACCATCTGCTTCAGTGTGGTAGTAGTAAAGGATGAGGTATTTTTTGTCCTGGTGTATGAATTTCAGGAAATGTATTTTTAGTTCAAAAGCTATTTTGAAAATCCAGCATGACTAAAAGGAACAGAAAATGCTAACATAAACTTTTTTCTAAAGCTAAAATGAATATGCAGCCATCTGAAGTGCACCAGATTATCTACAATAGTTTCAGTCTGACTCACTTTGTAATATATTTGGAAAAGTAGGTTGAACCACTTTAAGGAGATACTGGGCTTCATATAGCAGAGACACCTGCATGTTCATATTGCTCTCTGCAGCCACATGTTGCTAGTCAAGCAGTAATAGGCAACCAGGGATTCATAATTTCCCCCTCCTGCATTAGCTGAGAGATCAATTTTTTTCCTTCTAGAACTTAACTATTTATTACCATTAGAATATTTTATTACAGGAATTAAATACACATGCTTTTTCCAGAAGGAAATAAAAAGGCCTCTTGCTAACATTTTCAATTGATTTCTGAGCCATTGTGAGGGACTGAGAGAAAAGTCCTCCCTCTCCAACCAGATCACACATCCTTCTCATCACTAGCATGGGCTCATACTGATCTAAGTTCTCTGATATTATTTCCATTGTAATCAGTGGCAAAATTACCAGTGATTTTGATGGTATAGAAGAAGCTCCTACACAGAGTTGAGGGCTATGATGAACTGTCCGGGAGCACTTACTTGGGTGCAGAATGTGGGCAGTATGTTACAGACTAGATTAATTTTAACCCCCAGGTAAATATTTCTTGTTCTTAAGTATTTGCATTGCAACAAGTCTAGAAGCCATGCAGAAGGACAAAGCCTCATTGAAGTAGGTGTGGTAGGAACTCAAAAGGTCTTGAATCTAGTGTTCTATAAAATATGTGTTAATATAATCATCATTATGGCAAATTGCTCTTCTCCTCTGGATGGTAACTCTCAGCTACCATATGTTGGAGAGAAATGAAGAGCTTTACCCATGTTCCAGTAATGATCAAACCAACCTCATAATTAGGGACTGTCCCTCTACCCACTAAGAAACAATTTTTGGTCCTAAAAGCCTGGATGAACAACAGGGACAAATATCAAAGGACAGATGAAATGACTCATCCCAGTTCACACAAGAAACCCATGGCAGGGTGCCAAATGGCTTACAACTGAGCACGAGAGGAAGACTGCTGCTGCTCAAACTCGCATCTACTTTGCTTTCAGCTTTGAGCTCAGATGGCTCCATGTGTCAATGAAGGATGGATGTCTCTGGCACAGGCACGACTCAGTCCTCACTAGTACCCACAGCACTGGAGCCAAAAACTACATGAAGTCAAGTCCTCAAGTAAACTGGTTCAAGCACGTTATGTTTGTTGAAAAGCAGGGCTCACTCCTGTGCTGTCCCCAACCATGTCAGGTTCTGCCAAGACTCAGCCACTGGAACAAACATATGAAAATATGTTTGGACCTCTGCCAAGAAAGGATCTCCAAACCAAGCAACTTGATTAAGAAACCAAACCAAAACAAAACCCCAAACAACTATGTGGAATGCAGCAATCCACTGCAATGTCACAGAGCTTAAGTTTCTAAGTTAGAGTGGGAGGCCTTAGTTCAATTACTAGAAGAAGGCTGACTAGTTGGGCCCAGCTAATATCTGCGCAAATTAAATTAATGACAAAAGCTAATAGGATTTTAGGACTTCCAGAACTGACTACACTTGAATTTTCTTCTAAAAACTAACAGTGCAGTGCCTCTCTATTCTTGCAGGTGCTGATATGCTGTTGTTCATTAACAGAACTTGGTGTTGCCCATTGAGATAACCCATCTAGTTCCAAACCAGAGCCAAGTTTTGACTTTCTTCTGCTAGAGTGATGGTGAAATTTCCCTGTCAGATTAATGCCAAAATCAACCTCTGCAAAGGGCCTGAGGTGAAATCTGGAGTTTGATGTGAACCTCAATGTCACTCTCTTCTGATCACAGCCTGCTGCTAGGCTCTGAGCACTTAGAAATCCAGGAAAGATTGGTTTCCTTCCAAGTTACATGAACCCAGACCTATTTCTCATCAACAAAATCCTGCCTGAAAAATTACAAGTTGGATAGGGATTCTTCCCTAGGGAAGTGCATTCACTAATTCCCTAAAGAGCCCACAATCACAAAGGGTTTCACAACCAGCACTACTACTCTTATTCTTGTGTGCCCATGTCTAAAAATTCTTGACTATGCTGCTGCACACTTCATATTCCATAAGCCACCTCCTCGTGGTTTTCTCCCATTCAGAGAACTAAAGTCACTTGAACAGTGTGAACAGAAGTATTCTTTCATTTTGCATGGAAAAAAAAAAGAAAAAGAAAAAGAAAAAGGCAAGAAAAAAAAAAGCATATAACAGAAAAATCAACAGAGAAAACACAGATTTGCACACCTGAAGGAAGCCATCCTAAAATGTGTGCTCGTCTCCTAAATTTGAGTTTTGCCATCTCCTCTCTAATGTTAGTGTTCTTATTTTGACTTCTACAGGAAGCCTAAATCTAGCTTTCCTTGCCTCCTTGTCCATGGAGAGGACAATTAAAAGGCTGCGGTTCCTTGGCTAAGAGGCTTTCAACCAATCAGTGCAGCACAGATCAGTCACCATGGTTAAAATGAATGGAATATGCAAGCTACCCCACGGGCTGGATATTATGGAAGAGACACCAGAGAAGCCACAATAGAAATATCAGCTCAATGGGTTCTAGAGGAGCCAAGCTTTCAGGACAACACTTTTACTCTGTGGATCACATATTTAAGATTTCTCAGGACCTTGTGAACAGTGCACCTCACTCAAACTCCACTGGCTTGAGTCCTGAAGTTGTTAGCTTTGTGTCTGTTGCTTGTAGATATGTAACCTCAGGCTATAGTCTACATTCCTCTTTTTTTTTAATTTTTTTTTTTTTTATTATTATTATTTTTTTTTTTAATATAATTTATAATTTAAATAAAGCCAACGTACTATCTTTTTGGGAATGTCTACCCTGGAAAACTTTATTTATGTCTTCAGATGCATTGCAGAAACAGCAGCCAAATTCTCTTACTCCTATCTTGTGAAATACAGTTATTAGATTTCTATTCTCTCATCCAGTGCCTCTGCACATGTATACATATAAAACAGTATTGCTGAGCAGATAAAAAAAAAAAAAAAAAAAAAGTGCTGGAGGAGATGTTGGGATGGGAACTCAACTACTCAGCTGCTGTGAAATAATTCCAGCTGATGGGAGAGACCCAAATTTAAGACTTCACTCCACTGTCTCATGGAGATCTGCAAGGAGGTGGATGCTGACAGCAGAAAGCCTTGAAGCAGATTGTCCTTGTTCTCCTAAGGAGCACAGCTCCATGACATCCTGTCTCAGTGGAAAGTACAGTAGCAGCAATGAAGAACATCCAAGCTGTACTACCTTCTCATCCAAAATAAGGATATCAGATTTTGCCAGGAACAGTACTAAACTTTTTTTTTCTATTTTGCGAACCATGCCTCGTACATGATCTATAATCTCAGCAGAACTCTGATAGTGGTGGGGACACTGACAGCATCATGAAAGTGGAGAGGTGATGATGCCAAAGCACATTCTTTGACTTATAATAACTGATGAATTAACTGCAGGAGTGAAGGAGTCAAGGAAAATGTGTGATCCAAGCTTTGCTTTTATGACCTGGATATATGCTGATGGTTATTCTTAATTACACTGATTATGTTCAGTCTAGTAATACAAGAGAGAAAAGACAGAACCATAATCAACCCCAAAGGTTAAAAAATCATAAGTTACAAAATCACAGAGAGATCATGGAATTAAAAAAAGAAAAAAACCCAAGCCAAAATTCAAACAAAAAAACCCCAACTGCTGGGTTCTCTTTTATTTGTCATTGTTGCCTGGACTTTTAGAGTGCATTTCAGTCATGTTTTGAAACTTTGACCACAAGCAGGAGGGCTGAAATTACTGTCTAACCTGCAAAATCAAAAGATAAAAAGGAAATAAATCACTGGAATCCAGGAGCTTGATCTTCAAGAAAAATGTCAGCTATCATATGACTCATCCTAAAGTCACAGGAGTTATCAACACTGCAAATCACCTAACTCCTATGGCAACACCTTCAGGGGTAACCCTACAAAATACATATTTTCAGTTTTTCAGTTACAGCTGTCAGTTCTGAGCTTAGTGCCACCATGAGTTGAAATGCAGTGTCACTCTGTGACAGATGCTCCCATAGTCACCATGTGAGTGTGAGCTGTCTAGGACCCTGCTTTGGCTGCAGTCCTTTATCTCACCTATGATTTACCCTAGCAGGATTATCATGGGCACAGGACTTTTGTGACAGTATCTATCCAGATTAACAACAATGTTAGCAAGAGTGCTGAGACAACTTCAGATATGAGCTTTTATGCACAAGTAAAACGTGAGAGGAAAACATTAAATGTTCAACTGTCTCTGGGGCAAGACTCCAGAAAACCACATTCCTACAGATTCTTTTGCAGATTCTCTCTGCTTCGACCTGTATCATATATAGCCACAGAACAACGTCACCCTAGTCTACCCCTAGCAACTTACTCCCCTTTTGCCCTCAGATGGTGCTTCACCTCTTAGATTTCCTTTTGATCTTCAGCCTTCCAGCCTAGCACAACAGTCGCCTCAGTCAGTGCTTAAAGACATGGCTTTAAATGTACCAATTGGACTTTTGCTTGCAAAGTGGTTGGGATCTTTGTGTGATCAAACCTCATGGGGGCTCTGCAAAGGATAAAGATGAAAATAACTTCATTTTTATGAACACTCTTCTTTGGGAACTACTTGGAAAAGGCACCTGTCATGGTTCCTCCCTGTTACATCATGGTTCTTGTGAAAAAAATCCAAGTCACACCTATCAAATAGCAACAATACAATCATTAATGCAACAAGATACACATACTATGCATCTATCACACAGCAAACACTATCAGATGGGGGGAAAGAACAGCCCAGTGGGGCCCACAGGCTTTCAGTTTGTGTGGGCTATGATCTGTGCTTGATCCATGACTGAGAAGTCTGCTAGGAAAGAAGAGGGCAAACTAGGTAAGCCATTCTGCCAAGCTAAACCTAGACAGAAGTAGTTTGCCCACCCCCAGCTGAAGGAAGGCCAAAGCAGAAGAACTTGTTCACAGGGGGAGGGTCTCTGATGAACTGCACCAAAATCCCTATTTCCCACCCACCAGCAGATAAGAAGTGGGGGAAGGCATGTGCAAAGGGAGAAGGGAAAAGGAAAAGGAACAGGAGTTGGAAAACTTCATTTAACTCTTCTCAGCAGTGGAAGTGCCTGGCTTTTAACAGCAAGGGGGACTGGCAAAACTTTGCTTTAGGGGTTGCTGCAGGCACTGACAAAGAAACAGAATCAAATCTGGCAGCAGCTGGGAGGAGGGACACAGCCAGAGAAAATGAGGGAGGGAAGAGCATACTAAGCTGGAGATCTTGGAGATAAAAATAATTCTTGTATTTAAAGCACTAAAATAGCACTATTTTTATCCCACTACTTCCAAAACGAGCTAGCACTGGCAATTTTAATCATAAGGCAGGCTCTTCTCACTGGTACAGGGCTTGGCAGTGGACTGCCTCCAATATGCCTAAGAAGGGAGCCTGCAGCTGACTCCTGATTGACATCAGTGCAGGTCGAGGAGACTCCAGCTCAGCACTCACCACAGAAGGGTGAACACACTGAAAACAGGGAATAACAACGTTATGATGATGTTTCAAACAACGAGATGGATTTACAGCTGTGGATTTTAAACTTGCTGCTTTCTTCCACATTTTCTGGCCACTGTTTAGCCCTCCATGGTAGGCTGAACAAAAGAATACTGGCTCTGGACAAAAAGGCTGGAAAAAATTGTAAATGATGGCTTCCCATAGGGCACTCAAAGGGACATTTCATCTTCTCCTGACTTTAACCCACAGCCTCCCTAACACAGCCAGTAAGCAGCACACAACACTGGAGAACTGTATGTGATATAACATGAAAGACAATTTATTCAACTATCACCACAGGATCCCGTTTTTGGGTGTTTTTTTGCTTTACTTTTTTTTTTTTCTTTTTTTTCTTTTCTGCATAATGCATTAAGTCTGGAATTTATTGGAAGCTCTCTTTGGTGGTTAACTCCTTCTGTGGCTTCAAGTAAACGGGGAGTATTCAGTAAACAATGATCATGGATCATTGATTAGGAAGATCAAGATTAGGAAGAACTTTCCTCCTTTGTTGGAATAAGCATAATTCATGGTTCAGGACTGACATTCACATAGCTAAATCTGACCTGTTCATTAAAAACCAGGTCCTGTAACTTAGCCTCCTTTTGTATTCTTGCCTGCCCAGTGAAAGCTGACAGTGCTTCACTTGAAACAGAGGTGAAAGAGTATAAAAATTTCACCTTTGTACAAATATTATTTTTCCAATTAACATGCACTAAAAATGGACAGCAATCCTTCAAGCATTATACACTTATTTCTGTGATATAGAAAGAAGCAAAGATTTTTTCACGCGGGAGTCTCTGTGGCAACCCCCCTAGCATTTAAAACACACACAATTGCAAACAATTCCGACTCAGAAAAACACAAATGCGCCTCCACTCTCAGCTACACAGCCTCACCAGAATAAAACTAGGCAACTGAATCCTTTAAGGAGGCTGAATGGAGTTTCTGAACTTGTTGTACCTCTCCCTTCAGCTAGTTAAGAAAGCCTATTTAGAGAAACAGGCTTCTCCTCACTCCTGCCCCCTCAGCAGTCATACCACCATCAGCAACCTGCTTCAAAATACAACAGAGCTCTTCATTCTTCATTATGGCACTGGGGAAGGTGAATCATTTGTCCTGAAAGAGGCACATTTCCCTTCAAAACTTTAGTGTCTACTTCTCCCCTTTATTTCTCTCACTACAAGAGAAATGATGAATGTCCAACTTAGAGTCATGCAACCATATTTTCAAGTGTCTATTTATTAAACTCACAGCTTCCATCAGGGAAGTTCAGAAGTCCATCTAGTACAGGTTGAGCAGTCCTTTGGGACATTTTCTAATATTGTTATGGATAACTCACTTCTATTCCATAGAAGGATATTGTGGCTTTTCAGTTTATCTGCAAGGCCACTGAATGTTCTCAGTGCCACATACACACCAAGAAATTTATGAGATCATCAAAAACATTAACCATATTCTTAAAGCATCAGCACTGATTACCTAACAGCATCCCTTTATTACTTACTATCAGTCCTATGTGTCTGTCTTGTGATATCTTCTTCATGCAAAGACAAATCTTGCCTGCTTTTTTAGGAGCATCCTCACTGCACAGGCTACAGGTGGGAGGAACTCAGAGAAGTTTTGAAGTCTATGTCACATGGCAAGTAACTGCATCTTCTACTAAACCTCTGGGCAACGGAACACAATAAGATCTATGAGAGGGGCAAAGAGGCTAACTTCAAAAGGGATTATGGGATTCCTGTCACACTGGATTGCCAAACCCTGCCACCTTTCCAATAGGAAAATGTAGTTGTGGCACATGTGATGGACAGAGCACATGGGTACAGTTCCTACTTTTCCCTTACCCAGACAACTGCTGTGGTGGCTCCTCACTGCAGTGCCAGAGTGGGCAGCCACACAGCTTGCTGTGCAGATGGAGTCCTGCCCTCACCTCCCACAGATCACTGCACAACCAAAGCCACACAGAAATCAAAAATAGCTACATACTTGCTTGGCCAAACACTCACACAGACACCCCTACAGAGCTTTACTCATATTTAGTACATGGTTTTGTCATCCTTAACTTTCCAAACAGCTCAGAGGAACTATGCGCGTGCCCGGCATATGCACACCACCACATGAGTTTAACTGGTTAAATTAAATGGGCAGAGGTTTTACAGCTTTGCCTGTGGATCTTCACATCCTTTTAAAGCTGATTTACCTCAGAATAGGTTATATTAGGAACAAGCTTAGCTAGAATTGAGAATTACCACACACCAAGTTGTTGTGCTTCCTGCAATTACTTTTAAATCAGCTGTAAGTTCAAGGGGTGTGAATTCTGTACATGGAAAAACCTCTCACAATTCTACTTGGTTATCTATCTGCAGCTTTTTCAACAGGGATAACAAAGGTTAGATAGACAGCAGAAAACCATCTCTTCCAAATGCAAAATGGCAATGATTTAAAAGCGGATCTCTGCGCTGGCAGCGCGCAGCAACTCAGGTGGCAAAAAGCCAAATCTTTCTCCTGAAACTACAGTTAACTAAAGTTAACCAGTCTTGCTAAATGATAACCCTAAGATAACTAAACCCTAAGATAACTAAAATGTAGAGGAAAATGTGTAAATAATACCTAAATGCAGTTGCTGTGCCTTGTGAAGACTTAATGCAGACAAGCAGATGTTTATTAATGCTGTTCATTCCCTCAGGAGACTGGCAGACACTAGCAAACCCTCTCTGGGCTCAGAGAAGAACCTCCCAGAAAGGTCATGAAATGTGTTAGTTTGTGGGGAGATTTTTGTTTGCTTTTTAAAGTAGTGAGAATAAAGCGCAGCCATTAAGACTGTGACAAACCAGGAAATTCCAAGTTACATCTGACTCCCCCAGGTTCCCTTTGATACAGCTAGGTTGCTTAGTGAATCAGAAAAAGTATCACTCCTGTATTTGCCACTTCATGCTTTTATTTTTAATTTTATTTTCTTTTAGTAATGTCCCCTTAAAACTACTGACACACTTCCCAGACAAGTTTTGGAAGGCATAAGGCCATCTTCTCTCTTGAAAGGCCCCTGCCACATTCTGCTTTCCAGAGCCCTCAGTGAATACCTCCATTGGGGATGCCACTGCAGAGCCTCCTTCACACTCACACACCTCTTCTGACATCTTATTTTCAGTGTTGTTCCTCTTTGGTTCAATAAAATGCATATTTTGACATCAGCAACTTCTTGGAGAAGTCCTTATACCATTTTAATAAAAATAACTAACTTGTCTCTGAAGTACTGTGAACACAGAAGGTCTCCCCTTTTCCTTTGCTTTCTAGTGAGGCCATACAGAGAACATATGCTCAAACAGTTTCAGCTTGTGAAACACAGCAGTGCTGCTCCCCTGCTCTGGCTATTTCTTCACAACCCTCACTGCATTTTCTCCTCCCTCACAGGAGGATCAGACTGCACCTTACCACACCTCCCCTCCCTCCAAAAGGCCAGTTTGACCCAGAACAGTTCTCCAGTCTAGACAACTGACTACACAAACATAATAAAGAATGTGGTATGAGCAGTGGGAACCCACAGCTAGGGTATGCAAAATGAGGTATTTCAATAGCAGCAGAACTGCTGAGTGCAGAGAAAAGTCTCTGTGGATCTGTGGCAGGGTCAGGATGCCCACTGTGCCTTGGGTATGGCAGAACTGTTGTCTGCTGCTGTCTCCAACCTGAGAACAGTCTCATAGCAAATGCCAGGAGCCCTGAGAAGTCACAGCTCTTCCAGGAGAGGAAACAAAGGCTCTGCAGTTATTCTCTTCTGCCAGGCAATGTCACTGCAAGGGCAAATGGGACTTGCCTAGGAGTCCTCACATGGGTTATGACACTTTGGGGACTACTCCAAGGACTGATGTTCCTCCTCAGAAATATTTGCAGAGGCATCTCAGGATGAGCCCCACAGCTGTTTAATTCCCATGATGGGATGTTATTTGAACTTTGAAATATAGAAGTACTTTTGATGTCTCAAGTTAATTAATAACATCTATGGGAGACATCCTAGAGACAGGTATAACTCCCTGTGACTGTTTCCTCAGCAGTACACAGACCTAGCAGATCTTTACATCTCTTCTCTACAGAATGCTGAAGGAGTCAAAGCAGTCTTGTTTTTAGAAAACACCTTTTTTTTTTTTTTTTTTTTTTTTTTTTTTAAAGTATTAGGTAAAAGGGACAGATAGAACTGTGAAACACAGATATCCTCTGTTGGAAGTGAAAGATCTGATCTTGCTGCAGATCTGTGATGTGAACATAAAAATAAAATTCAGTCACCCCCATTCTGTTTTGTTTCAGGGGAAAAGTCTGATAAACATTTACCTGAAACTATCACTAGTCTGGGAAAATACTCTATAAATGCAGACAAAATTATTGCCCAAGTTTCACCTTTTGCTCTGAAACTTTTGCTGAACTTTAACTCCCATCTCTGATTTCAAAGGACATGATTCTGACTGCATTTCCTCTTCTGCAAACCGGAAGCAAGATTCAGTTGTAGTCAAACAAGGCCAAATAATGGCTTTGAGATTAAAAGAAAAAAACCAAACCAAAACAAAAAACAAACAAACAATCAAAAGCAGTCTCAAATATGACAGTAACTGGAATGGGTCGGATCTGTTCGAATATCAGTCTAAGTGTCACATTCAAGACCAGTAAATACTTCAGAATTATAAAGCAGAAGGGGCACAAATAGCTTAAGAAAGGCATATAAAGATTTTGGGTACAATGGCATGGTTTGGAGTACATAAATTGCAGTCCCACTGTTCAGTATTTCATTTTTACCCAGGTGAAGGTATTCGAACCAGAGTTCCTTGATCTTTTTCCATGCACAACTCCATATTGCACCACTCTACTGGCCCTCCACAAGTGCACCTTTTGTGTTGACTGCTGGAAAAGGTTCAAGTCCTGAGTTAGGGGGTGCTTTGTGCCTCTAACCAGGACCCACACATTCTTTAAGCATGATCTCAGCAACCTATACAGCCAGGATTGGAAGTGAGGGAGCAAACTGGCTTCAGCCTTGACTCTTTAGGACCACCTTAAGCAAGGATATGCTCTGCATGAGGAGAGGGTCTATCTCGTACAATAGAAAACTATATGTGTGTATGCTGGTCACTACTGAACCATAGCAGAATTTCTATGGTATTTTATAGCACACCAGTAAGTATGGGGAGAAGCTGTGTGCACATAAAGACTCACAGCTGCCCATTCAAAATAAGCATTTAAATGGATTAACCAGACAACTGTGCTTTCAAACTGGCAGTCCTTACACAGTTACATGATTCAGAGGGATTTATTTATAAATATTTGTTTTTCCAGATAAAAGGAGGGCATTAGTGGGATTTCTATTAAAGTGTATTCATTGCCACTCTCCCTCAAGCAAACAGGGAAAGAAACAAAACAAAAATAAGGATGTGTTTAGGGTGCAAAATTTGTAGGCACAGTTTAAGACTAGGTGATTCTGGTTTAACCTTAAAATAAAAATACTTCTTTTATATATTTTTTTAAATTATTTTTTTAAATTTTATTTCCAAAAGCATAAAAGACCGCATTTTGCTTAGCTTTTTGAAGACCCCTGGGCTTGAGAAATATTTGAAAGATATGAAATTTAAGTTAAGGCACATCTCCTGGTCAAAGGATGTTCCTGCTACATTACAGTTTACAGTGTCATCTATAGATTCTGGTAAAACAGAACCTATGCAATTTCTTTCTCTAGAGCTGAATATAACCCATCCTTCTCAGTCTATTTGAAAAACTGTTTCCAAATAAGAAGTCTCATTTGACAAGTCCACATCCTTTACACACACAGAGGCTTCTCTGTCAGTCACTGATGGGCAAACATGTTTATGCGGAAGCTCTGTTCAGTGCTTCTTTTTACTGTAAGGAACCATTTTCCTCCAGGAAAATAATATATATGAAACATTCTGTCCCCACACAACAAGCTTTGAATGACAGATTCGGAAAAACAGTATGAAAAAGAAATTACTCTCTTTCATAATCCATCAGCTCAACTAAAACAGTAAATCAGAGGAAAGTTAAGATTCAAATGTAATCCCTTGGGAGAAGAATCACTTTGAATGGATTTGGGGAAAAAATACACATCCTTCTCAAATTCAGTAGTAGATGCATAGCTGAAGTACAAGCAAAGAGCAGAGAAAAAGCTTTACATAGATAGGATAGGTTCTCTTGATAGATGCATCCAACTTCCATCACCATTAATGGGAATTATATACTGAGTATTGAGAAAAGGGCACATGCAGGAAATTACACATTTCTAATGACATTCAACTTTAGGAAAACTTTCTTTTGATGACTTCTGTTGCAGAAATCCTACTGATGTGGCATGCTGTTACAGAGTTATCAAATTTCTTGGTAATGAAGTATCTACCAACAAAGCAATATCTCCTTCATCTGCCAAGGGCAAATTTGCTAACATATCCCCCAGGTATTAGCTGTTCTTTTAAATACATTTGCAAATTACTTCCTCCAGTTACCTTTCAGACTGTGAATCAGTAGCTGACAATGCTATCCTGCTGGAATAAGAGAAAGAGCAATCAGCTCCTTAATTTCTGTTTGAGGCTGAAATCTTACTGGGCTTAAAGGAAAATAAAAGCCATGGGTGAAACTTGACCCTTCTGAAATTAATAGGCTTTTTCACCCATAAATACATCCCCTGAAAATTTATTGTAAGGTCCTTATCATTGCTATGATTTCTAAACTTCCTGTGCAAAGAATTCTTTCAGAGTATTTTAAGGACAGTTTCTTCTGCATGTGTACATGGTCCAGCAAGTAAGCCTCTATATTAAAAAAATTAGCCCTGGGCACTGAAAAATCTGTGTGTAGGAATGCAACAATTCTCACTTAATACACTACTACAACATTACTCACTGCCTGTAGCAGCCAGCCCACAGCAGGGCTGGCATTACGGTGTAAGGTGAGGACACTCCTACATCAGAGGCAGCTCAGTGGAAGGAACTTGCCAATCTAAAATGTTTAGTCTACCTGCCTGAAGATGTGTGAGGAACTGCAGACACTTCCACTTTGTTTATGATGAGGCAGAATAAAATCGTAAATAAACTCCCAATGTGAAATGTACACATGGAGTTGTATTTGTAGGGTTTTTCCCCTCCGATTTTTCTTGATATGGTCATTGTTTCCATAAACCCACTAGTTCATGTTCTAAAGCTGTATCTTAAGTCATTCTCAAGACCACAATGCTTCAGCAGCACTCCAAGACAGGATAGATACTAACAAGCTTGCTTAGAAAAATTTAAGAAAAAAAGAAACTGGTTTAAGTGTCTACAAAACAATGACCTCTATTAAAGCAACTGAATTGTTTCAGTGAAAAAGCTGGGAAGAGATATGACAGAAACACAAGACCAAGCACATCAAGCAGCAGCACAGACACAAACCTTCCTCTGCCTCTTAATTTTCATCTGAATATCAAAAATTTCATCCAATTATTTCAAAATTTTTTTCTAACAACTGAGAACTATTAAAGCAAAATATGATGACACTTCATCAACTTTTAAATGGTGCAGTTCATGTCTGGCAACAGCATCAGATTCCTCAGTCTGCTAGAGCAGGACAGAAGATGTTTACTGTCACATGTATTAGTTAAATTTAATAGGATAAGATCTTCAGCAGACATTCATCTGTGTGCTGCAATGTCAGATTATACTAGCTGATGTTTAACAGTTTTGAGACACTGAATGTTTCTGGATATTGATCATAGAACATCATCCTTCGTCTGGAGAGCACTCATTCAGCTGTAGCAATGCTAGTAGTCTGCAAGATCTCTAAGGGCTTCTATGAAATACCTTGTTCATTTTTGTCAAATGCCAAGTGGATTAATAATTATGTCATGCAAATACTATTTCAACAACTGTCACTGAGGATACTGTGCATAACCTGACCATAGTAGCTGAACCACTCAGCATCCCTTTAAGGATCAGGAGGCAGTTGCATGCTTTGTTACCATTTCTGCTGTCCAGTGACATGAGCAGCTCATTCTCTAAAATCTGTCACTCAGGCATTTCTCACAAAAAAAGCACTCATGTAAAACCCTCTGTTATGCTGTACTAACTTAGGCTATACCAGTGGAAATTGCTCCATGGGAACAGAGACTTTTTAAATTCTTTGAATGCAAAATTTTATGATTTAGGCATATTTCAAATATCCTTGCACAGGGCTATTGAGCAGAGAAGCTTAACTGTTTGCTGAATCTGGAGATGCTACTCCTAATTCTGATATGGAAATCAGTGATACCAGCCTGGTGGTGGTAACCTCCTGTGTCACAGATTTGTAGGTTACAGAACCCCTATATCAGGAACAGCTGAGATAATATTCCCAGTCTGGCCTTCTGCTCATGAAATCATTCCACTCCACCAGCACCACAAAGCCCTAGCTTCTGGATATATGTCTAACAAGCATCCACTTGATTTAGACTTGCATTGGGAAGTCCATCACATCCCTTGGCAGAGCTCTAATAATGAAATTATCCCTTTTGTTGAAAATGCACACCTTGTTTCTGCAGTGATTTAGTTCACCTATGGATTTCATTTGTTGGAATGGACACTTGTTCACCTTTCGGAATCTCATTCCCCACACAGTCTAAAATCTCGTTAGCACAGCTGAACACCTTATTCTCCATCAACTAACTGTGGTGAACTTCCACATGAACTCTCTTACCCACAGTTTAGCATTCTGTCAGAGCAGATTTAACTAGGTTGCACTGCCTCACAGTTGCCTTGAGGCAAATTCTCCCAGCTACTGGTGTTTATGTGATGTGTAGTACCTTAATAAGGCATGGCAAACTGCCTGCATATCTGACCAAATTTGTATCCAGACAGGGAATAGCAGCTGTAGGTACTATTCCTAATTATTTTGTTCTTCATATGTTCAAAACCACAACAACCAATCATTTTCAAAAGGCAGACAATCATTAACATTCAACCTTTATCTGAAAATGCTAACAAGTCAGTATGGTTCCCTAAGCAAACAGTACCACCTCCTTCCTAACCCACTGCAGAACTAAGGACAAGCAAGTGGAAATCACTGCTCTGCTCAAATCTCAAACACCTCTGTTTCAAAATGCAAAACAGAAACTTAAAATCCACCTTTTAATGAGAAAAGTGATGACTGTATTGGTAGTCTGACTACTCATGCTAAACAACTGCTTGGAAAGGTGGTTACGATAGTGGTAAATGTGCCTTGTCATTAACTTTCAAGGGTAAGATACTTCAAATAATTAGTGGTTTGCTTCTAGCATTTGCTACCCACCTGCACTCACGAGAAGGCCAATATATTCCTGACTTCAGATCATCAGTAAGTATGTGCCTGACAATCATGCTGCAAGTCACCAGAAAAAAAAAAAAAACAAGTTAGGGAAAGTGCAAGCTTGCTGAATCATGACTAATATATACATAGACCACTGAGGGAAGAGTTAGGCCTTAAATGCTCAAACTGATGCAAGCTACCAGAGCTTCCTTGTGCCTCATCAGTCCCTTGCAGTTCCCAGCACACAGCCTATAAAACCTGAGAAAAACAGAAAGAAAAAAAAAGTGCTAATTGTTATCTTCTTGAATTTGGCAGAGTATTTGAGGCTGACCAGAATTTCTGGATGCTCTGAGGGCTTTAATCCAGAATTTCTGCTGAAAAAACAACAGCCATTATTACTGTCTTTGAACCTCAGTTTCCCAGTCACAATAACTGATGTAGAATCAATCTCTGTTAATTTCCCATAATTTTTTTAGCACGTTAGGCAAAACTAGTCGAAACTGTGGTAATTGTAATACAAGTAACTGCACTGAAGTTCAACAGTGACATCAAAAATACAGTGGGTGAAACTGTGGAAAGCTGGAGATCTGCATTTGGATTTCAAGAGACTGAACGCAGGCTTGTCACTTCTAAGCTCACTGCTTTAACCATGGGTCAAGATGCAAACGCTGTTCTCAGTTACAAGTCACCAACAAGTCTTGCCTCTTCCTCTCATGTAAAAGAATGAGAAAGTAACTCATTCCAACACATATAGAAGGAGACTTCATGCCTTATATAGACACTCTAAAATCTTTCTGCTAGGGTCAAGCTCCTAGTTAGAAACAACTCAGAAACTACATGGGATACGTGTCTGAGGGATGTGCCCTCGTTCTGAATCCTATGTTCTTGGATTTTTGTCATTTAATTTGAATTTTTTTTTTCTTTCTTCCTTTATACATGCCAAAGGCAGGGAACATGTATATATGGGAAGATGTAGGCAGCTTCTTGTGCTAATATTCATGGTACTTGTGTGGCTTCAGGAACAGCAAAGCTCCCAGCCAGGCATAGACTTCAAGGCAAAAATATAAAATGCAAGAAGTAAGGAGTGAGTGAGAAAGGAGTGGAAGGAGAAATAAAAAACAATGATGAAGAAACACTTTTTAATTGTATTCCCTTTTCCAGACTATTTCACCCATCTTTTTCTGTTCCTTTTATCTTGAGGCAAAGAGAGAGCAGATTTGGCTTTAGTTACAACCAAACAATATGGGATTGCTGTTTACATGCAAACTTGGGCTGCGACAGCTTTGCATGCCTCATGGTCTGGAACAGTACATACCAGATGAGAGTACTACAAATGCAATAAAAGGATCAGCTTCCCAGATTTTTGACTGCAGGCATTCCCTTGTGGTAAAGTTGGGTGAGGAAATGGAAGAACAGACTGAGGGGAAGAGGGGAAATTCAATAGCCCAGAAGCATGTATCGCTGACCTAGTTACTTTGTGAAAGCTTCAATAAAAAGGCTTATGAAGTCATGACTATTACATGGTCCTCTCTGATCTTTTCATAAGGATGAGAAATGGTTGTTTTCAGTTTAAAAAAGAAAAAAAAAAAAAAGTTCTGTATGTAAAGTCTGTCTTTGTTGTTCCGCAAACTCCCTGGAGAGAATATCAGTCACCCTGCAGGGGCTGGAATAATGAATAAATCCATCAGGGAACAGGCTTTCTTCTCTTCTGACATGCTTCAGGAGACCACCCGTGAACACATCAATCCCTTCTCTGCAGACTGCAACCTCTACAGGCCTGCCCAGTCTCAGCTAGCAATGATCCTTCCTCTCCGAGCCCATCACTGATGGAGTTTAGATGCTCTCAGGCTGAAGAGTGGCAGGACCATGGGCTTTCCACTCTCTGGGCAAAGGCTCTAACTACTATAGGAAAAAAGGCAATGTAACTGTGAAAATCAGTAATGGGAACTGTGGGGAGTCAGGGGGTACACAGCAGGGCAGCTGGCTGGTTGCCACAGCAGAGTCACTGCAGAATCATAGATCTCCCTATAG
The DNA here is from genome assembly GCA_038090715.1 of Florisuga fusca. Classification (NCBI taxonomy): domain Eukaryota; kingdom Metazoa; phylum Chordata; class Aves; order Apodiformes; family Trochilidae; genus Florisuga; species Florisuga fusca. The sequence continues at coordinate 37,219,950 of JAAWXA010000002.1, read as the reverse complement.
GCAGGAGACAAATGAGGAGGGGTAATTGCTCTATGCTTGCAGACAGAATCAGCCAAAGGGAATAAAGGATCAACCACCACCTGCACATGACAGCTCTCCTCTTGAAATCTTCATGGGTTCCTTATCACTGATTGACAAATTCGTGCTGTTCAAAACCTCATGAAATTCTTCTCATTACTGAAGCACACAAAGATTTACTTCTTCATTCCTGCACTTTCTATGTGTTTCTCAAGAAGAATGGAACACCCTGGAGTCACTACCCAGTCATGTTACAGGAAAGCTTAAGATAGCTACAGAGCTGAGGGGGGTGCATCCTGAGAGCAGAAAGCAACCAGCTACCATGTGAACTCAGGAAGCAACTTGATGCTGGTCAGATGCTAAACTCTTGCATGTGGTTTTATTGTCTTTCCATTTCACCCCTAATTGATAACATAAAGAAAAAGATACAACCTTAATTATGTGTACTTTTATAATGCAGGTCATTTTAGAGTAAAAGGTAAAAAAACCCAAACAAACAAAACAACCCCCCCAGCCTGTTTAATGTAATGTCTTGCTCAGAGTAACAGAGAAGTGCTATTAGTTAATTAGTAGCTTTACAGTGAGCTGAAGTACAACCAAAATTTAGTTTCAATCTTCCCTTTTGCACTGGCCTGAAATTGCACAGGGAATACTGACTATCTAATAAAGGAATATTTTAAGAAACTAGATAGATAGAGGAAAAAAAAAACTGGAACATGAAAAAGTGTAGTTACATCTTCCATATTTCTCCATGCATGCACTTTAAGAGATGGAAGTTATTCAAACACACACACACACTACTCTCCTGGAGCCCTATAAGTACACAAGGTATGCTCAGTCCTAATATAACTATGACTTCAGATTTGCTCCAGCCACAGAGCTCCTAAACAAAGCATGTGGAAGTTAGTCAGGACAGCTAGGTAGCACTAAAAATAGGGGAGCAGTCAAAATTATGGGAAATTTGAGCTCTCTTTGAGCACCACGACTTTTTCTTAAATTGTTACCTAAGCATTACAACCATGTTATCGAAACCAATGCTCTTCTACAGCTTTATATACTGAGTTGTCAATAAAATCTCAGCTACTAATTAGACTTCAAGGATCAGACCAGATCAGCGTCTCAAGATATGAAAGAATCTTGGACAGCTGCTTCTGCTGCCTTCCCTGAAAATAACCAGAAGTAATAATTCATTAGGAATCATCTGTGGTCTGTTTCAAAGTTCACCCTCTTGTACAGCAACATTAAAAATGTACTTATATTAGTTAGTGAGATGAAATCTACAAAATTACCACATTATTATCCAAAAGCCCCAGGCACCACCAAACTGTGCCAAGGAGTTACGTATACATGTGATGTACTTATTCCCATTCTGGGCTGCAGAATCCATAACAGGATATAAACTGGAGGGAGGTGGCTTTTCTGCATCTCTTTTCTAAAATATCTAGACTTAGGAGAACTATGGGTTACCTCTTGAAAAATCTGATGCCCCCTTTCTTTCTCAGTCAATAAAATGAGTAACAGCTCAGTTATGACCCTCCTGGGTGGAACTTCAAGAAAAATTTTAAAGCATATCCACATTCTGAGAAGGCGTTTGCCCATTAGTTCTCATTTTCCACTTTTCTTCCATATTAATTACATCAGCACTAGCAGCTTATCAGGGATGAGAGAGCTTCAGTTTGCACACAGCTAGGGAAATGTACATGAGTGGTTTTGAAGGGAAGACCTGGTCTTGATGAGAAATTATCCCTCTTACACATCTCTTTTTTGGGGGCCGACTACTTATTCCAAATCAATTAATCTCCATCGTCCCACATTCTCCTCCTGTGTTTCTTCCTGGGCAAAAATCCTTACTGACACATTACAAGAAGTCTGGAAGTATCTTCTTTCCCTTGACTGCTTGAAATCTCTCCTTCTTAAAGTTCTGAAGACAAAATACTGCAGTCAAATTATTCTCTTGCTCCAAGAAAGAGAACTGGATCATTCTGGCTCCTGTAAGCCTGATATCACAAAAGACCCCTCAGGGGAATTACAGCCTCATAACATACAGTTGCCTATTATTTATTCTGTGGCCAGATTCTCAGCTGGTATAAATCAGAGCAGGTTCCTTGCCTTCAACAGAGTAAAGCTGATTTATGCCAGCTGACAGTCTGGCCCTGCATGTGTTCCACTTGCACAATGCTATTTTTTTAAAGAGGCCCATTAAAGTGCCCCAGGCATGTAAGAACCACACTTGGGTCTTTACTTGGAAAATGTTGCTCCGAGGAGTAAGACTGCAAAACCTTCTTTTTGCACTCTGAGTATGTACTTTTCACATTCACTTGCTTTTCTAACAGAAGAAAGTCTCTAAGCTGTGACAGAGCCACCATAACTCTGGGAACATACAAACAGAAGGTATGCAGGAAAGAGAAGACAGCTTTCTAATATCTCTGGTTCAAGATTACTGTTTCAAAGATACAATCTTAAACCTAGGTGTCACTGTAGTGATGGACCTGCTGGGTTGTAAGCTGATGGATGCTTTCAGTTTGAGGAAGCAGATTCCTCTATCTGCTCCTGAAATCTACTAATTTCAGTGGAATTTTTGCCAAAGTGCTACTCTGGGTGACTGGAGAACTGGAATCAGACTATTAGGACTGTTAGCAATAAAAATTGTGGTTCCTTTGCATGATGGAAGTTTCTGAATACAGCTTGTTATTTTGGTATGAAACAAAGATTATAAGACACCAGTCACTCAGAGCACTGCCATTCCCACCCAACAAGATGAAAATGAACAGATTGCTACAGGTCAATGTAAGAAACATGTCTGGACACTGGTTTTCCTGTGCCAGAAAGTGCTGTAACATCTCATACATTTTCATATTCACCCCCAGAGTGAAACCAAAATCATTTGAAGTGGTGGTTGTGGGGGTGTTTGTGCATGCATGCAAAATGAGTGACAGGTCTCCAATATCCTGGGGAGAGTGGACAGGGGGAGCTCCAGATTCAAATGTGCACTCCATGAGACAGGTCTGCCTTTCTCTCATCCTCAACCAGTGATTATTCTAATTATTCACTAATGATGATTTCTCTTTCTCTCTGTCTCTTTGTACAGCAGAAATTCCATCCTGGACTGCGCTTAAAAAAAAAAAAAAAGTTTCCTGATGAAGGTTTAATGGAAACTGGTACATTTCCACAAATTGTTTCAGTTTTGACAAATCAGCATTTTCCCATGAAAAAAACAGTGTCAAAAACTCTCAACCAGCTCTAATTCTAACCAGATTAACTCAGGGATGAATGCCAACAGGAAGTTCTTGCTAAATACCAGTTGTTCGAGCAAAGGAAAATTACTCCTTCCCCAGATGATCTTCCCAGAGATGAAAAGCCTTTGAAACCCATATGAAAAAAAAAAAAGACAGGTAATTCCATCTGTAACAACCACAATGATATTCAGGACAAGAGAAAGGGTAAGGAAATGGAACCTTTAGACAAAAAAAAAAAACAAAAACCCAAAACAAGTACAAACTGCAACTAGTATTTCTTCTGCCACTGCTGATGTTACAGTTTCTTAAAATCTGAAACAGTTGCTAAACTTCCCAGCAATTCAAGCAAATGGACATTACTCCCTAGGAATCCATAGAGATTGCAGGGCTAAATAAATACTCTAATTTAAATTCTGCTTAAGTCCCTATAACTTAGTGGACACAAACGAATAAAGGCATTCTGTCACTGATGGAAAGAGAATTACAATTTCTGGTGAGACTTAGTAATTCTAACTGCTAATTGGGATGAGTATTTCTTCACTGGATGGTGTTTGAAGCGTTTTGATCCTTCTACATATCTTACCCTAAACACCTTTACACTAACTAAATCTGCTCTTTCGGACATTAGGATATAAATGGTTGTACTCAACCAATGTCAGTGCTGCTGCTTTGTCTTTATTCTTCACTCACTAAAGAGTGAAGACATTTTATGAAAAGTTGAAGCTTATTTTTTCGTATTATGAAAGCTGAAGACTTAGCTGAGTCACAGAGAAAATCTTGCAAATATTTAGTATCAGCTCATGGCTTAGAGAGGCATCCAAATCAGTGGCATTTGACTTAACTACAATGCCCTTCCCCAATGTGTTTCTCTCTCCTTGATATAAAAGCAATCTGTCCCCTGTATTTAGAAGTTTCCCTGCTGTTTCTTAATATAGGACTTATCACTTCCACCTGCCAGTGGAGGTAAACTTCTAAAGGACTTATAACTAGTCTAGCAAAACCAAGGTGATTAATTTTGGTCTATTTCACCCTTCCAGAATTATAGTTCATAAAAAAAAAGAGTACAAGTATTTTGTCAGACTCGGGCAACTTTCTATGTCATAACAGGACTGGCTCTCCATGACTCTGTGCTGGAGAACCCTTGTACTCTCCAGCATCTGCACAGAGCTGGTTGATACATTAGTCCACTCATAGAGTCTGCAGTGCTCTGGCAATAAAAACTAGATGATGTCCCTGGGATGTGCCTACCTGGTAATTTCCCCTAAGTCAAAGGATTCCTGTGTGGTAAAGGAGACACTGCTGGTCTCCTACCTGTGTCAGGACATCCTTCCATTCCTCTGCTCACCAGAGGGACCATGGGCAGATCAGGACCATACCAACTCACCTCTCTCCTCCTCAATACAGGACTTATGTGGCCACAAGAGTGTCTGGAAGCCCTGACTTCCACTGTGCCACCAACACTCAACAGTAGCCCATACCAGGCAGTGTGGAGACTGCACTGACCACTTTCAGATCAAAATTTGTCATTGCACTGGTGGTGTTTTATACCTTGCAAATACAAATACACCTAGTTATGCAAAATCCAAGAGAAAAACAAATAGGGCCCAACCACTTGTTTTTGTTTGTTCTTGCTGTACTGTGAGGCACAGCTCTCCTGAAGTTTGAGGAGTAGCAGTGTTACAAAATGGATGCAAGCAAAGCACATGTAGCACAGACATACACCATTACTAATAAAAAAAGAAGTTCCTGTGCCACAAATGCAAAACTACAACCTTAAAAATATCCTGCAGAGGAAGTATAAGCATGGGAAACTCTAAGAACTGGTGCTACAGTGAAACTACACATTTTTCTCCCCCCCAAAAGAACAACTTGTTTCTAAAAACCTCACACTGAAACGAAGCAAAACAAATGAACAAACAAAACAAAAAACCCCAACACACACAAAAAACCAACCAAGCAAACAAACAAAAACAAACAAACAAACAAATCTGAAAAAACAAACTAGGAAGAACTTTCCTTCTGGTAGAGTGAGACACCCTCTTGGTTCAGAATTAATCTTGTCACAATTACAACTGTTATGAGCTACAATTATATAAAACTACCGTAAATTCAACCAAGAAAGGAGTATTTCATTTTGAAACAATGTTGTTCATCTAAATGTAGGTCATATAACAGCAAGCGTTTATAAAATAAGTGAAAAAAAATGAATATGAAAAAAGTTGAATTATTCCATTGCCTTTTTTTTGAAACAACTTTTGAAATTATTTCAGGAAACTTAAATGCTATAACTCTATGTAACTCTACTGATGCTAATGAAACTATATTAATCTACAGAAGCTTAAGATCTGGCTCATCTTTTTTAATAGAAACCATTCCTGTGTGGAATTCACCACCTGAATATTACAGAAGCATGTTAATGCCAAGGAACTCAAAATAGCAATTTTAAAAAAAGTGATTTTCAAAGTTGCAGGTATCAAAGACTCAGAATTCAATGATAAGCCATGGACAGAAGAAAATGCAAGAAAATGCAATAATATCTCCATTCCATTCCTACTTTTCTCCTGAAATAACTGGAAATTTGCCAATTTTAATGGGTAGGACAAGAATGTATCTTAGATTTGATCATGTTACAAACATGTTCCACCATTTTACAAAGATTTTTGTTCTCATACTTCCCTCTTGGAAATATCTGAAGCTTTAAATTTGATGTTGTTACTATAAAATTAACTGACTGTGACATAGCTTTTTAAAAATAAGGAGATAGTGCAAGTAGGGTTTGGTTGAACAGAAAAATTCTGTTCCCAATGCTCAGAAATGAGCAACTATTACACAGATTATTCAAAAAAAATCTCAGTTTGATACCCCAAAGATAAATTACAGATTCCTATTCACTTAGATCCATTGATTTCTTATGTAGACAGCTGCTGGTTTGCATTGCCATTTATTAATTAAATTTACAATATAGCATTCGCAATCATTTAAAAAAATTAATCATTATTAAAAAAAATCATTAAAAAAATTAAAAATACACCTTGTTGCTGTATGGAAAAAAATTTCAATTACTTGTGTCTAGTGCAGGACATGAGGGCATCTTCTTCAAAGCAGATAGTGCCAATTGGATCTGCTCATGAATTTTTAGTTTTGTTCAGCATCTTTATGTGAATGTGCTATTCTTGTCTAATATTTTGCTGTGAAGAATGTTAAAGTGAAATTTTAGCTGAGGCTTGATTAACCTCTTCACCAACAAGAGCCAGAGGGTCAGTTGGCATAGTTGGAAAGAGAACTCTCCTGAGACTGGTATCTGCCCTGCCTTATCTTCACTGAACTGCTGAGCTATTGATTATTACAAAGTAGCTTTTTTTTCTGTTTTGTTTTACCCCAAACATTTGGCTCCTCTAGTTTGCATTTCAATGCCAAATAACAACCAATATGCAAACTTTACACTTTCTGCTCCTACAGAACTGCTGCTTTCTGACCAAGTCTTCCTGTTATACACAACAACAGAATTTATCATTGATTATAAAAAGAATTTTTGGAGCCGTAGGATAGACTATCTGACAACAGGTCTACTCATTTTTTGTTATTGTAGGGTGAAGATTAAGATCATCATGGAAAATGCTGAATTGTAACCAATCTCTATATTTTTCCTTACTGGACCTATGACAGGAGAGAAGAATTATTTCAAAATTTTTTAAAAATTCTGAAGGTCTCTCCATTTTAAAATCTACCTATAGTTTGGCTGTCTATACTGGTGTTAAGTGAAAAAAGGAAAAAAACAGAAGAAGAAATAACACAAAATTGGCAGAAGTGGAGCTTTTTCATTTAAATCTTTTTGTGATTGGAATCTCAAAAAAAAAAAAAAAAAGGGTGAGGGGGGTCAAAATAAAAAACACCACTAGTTGAGGAAAAGTTATATTAATATATTATATTCATAAAAATATCACGTCACATTTAAGACAATATCATTTAGAGCCCTGGGACACTATTATGTCTTATTCTTATGGGGTTTTTTCATCTGCCCTAAGGTTCCATGAGTAACTTTGCAGGTATGTAAAACCTGTTGAGTTTGACAGTATTATTAATGAAGTATGAAGTTAGTCATACTGTACATAACTATTGGCAGTATCTAAGCAAGAGTTTATGTCATGTTTTTGCAGCACTTTTGAGATCAATATTGATCATGAATGATCCACAATGGAGAACCATAGGGCACAAAGAAAATTTATAGAAGCTCAGGTGTCTGAGAATCTTATCTGCAGGCTAAAACTAGATGTGACCTCACAAGACACCTCAGAAATCTACTGAGTTCCTCTGAACTGTTTTAGGTGTAGTTGTGTTGCAATCTGATGTTCTCCTTCTAGGTCCACCAGTTGCACTGCAACATGATTTAGGGCCTAGCTTTGCAGTTACAGATGTGTGTTCACATATGTGGGTTAGTACCGGGAGGACTAAGATCAAAAGCTCCTCAGGGCAGGGACCTTGTTTGAGCAGCAGCACTTTAAGCTCTTGGCACATTCCCAATTATCCTATGAAGATTACTGCAAGCCACAGAGTCAAAACCCTATCTCAGGATGTCTTTGTAAACATAGAATCAGGGATGTAAAGTGTCACTGAAAGCGAATCAAAGAACATGAACTCTGCGTGCTACAGGAATGACTGCTCTTCTCAGTCCAGCTGCTCACAATCACCACTTAATTCTTCTGTAGGCAGAAACACGCATGGAAAATAACTTTTGGGCAAGCAACTCCTGACCCACACAACAAGCAAGCAAGCTCTGCGCCCAAGCACAGGCCATGTAGCACCCCTGGCACCTTCCAGCCCCTCTCCCTGGGGGTGTGCAGGACGAGCTGCTCCCCATCCATGGCACGCAGCAGTGTCGGAGCGGTCCCGCACCCGCCAGCACGCACCCAAGGGGCTGGGAGACACGGTACCGCTGCCGGCTGGTTCTCCCCGGTACTGGTACTGCCCGGCCCACTGCCATAGGGCACACAGTGGGGCGCGGTACCAGGTGCGGGAGCTGCAGGGCCGCTGCCCCCCAGGACAGCAGTCAGCTCCCAGGCTGCCCTCTCCGGGCTCTCCTGGCCGGTCAGACCCTGCTGCATTTCCTCTCAAATCCTCTCTTCTCCCCCCTTCTTCCCTTCACAGATGGACTTCAGGTTTGTTTGGGTTTTTTTTTCCAGATTTCTAGTCCTTTTCCCCCCGTGTACTTCCCAGCAGAGTAATAATAATAACAATAATAATAAATAAAAACCAACAAGAGCCAAACACGCTTCCCCCTCCCGGAATGTTTCCACCCTCAAAACTTTCTTAGCAACCGCGTTCTCCCCGCTCCTGCCTCCGGCCCCAGGAACTGTCAAGCGGGATCGCGGGGCCGCCGCACACTTACCCCGAATCAGAGCGGGGACGGAGCTGCCCATGAGGACCCATAAGGAAAGGCGCAGCAGCAGCAGCCTCCGCAGGCTCCTCGGCAGAGGGGGAGTCATCGCGGAGCCGGATCGACATAGACGGGGAGCGGCGCGGGGGGCGCCCGGTCCGGCCCAGCCC